>CM035125.1:120392562-120992562 GCA_020205555.1 Panax stipuleanatus
TAAATTTGTAGTAATTTTTTTATTATTACTTAAACATCTTTTTGTTGTTTTAATAATTGATTATAAGTAAATATTTTTATTAAATAATTAATAAATAATAATGTGTACTTTTTCATCTCTAAATTTTAATGAAAATAATTTTAGTATTTTCATAAGAATTTTAACAATGATTGTTGGAATATTACAATTTACATCCCTAATAATTTAATAGAGTATAAGTTATAACCCATGTCAAAAATACATAAATAAAGTTACTAATCATCATGCAATGATAATTTGACATTAATTAAAAAAATGATACAATATATTTGCTTACAATTACACGAGTTATTAAAATTGTCAAATCGAGATAGATAAAAGAGAAATCGAAGTCATCAAAGTATCAAAACTTCACTAATAGAGTAATAGTCATTGCATAATTAGTCAATTACTATTGTATATTAACATTAACTATCAATTATATAAGTAAAAGTGTAAACTTAAATTTATCAATTTTTGAATTTTTTTAATGTTACAGTCTTGTAGACTTGCGATGTATATGTGAGATAGAGAGAGAGAGTGATTGACTAACTTTGATTTATCATTTACGCAATTAAGTAATCATATTTAGTGTAAAAACTAAAAATTTATTGAGAAAAGTCCAATTCAACAATATGTCACACTTGACTTAATCAATTGATCTTATTATTTATATTTCAGAACAGATGAAATATTTAGTACTAATACATTTAAAGGTTAACAATATTAGTTTATAAGTCTATTAGATATTAAATTAATATAAATCAACTAAATTCACATTATTTTAAATCTTAGAATTTTACAATTTCATTATAAAAATATTAAATAAGACTCTTTTTATGAAATAGATAAAATATTATTCATTTATTCTATACTAATTATGTAATAAATTATAATATTGACCACTAGTCCACTACTACTAATTTAATGTTATGTTTATATATATATATATATATATATATATATATATATATAATATTTATATCCTATTCCTAAATAAGTTAAAATAACAAAACTAATACAAAATAACAAAATACAAATAACAAAACTAATATTAGTTGTTAACTTTTAAGATCTAATTCTAAGGTCTAACTTCTAACTTTTCAGTAATCATTTTTGGGATAAATGTGAAAGTAGTATGCATACAAGCCAATCATGTTTGATGATAAAAGTATATACTTTGTAACAATCTTATTCATTTATTAATAAAAGTATTATTTAATTAAAGACATTTAATTATCTACATGATGCTGTTATTATAATATGTGATAAACCCATAGTTTTAAGCAATGCTTTTAGAATTATCATGATGATTATGCTAATGAGATCTAAATTCTTAGATAGCTTAAAACTAAAATTGTTCCCAATCGTTGGATTACTAAAAAGGAGATTAGTTAATCCGGATAGATTGATGCATACGTTGCTTGCACATTGGATGAGGATGATTGATCTCATAATCATTTGTGTGGAGACACTAAAGCAAGTATGTAGGTGCTTATTAGAGAATAAGTTCCCTGAACGTGGCTCACTAAAGAATACCTAATGGAGTTTTATTTGTCTGTCAATAGAAATTCCTGTAATGATAGTAGTACAAGTGATCCTTAGACTTGAGATCATCATAGTATCTTGTGTATAATAAGTTATACTTTGACATGTCTATTAAGACCCTTATGGTATATCAAAGGGAATGATTGGGTGTAACAAGTTATAAATGGAGATAATAAAATATCAATAAATAATCTACCACTTCTAGTAAAAGAAGAGATATGTCCTATGTGATTCGATAAATGAAAACCCATGAATCCTTGGCCAAGGTAGAATGAAATTAGAAAGGAGTTTTTAATTTGCATTATTTAGAGTTGTGCATTTAAGGATCGAAATACATATAATTAAATAAAATAAGACTTGACAGTAATTTCATGTCTTATATTTAATTAGGACATTGTATGGTGGAAGGATTGAATTGTACGGTAACTATTTACTCAAAGGTTCTTTTATGATTAATGTTGAAATCTATATTATCTAGAAAGTCGTTGATCGCTAAGGTGGCTTATCCTTATTGTAGAATAAATGTTATTTATTTAAATAAATTATTAGTTTAATTTATTTATTTAAATAAGATTAGAATTATTCTAATTAATTTATTCACATCCGGTTTAATATGGAGAACCTAAAGGGTCACACCATAAAAAGAAGAATATTTATTAAAGAAGCAAATGACATAATCTTAATAATAAGTTAAGTATATTTAATTTAATCTATGATGATAGAATAAATTAAATAGCTTAATATTTATTATTTAATATTTTGGAAATATTAAATATAAGTTAATAAGAGGAGTTATTATTATTATTATTATTACTATTATTATTATTATTTAATTCTTTATAAGGGTTGCCTACATCTATAAATAAGAGGAGTCTTATTTTGATTTGGGACTAATGATCTTTCCAAGAGTTGGGAAAGTACACATAATTCTATAAAGATAGAAACTATGGTTTAGCCAATCACCCTTCTTCTTGAATTCTTATTTTTTCTTGGTGGATCACCTCTAGAGGCCAAACAATTGGGTGGCTAACGTTGATCAAAGAAAGGAATCAACCCGGTGGATTCAAGTAGAACGCGAAAAGGATTTGGAGTTGAATTCGTATCTGAGGAAGCTGGAATCTTCAAGGGTATGAATCTTATTCTTAATCTTTTGTTTAATTAATAACTGTGCATAAAGGATAATTCGGGTATAAGGTTTGTAAAATTTTAAAACTCTGATTTTACGCTTTCGCTTATTTTATGCAATTTGATTGTGTCCATGAATCTTACAAACTAACAAAATGATGATTATAATATTTGGTCTAATTTTTGATTGAATTACTTAGAGTTAGAGAAAATATGTTTGGTATTTATTTAACTATTTTTAATTTTCTTCTGAGTTCTCAGTTTTCTCAGTTCAGTGCATTAGTAAATGTTCGCGAACTTGATTTGTTTGATTATGTTCGAGAACAACTCGATCATGTTCGCGAACTCGATCATGTTCGCGAACAGTTCGCGAACACCAATCGAACCGAACTCGTACATAGCTTCTGGTTCGACAGAGTTACTCGAACCTGTTCAAGTTCAAGAATAAGTGCTCGAGTTCGGTTCGAGTTCAAAAATGTTCGGTTCGGATCATTTGCAACTCTAATTACATTGATGTTATAGTCTTATACTAACATTATCTCCCATTTAATGTAAAGTATGATTTTGTTACAAACGCTATGCGGATCTACAACCATGAGAAAAACTTCCCGAAGTAAAAGATAGCTTGGGCATTCAAAGCAGTCTGAACTAAACAAAAAAAAATTGGATTGCGGAGTCTACGTAATGAAGTACGTTGACTACATTGTCCAAGGCATGTCTTTAAGGGAGGTCGACTGGTTCAAAGAAGATGTCTCCTTGTTTGGGTATAGAATTGCCCATGAATTGCGTAAGCATATGGCTAGAGATATGGTGTTTACACATATGACTAGTAGAGTCACACATGTATCTTAATTATACATTGTTAACATGTAATATTTGTGACAACCAGAAAATCGGATTGTCCAGAAATTTAGTTTAAAGAATTATAAATTAATAAAATAAATTTTTATTAGTCATATTCTATGTTATGTGTTTAAAGGTCGTTCTACGACCTAGAAGATGCGACTGTGGTTAGAATTCTAGCTATGTGCTAGAATTAAATGATTTGAATTTCAAGACGAAAATAAAAGTTTTTCGAGAAATTTTTGAAAAATCACTATTCATCCATTTTTGCTCGAGAATTATTTTTGAAATTTCGAGAAACGCGTAATGATATGATTCTAAGACAAGATGGTATATTTAATAATATTTCAGTTATGGCTCGCGAAGTATTAGCCTGCGGACTTAAAACCCTAAGGGTTGGGGAAAGTGAAATTCTAAGAATAAGTGATTAAGTGTAATAATAATGATTATTATACGTAACGAATACGAGTATAATACTAGTTATTATACGAGTATGGTACGAAGATGAATACGACGTATAATACGAATATCATACGAAGTATACATGAAGAGAGTACGAGAATTATACGATAAGAATACGATAAGTTTTAATGGACTTTAACTATTGGACTTGGACTTTGTCAAGCCCAATTGGTGAATGAATAAGGCCCAATGATTATTTAAATCAAGCTTAAGTTGAATTAATGTTAAGCCCAAACTAAGAACCGAACCTGTGGGTCGAACCGATGGGTTAACTGGTGGGTAAAGCCTATGGGGCAACCCATGTGGGCCATAGGGGCACATGGTAACACATGGGGGACACATGGTGGCATGTGGTAGCACATGGAAAAGACATGGGTGGTTGAGGAGGCTTTCCTAATGACCATTTTGCCCTTGGTCTTGCAATTCTATAAAAGAGAAGCTTTGTTAGTTCATTTGTGATTTTGCAAAAATCACCAACTAGCACGTGAGAGAGAGAGAAAAGAGCTTATAACAAGCAATCCAAGGAGAAGGAAAGCTATGTAAGATTTTTGTCAAGAACTCAAGAACACGAAGAGGTATAAGTGTTTAAACCTTGATTTTCATCTTTCTTCAATACTTAAATTGATAGAGAAGTGATAATTGGTGGTGCATGTATTGAATGAAGTGATAAGGTGGATATTAGTGTACTTTAAAACACTAATAACCAAGAACAAGTAAAGTAATAATGGAATAGTTAAGAAATTAATGAAAAAATCAGTTAAAATCTTAAAATAATTGTTATGAATAAGTTAAACCATAATTGAATGGTTAAGAAACTTAAAGAAGAAAGCCCTTAAAACTTAGATGTTTATGATGGTTAGAATCATAGATGAATAACTAATTAATTGATTCCATTTGATTTGGAGTAAAAATCTCGAGTACCGAAGTTATGGCGAAAGTTACGAGATTAGACGTTAATCGTCGAAATAGTAAATTTTTCAAGAATGAAAGTCAAAAGTCGCTGTTTAACTCAAAAACCCTGTTTTTTAATGGCGTCTCGTAGAATTAGGTAATTAAGACTTGCGGAAGCAAGAATGGTCGAATTCGAACTTAAAACGAAGAAATGAGCGTCGAACGTTTAACGAATGCATAAAATGGACGAAACGGTGAATTTCTCACCAACACATTCAGAAATTGAATCTGACTGGATAGAATCGTAGAATATGAGATATGTGAACTAATGGCTTTGGAACGAGCCAATTCTGACTTATAACAATCGCGTTATGAGCTCAGGAAGTTCAATAGTTGAAAAAAAATTCTAAGGCACAGGGCCGGCGCCGCAGCGCTGTAACAACCCCAAAATTCTTACAATATAATTTTCATTCTCGATCGTTAACAATACAACTTTAATCTATCTTAACATCATTATTCGATATTAAAATCACTAAAAATGCGGAATATTTAAAACTTTTATATAATCTTGCTTTATTGCCCTGAATCGCAACCTTTACATTACAAATATTTGATTCAATTCTATTACATGAATCGCTTCCTCTAAGTTACTATACAAAGTATTACATTACAAGCAATATCCACTATACATCGGATAGCTCAACTTTACAACTTTAACAAGTATAATACATCCAAAACAAACACATTACTCATCTAGAATAAATAATTTCTTGCATTGCTATTGATCTTAACATTCAATTAGCACGCATCATTACCTTGCATCCTTGACCTGCAAAAGTGGTTATTTGCAAGAGTGAGCTCGACAGCTCAGCAAGACCTAACAGTTTTCATGCATCACATAGCTTATAATAACATGCTCAATATACATCTCATAATCATCAAAGTAACATGGAATACATGTTTTAATTCACATAACAAATATAAAGATTGAGTTCCTTACTCAATCAACATTCTTTAATCAATCAATGTAGTCATAAATTGACTTTAACATTTTATGCTTGCAACATATATAACATATCATGCTCTTTGCAAAATAATTTAAAACAGTTCATTGTCAAGTTCAAGTAAAAAATAGGAACTGAAAGACTTGCCTTGATCGTTGTTTACCAATAACAGATTAACAACTTACAGCTATCTGCACTTCACGTGCCCTACACAATTATATAATGCACATCAACTATTAGTCACATAGCAACACATAGTAGTTGTAATGTAAACTCTACTTTACATCTCATAACTCTTCCTACTATCAATACACAATGTTCAATTTGATTGTGTTACCTTTCGACTTATATCTCACTATATTTCTTTTTAGTAATATTCGAAATTCATTCAAGTGTTTAAGTCTTGCTAGGACTACTTATGGGTTTTATATTAACCCCATTTCATATCTTATAATGTTCATTTCATTTAACTTAAAACACTTTTTACGTTCGTTAACACTTGTCACATTGTTTCGACGTTCATTCGTCACACGCCAGAATCGTCTCTCTTGTGTATGCTTAGTGTGCTTACATAACTTATCTAATACATCATTTATTCATGTTAAGTATCATTATATTTAGTAACATTCATGTTTTATAACTTAGAACAACATCTATTATCGTCGACAGCACTATACTTGCGTATGTGCATGTACGACGCCCTCTGATTACCTCCGAATACGCATCAGTCACAAAGATGACCATTTTGACCCCTGCTAACAACCTCAAATCAAAAAAGTTAAAGAACAAAAGCTTTAGGTCTACTCTTTCTCGTTTTGGATCATCTTGAATTTCCTAAATCGGAGTTCGTATGAAAAAGTTACTGCCGTCTCTTGACTCTGTTGGGCTGTAACAGTGTCCAACTTCCTTGAGAGAACCTCTAGCTATGCTGAAAATGCGGCAATTGGGTCGAGTCCATCATTCCCTGTTTCCCTTTGTTGATCTTTCCTTTTGTAAAACCATCGATAATCATTGAGATCCATTGTACTTGAAAAGAGAATATAGGAAGAGAATTAAAACAAAATAAAAATGTTTAAATTAAGACTAATTTGATCAAAACTAATGTTGGCAAACAGTTATCAAATTAATTCCTCGGCAACGGCGCCAAAAACATGTTGTCCGATTTATATAATGAAAAATATGCGTGCAAGTATACACGATCAACAAGTAATAAAGAGTAAGTAAGATATCGTTCCCACGGAGAATTAACTAATAAAAGTCACCAAACCACTAGCCCGTAACCATTTCATTCTTATCTAAACGAATGATTAATTGTTTGAATTAAAACTACTCAAGTAATTAAACTAAAACTAAATAATCCTAGAGTAAAATCAGATAATGAAGATATGAGATATAAATTTCCCATATTGATTCATCTAAGTCAACATACTTCCTGTTAAGTCAAATTAATCGTCACAGAATGCTAGCCAAGAACACGAAAGTGAGATAAGGCCATCTTTTGATGTACCAAATCCATATCATATATAATCCACAGATGATAGAACACATATGAACACCCACATTATCAAAATCCCTATATATCTATGTGCTTTACAAATAATTAGGGTTTAAGCCCAAGTTCTCAATTGACTACGAGCGGCGCTTTGGTATATGTCTATCCTAAGCACAAATCATACGTCCCAACGCCATATAGAACATACAATCGCAAGCTACTATGATCAGATCTAAACCTACATTTCATCTTTCAAGTCCATATGGATTATCATGGTAATTGGTAGCTAAGCAATTAAGCAATTTCAAGCACAAATCATAATAGATAATCACATAACAATCAATAGACCAACATGGAAGCGTATCAATATAAACTACTCAATAGGTTCCATCGAAATCTCAAAATAAATTTTAAGTCATAAATAACTTAAATATATCATCCACAAGTTGAATAAACATCAAAAGATTACACAAAAGGATTCAAGAGAAAATAAAGATAGAAAATTCAAATCTGATTTCTCAAACTCCACGGTTGAATCTTCAATGATATCCACTTGTTTCAATCTTCGATCCAATCAACTCTAGAAAACTAACTATCTAAAACCTAATCTTAATCTACTCCTAAGCTAATCTAGACAAGAAATTAAAGAGAAGGGAAAGGAAGAACTAGGGCTAAGCTAAGCTCCCAAGAAGGGAGTATATTTATATGTGCCAAAATGAGCCCCCTTATATGCCTTTCTCCAAGCCAAGTCCTGTTTAATTGCAAAGTCAAACTTTGGTCAAGTTGGGAACCGGCGCGGCCACGCAGCTTTAGGCCTTGAGGAGGGCGCGGCCGCGCGCATCTGCAGACTTTTCTGTTGCTTTGCTTCTGCAGCTGCTGCACTTGGTTTCTACTCCTGCCGTCAACACTCCCATTTCATGACAAGTTAACCCATTCGATCCTCGTAGCATCACATTTCATGCTCCTTCTCCCTTTTAGCACTCTTTTATCCCTTTTAGCAGCTTGTGCACCTAGAGAGTTCCAATTCGAGAAAACTACAAAACAAAGCAAAAAAACATGAAAAGCACAATAATGCCCGAGTTTAAGCAACAAAACAAGTTAGATAATATCTGAATAAGTGGTCATAAAAATCACTTATCAAATACCCCCAAACTTAAACGTTACTTGCCCTCAAGTAACACAAATAAAACCTAACAAAAGATGCAATGCAATAACTATAATGAATGTAACCTATCCTATTATGAATGTGAATCCAAGCATCAGTCAGTGTTGAGATTCATAAGCAATGCCTTAGAAAAACCACAAGATAATCAAACAGAAAGCTACCCAAAGATAAGATCATAAAGCATAACATTCTACAAATCCAAACTTGTCAGCACTGATGTAGTGTGTGTGTGTGTGTGTGTGTGTGCGATGCAACCATTAAACATGTTTTTGAACAAATTTATCACATATTATGCTTCTTAGGGGAAAGACCAATTTTAATTTAAGAAAAATAGTAAATAAGATAAGTCCTAACCAAGACCATGCATCACTTAAGCTAAGAGTCCACAGGGGATTTATTCTGCTTATTTTTTACTCACGAGGGCGGTTTCGCTCATTCCCGTGTACACACTCGACAGTGCAATGCCTATTCCTCTTAGGCTATTCAATGATACCCGTGTAGCGAGCTTTCGACCAACGACTACCAGACCAGACGACCTTAGGGCGCTGGGTGTAGAGACACCCCGAGGGCTTACTTGCTCGAATATCAAAGGCCACAGAACTCGACGTAGCCAACGTGTTTATTCTATTTTTCTCCTTTTTCTTTGCATTTTCTTTTCTTTTGTTTTTCCACATACAGCATGCATACCCCCTGTCTTCCCCAAACTTAAACTTTTTATAGTCCAAGTTATTATCACCTGATTACTGAAACTCTTTCATTAAAACATAGATTTTCCACCAAAAGACAAGTATGTGAAAATTTAAACTAAGCAAAACATGATGGTTGCTAAAGAGTGCTAACCGGAGACATCAGTATCTGATAGATAAGGATTTACATATATGACATGACATTATAATCAAGCTTAAGTCTCAATTCAGTTCAAAAATCAAGTAATTTAGTTTCCTCATAGGCCAAATAAATGACAAACCAACAGAAAACTGGATTCATGCAATATGCCCTAACACAGTTAACTGAAACAAAACAAATTTTTTTTAACAAATTTTAACAAAATACGACCTACATGCACTATATGAACTAACACAGTATGCAAAATGACATGAACTACACTACATGCAAAAATAACCCTAATACCCCCAAACTTAAAAACTGTAATGTTCTCATTGAAGGTAAAAGATAAAAGGAACTCCCCTAGTCGGCCTCTTCGTCGTCGTCACCCTCCTCCTCATCTTGTTCAGGTGGTGTGTCTGGAGGAGGGTAGGCCGCAGCGGATCCGTATGTATGGAATTGCACCTGCACTCCCATCTGGCCAAAAGTTTGGGATAATGCCCCACAAAAGTCAATTCGTGAAGGCCTGGAAGTTCATGCTCATAGCATACATCCTGCGCTGTAATCGTCTCTCCATCCTATCTATCTGCTCTTGAACTGCGTGGGAGGGCTCAGATTGCGCTGGTGGTACCCTCTCAGAAGTCTCGTCCAGCTTCTCCCTGCTCTGGCAATATAATCCCCGATCCCTGAGGATGGGATTTGCCTCCTTTCCATACTTTGAATGATTCAATGGTAGGGTGGTCAATTATGCTCATGGGCATCTGCATCGGCTCGACGTCAATCCACATAACTCCATTTATAGCACAAAGCCTGGTGATCACTGATGCATATGGGATACCTGCTGAATTACCGCATCTTAGAAATCTACGGATTAAACTGTTGATCACGTATCCCAAATCAATTTTCTTGCCCTTGATGATCCCATATAGCAAAACAGCCCTGTCCTTAGTTACCTCATTCTAATGCTGTGTTGGCATCAGATTCGCACATATAAAGCTGTACCACGCCTTTCTATATCTGCTCAAGGCGGCCTGGGGGAAGTGCAGCTTCTGATTGGTGCCCTGCTTCAGTTTCCATATAGTGCTTGGCATGCACAGATAATCACAGATAGCATTCAACTCTGATCCCCACTCCCTAGCATAAATAGACTCGGGAGCGTCCAATGCAATGTTCGGTAATTCAAATAGCTCGTTGATGTTATCCTTTGCAAAGGACACCTCACATCCCCGCACAAATATTTTTTTGGACTTTGTGAATTTAGCATTGGCATAAAATTCTTGTACCACAGAGATGGGTGCTGCCATCGGATCCTCGCAAAATAGATTTAGCCCGTTGCTCTAATCATAGATGCCATATGCCCATCCAATTTCCTGTCTGGCAGCAGTCCTTGCTTCAATACAAAATTTCTGCCCACTAATGCGTTCTAGAAGAACTGTTGAGCCTTCAGACTGATAAACTTATGGTCATCATAAGCGATGCCACCTCCCCCTTGCTCAGAGTCATTGCCCATTGAGGTTGATTCTCTCCTACTACGCTTGGAAGTCATTTGGACTGAAGAATAAGCTACACTGCTCCAACACAACCACTGCACGACCAGCCTTTCAACTCCCACAACCACTGTCTCAGTTTGCTACCAAAAATTTCCTCAATCTGCTGCAATTCCTCACCCACAGAAGCAATTAGGGCTCACACACTCTTGCTTCAGATTATATTTGATTTGGGGATAGGGATTCTAGGTTTTGTGAGAGGTTTGTGGCTGAATTTTAGTTTGAGAGGATGGGAGTGGTGAATAAAATTAGGGCTTAGTGGAACAGTTAGGGAGTATGGTAGCTAGGGATTGTGATGGAAATGGGGGGGTGGGGGGTTTAATGCTGTGAGATGACTGAAGATTGTAAGGAATGAAGGAATTTCAAAACTAGGAGAGAAAACTTGGAGCTTGAAGGCTTATAGAAATGATATGGAGGGTTTAATTTCTGCCATTTACTTAAGTCAGAAACAGATTGCCCGACGCGCTGCCGCGCGCCTAGCTTAGTCATATCCAGGCGCGGCCGCGCCCTATGCCAAATTTTTGTTCTGCAGCTTTTGACATGCATTGAGGCTGACCTTTGAGCTTTTCTTCATGTCAAGTGCATTGAACCTGAGAAAGGCACGCAACATTGATTAAACCCTTTAAAACCACTAAAACTTAATATGAACTATTTACAACAATAAGGAGAATTAAATATAGGAGGGGATATATGCATGTGAAGTCCCAAAAATAACTATTAGTGCTTATACGAAATATGCTCGTACTCTAAAAATATGTTCAATACTTCAAAGTCCCAAAAATGCACGCACTACTACCTAAGTCCAAAAATGTAGGCAATGAACTCCTAATTCCAAAAATATTCAAAAATTTTCAACTAAATCAAACTACTAAGAATTAAACAGGGTAGGGAAATGGAGATAAACAAGTAGAATTAAACAAGTAGGTAGAGAGAGAGAGATTTGATGGGGTGCCTCCCATCGAGCGCTCGGTTTATAGTCCGTTATTTGGACTTTGTCTTGCCACCGCTATCCGATTCCCCTACGATATTTGAGAAACCCTCCATCCATTGGTACTGCAGTGTGAGTTTGGAGGTTCCCCGTCATGAGAGGCTTCGAAATTAAGTTGCCTAGCATATGATGTGTATATGAATTCCCCATTTTGAAGTTCGGGGAGCTAGGCACTTCTTCCGTTATGTTCGTAAAGTGATTGGGGCATTGAGGCTTAGACAACACAACAGGCTCTTCTTCCATTCTCTCTTCCTCGGACCACCATGGCTTCAAGGATGAATCATTATCATAAAGATAATTTCCTGCAATGTGACTACCAAGGGGACACGGGTGTGCAAACTTCGCTGGTTTTTCCAACTTTGGCGGAGAAGGCTCTTGGGGTATTATCACTGTTAGCTCGCATTCATAATTTTCTACGTCCCCAATTATCTCCTCGATGTCGCCTTCTTTCAGTTCATCCAGTTGCATGTGCACTTCGGGCTCTCCATCAGTTTCAGCATCCATATCATAGCACCAAGTGTTCTGAGGGCCTTTGCTCACTGGCTTCAAACATTTGAGGTCCTTAATTCTGAAGATTTTGAATTTTTATCCCTTGCTCAATCACCTCCTCCTTCATTAAAGTCATGCTGATTTGATCTGCCCAATTCTGAAGATTCTCAATCGACTTCAGCTTGCTCAATCAAGATCTCCTTTGTTGATGCTATGGAATTTTCCCCACAAACTTTCCAATCTTGCCTTTTCTGTTTCAGCCTCGGGATCCTATGTACCAAGTCTCATTGGTTGGGGTATTGATGATTTGTGCCATCTAGTTCTGAAAATTCTAGTTCGATATTTCCTGGCTCCTAATCATCTTCTCTTGGTTTGCTAAGACCCTATACATGAAGTCCTTTGTGGACTATTCTTCTTGTAAACACGGAGATGTGGGGTCTAGTGCATATATTGGACTTTGCTTACAGTATTGGTATTGATAATAGCTCGCCGAAGAGTTTGGGTGATACTCCAAATCTTGGTGATAATTTGAATACTCGTGGTTGAAGTAATCACCCCTATACTGCTCTTGTCCAAAACTGATGGGGTCTTGATGGCTCATATAGTTTCTAGCACAATAGTCATAAGTCACTGCCGTCTCTCGGCTCTGTTGGGCTGTAACAGTGTCCAACTTCCTTGAGAGAACCTCTAGCTGTGCTGATAATGCGGCAATTGGGTCGAGTCCATCATTCCCTAGTTTCCCTTTGTTGATCTTTCCTTGTGTAAAACCATGGATAAGCATTGAGATCCATTGTACTTGAAAAGAGAATATATTAAAAGAATTAAAACAAAATAAAAATGTTTAAATTAAGACTAATTTGATTGAAACTAATGTTGGCAAACAGTTATCAAATTAATTCCCCAGGCAACGGCGCCAAAAACTTGTTGTCCGATTTATATAATGACAAATACGCGTGCAAGTATACACGGTCAACAAGTAATAAAGAGTAAGTAAGATATCACTCCCACAGAGAATTAACTAATAAAAGTCACCAAACCACTAGCCTGTAACCATTTCAGTCTTATCTAAACGAATGATTAATTGTTTGAATTAAAACTACACAAGTAATTAAACTAAAACTAAATAATCCTAGAGTAAAATCAGATAATGAAGATATGAGATATAAATTTCCCCTATTGATTCATCTAAGTCAACATACTTCCTGTTAAGTCAAATTAATCGTCACAGAATGCTAGCCGAGAACACGAAAGTGAGATAAGGCCATCTTACGATGTACCAAATTCATATCATATATAATCCACAGATGATAGAACACATATGAACACCCACATTATCAAAACCCCTATATGTTTATGTGATTTACAAATAATTAGGGTTTAAGCCTAAGTTCTCAATTGACTACGAGCGGCGCTTCGGTATATGTCTATCCTAAGCACAAATCATACGTCCCAACGCCATGTAGAACATACAATCGCAAGCTACTATGATTAGATCTAAACCCACATTTCGTCTTTCAAGTCCATATGGATTATCATGGTAATTGGTAGCTAAGCAATTAAGCAATTTCAAGCGCGAATCATAATAGATAATCACATAACAATCAATAGACCAACATGGAAGCATATCAATATAAACTACTCAATAGGTTCCATCGAAATCTCAAAATAAAGTTTAAGTCATAAATGACTCAAATATATCATCCACAAGTTGAATAAACATCAAAAGATAACACAAAAGGATTTAAGAGAAAATAAATATAGAAAATTCAAATCTGATTTCTCAAACTCCACGGTTGAATCTTCAATGATATCCACTTGTTTCAATCTTCGATCCAATCAACTCTAGAAAACTAACTATCTAAAACCTAATCTTAATCTACTCCTAAGCTAATCTAGACAAGAAATTAAAGAGAAGGGAAAGGAAGAACTAGGGCTAAGCTAAGCTCCCAAAAGGGGAGTATATCTATATGTGCCAAAATGAGCCCCCTTATATACCTTTCTCCAAGCCAAGTCCCGTTTAATTGCAAAGTCAAACTCTGGTCAAGCTGGGAACCGGCGCGGCCGCGCGGCTTTAGGCCTTGAGAAGGGCGCCGCCGAGAGCATCTGCAGACTTTTCTGTTGCTTTGCTTCTGCTGCTGCTGCACTTAGTTTCTACTCCTGCCATCAACACTCCCATTTTATGACAAGTTAACCCATTTGATCATCGTAGGATCACATTTCATACTCCTTGTCCCTTTTAGCACTCTTTTATCCCTTTTAGCCGTTTGTGCACCTGGAGAGTTTCAATTCGAGAAAACTACAAAACAAAGCAAAAACACATGAAAAGCACAATAATACCCGAGTTTAAGCAACAAAACAAGTTAGATAATATCTGAATAAGTGATCATAAAAACCACTTATCATATAACTATATAATATATATTTAACTCCCCATTATTAAATCACCCTATTTAATACCATAATTACAATAAGTTGAAAATAGAATTTAAAATGCCCTAAGACTTATTTGGCAAAACTCATTATTTTAAAAACAGATTTTTAATAGCTAAGGCCCCGTTTGGCAAAACTGATTTAAAATGGTGCAAGGGCCTTGTTTGGGAAAACGGTTTTTAAAAAACTCTTTTAATTCTTTTAATAAATCCTTTAACACATCTTTTTAATATTATCCTTAAATTAAATATCTCAACAATATAATTTAATTAATTAAAAGTCTAACATCAATTAATTACATAAAATTGTCACATAATTTTAATTACTCGCTAATTATAATTTCATATAACACTCATCACATAACTCATCTAATTTAATTATCTCAATTAAATTAGAACTATAACATAAAATTATTACATATTAATTAAATTAAATACTAAATATTCATTTAACTAATATAATACACTTAATTACATTACTCCATAATAATCACATAATTATTTATTTAACTCAATAAATAAATCTATTAAAATATTTATTTACTTCAATAAATATTAAAATTAATATATACAATTCTCTTCACACCAAATCACGTATTCACAATATATGACACGTATACACATACTCAAACTCGAAACATCTCATAATAAGAATTTTATTTATTAAATTCTCATTTATAAATTCCAAAAATCTAGGATGTCACATCCTTCCCTCCTTATAAGGATTCCGTTCTCGGAATCAACGAAACCTCCCTTACTCGGTTTTCACAAAATTCCCTTCATAATTTTATTATTGAATAACTTCAACACATTACCTCAACAAAAGTTTTATATACACATTCTACTACATTCAGTTCTTCAACAAATTTTTAGGTTTTATTTCATAACATTCAATCAACTCAATTATGTTTCAAATATTATATATTCTTTAACTCGTTCATTTTCTTTCTAAGGATCATTACCAAATAATCTACTCATAGAATTCATATACTTCATAATTCACCATCTATAATTGTTCTGGTTATCACATTCACCCCTTCTTTTAAGAATTTCGTCCTCGAAATTTTTATTAATCTATCAAAATAGATTTTACGTTAATCTTTATTCACTAGATTGTTGCGTTCTACGACTACTTCTTTCTAAGGAATATCTTTCTTGCCACATTCATCTTCGAAATAATAA
Organism: Panax stipuleanatus; assembly: GCA_020205555.1. Classification (NCBI taxonomy): domain Eukaryota; kingdom Viridiplantae; phylum Streptophyta; class Magnoliopsida; order Apiales; family Araliaceae; genus Panax; species Panax stipuleanatus. Next base: position 120,408,571 of record CM035125.1, read on the forward strand.
GAATCTTCCACAATTGCTCAATAATTGGGAAGTGATATATATAACTCAGGAATTTAAAAGATTTCAAATCATGCTGAGGGGTCACAAGACCTTGAACTCATCTCTAGGTTTAATAGTGTTTCACCCCCGGTATTTCACACTATAAACCGTTCTAACAAATATTTAACAAACACACAGACTGTAAACATCCTACATCGTGCTCTAGGTGATCAGACTATATCACCACTACATCGTGCACAAACGTACTTCATCGTAACGACTACATGCGTTACACTCGGAACTATTGTCTCCGATAACATGTCCCCTTTATAGGGTTGTTCACCTCAGCTTTCAACATCTGAATCCGCACTAGAACAACCTGGTTTGGCATACTTTATTAAGAACCCTCGAATTTCATAAACATCTTTCAATATTTGTCTAGCTGAATCAAATAGCATAGACTTCTAGCAACAATTCGGACATCAATAGAAATATATATATATATATATATATATATATATATTTAACCAACTCAATAATAATTTTTTTAGTTTAAGGAAACTAAAAAAGTAAATAAATCTTTTTGTAATATCCTGATACCGTACCGCAGAAATGGTACGTTGAGGATTTCGTCATTATATGAAGTTGTTATGCTACAACATACCATAGTGGGCTGACGATCCTACGATCACATCCAATACTATGTTCAACTTCATTGATGACTTCATCGATTATTGTTTCTACATCATATCAAATGATGCATAGAATATATAAAATACATTTTGAAATTTTCAAATCATTTTTGTCTAGTTGAAACAATTAGCATAGACATGTGAATAATAGCACTGTTTTAAAAATCCATTGGTTCAATATTTTTCAAAAGACTAAGAAGTGCAACATCAGCACGAAGTCAATAAATTTCGAAAATCTAGCAAAGCTAGGAGATTTAGAATATCAAAGTTTTCTCCATCAATATAACTCTTTACTCCACCATTACTTAATCATTCTATCAATCTTAAACAACATCAATGCTTTCTATACCAGAACCTTTCTATACCCAGTATAGTTCATCGAACTTACCACACTTTGGAAGTTCAGGAACTTGCCATAATAATATGAGTTTAAGAACTTGTCCTAGAAATACGTAGTCAAAGAACTGATCAGAGACTGTCCATATGCTTAGGGGTTCAAAAACATACATACGACTATGAGTCACGAACTTACTATAAGTATGAGTTTTAAGAACTCGCCTAACTTTAAGATCATCTAATGTAATCTTAATATCATCTAATCTAATCTCTATTGACTCTAACTATCAAATATAATATGAGAAAAGAATCACCTTCTCGTCATATATATATCGATAGCGCGACACCAACATTCCAATGATTATCAATATGATAAACCAAGTGTACGCACAAAATCCCTGCCTATACAGAGGTTTGTACAACTCAGCCACCACATGAGTTCCTCAATTAAAATCCCACTTAACTCTATCTTACCTATAACGTCTCATTCTATACTCGATACAGACTTCTGTATCTCATCATTTATAACTCATCGTGAGTTAATCTCGTACTATATCATAGTATATTCTCGTTATAGTCTCAAACTATAACTATTCAATTATTACAGACCATCTGTCTTTACAACTTTAAAAAAATCACGCTGTGATCATATTCTATAATCATCTCCCTTATGATTCTTTTACAATCTTCTTATCTCATTATCGTTTTGTTTTACAAACTTCTTATGTTTACCTATCATCATGTCATATCATGATTTCATTTATGCTTTTAATCTTATAGACTTTGTCTATTCATCGTTATTCGTCATCTTTATTATTGGAGTTAGGCAACTCCTGATTCTTATCTACATATCTCTTCAAGATTATTCTTTGAAGCTTCTTGTTTATTTATTAACTCTTTCTTTAAGAATTTAATATCATTCACGTTACTCAATATTTTATTCGAGTTTTATCCCTCGTCATTCTAATCTTTTTCTTATAACATTTCTAGTACTTAACTCATCCTATACATCTACGTATGTGAAAATAATCACATTTTCATTATACGTAACTTAAACTTAACATCTTATTCTCGAAGGTCATAGCCTAATGTACTCTTACCTAAGGTGTAAAATCTACAACTCTGATACCAACTGTAACAACCCCACAAGTCTTACAATATAATTCTTATTCTCGATCAATAACAATACAACTTTAAGCTATCTTTACATCATTATTCGATATTAAAATCACTAAATATGTGAAATATTTAAAACTTTTATACAATCTTTCTTTATTGCTCTGAATTGCAACCTTTACATTACAAATATTTGATTCAATTCTATTACATGAATTGCTTCCTCTAAGTTACTATACAAAGTATTACATCACAAGTAATATCCACTATACATCGGATAGCTCAACTTTACAACTTTAAAAAGTATAATACATCCAAAACAAACACATTACTCATCTAGAATAAATAATTTCTTGCATAACTATTGATCTTAAGATTCAATTAGCACGCATCATTACCTTGCATCCTTGACTTGCAAAAGTGGTTATTTGCAAGAGTGGGCTTGACAGCTCAGCAAGACCTAACAGTTTTCATGCATCACATAGCACATAATAACATGCTCAACATACATCTCATAATCAATAAAGTAATATGGCATACATGCTTTAATTCACATAACAAATATAAAGATTGAGTTCCTTACTCGATCAACATTCTTTAATCAATCAATGTAGTCATAAATTGACTTTAACATTTCATGATTGCAACATATATAACATATCATGGTCTTTGTAAAATAATTTAAAATAGTTCATCATCAAGTTCACATAGAAAATAGGAACTGAAAGACTTGCCTTGATCGTTGTTTACCAATAACAGATTAACAACTATATGCACTTCACGTGCCCTACACAATTATATAATCATGCACATCAACTATTAGTCACATAGCAACACATAGTAGTTGTAATGTAAATTCTACTCTACATCTCATAACTCTTCCTACTATCAATACACAATGTTCAATTTGATTGTGTTAACTTTCGACTTATATCTCACTATATTTCTTTTTAGTAATATTCAAAATTCATTCAAGTGTTTAAGTCTTGCTAGAACTACTTATGGATTTTATATTAACCCAATTTCATATCTCATGATGCTCATTTCATTTGAATTAAAACACTTTTTACGTTCGTTAACACTTGTCACAGCGTTTCGACGTTCATTCGTCACACGCGCGAATCGTCTCTCTTGTGTATGCTTAGTGTGCTTACATAACTTATCTAATATATGATTTTGTAATGTTAAGCATCATTATATTTACTAACATTCATGTTTAACTTAGAACAACATCTATTATCATAGACAGCACTATACTTGCGTAGTGTGCATGTCTGATGCCCTCCGATTGCCTTTGAATACGCATCAGTCACAAAGATAACCATTTTGTCCCCTGATAACGACCTCAAATCAAAAACATTAAAGAATGAAAGTTGTAATTCTACTCGTGCTCGTTTTGGATCATCTTGAATATCCTCAATCGGAGTTCATATGAAAAAGTTATGACCGTTTTACTACAAGAGGTCAAAGCAGTTTTGCATTACATTACTTAAACCACCCGGACAGATTGTATCCCCGCTGGGGCGGGAGTTCCTAGGCCAAAAGCCCCGCTGGGGCGGGGCTCCCTGCTGTTGGGTTCCCTGGCTCGCGAACTTGCAGAGAAATAAGCCAATTTGGCTTATTTCTTCGCACCAAATTCCGATTTTAACTAACACAATGTACATGAAACTTTATACAAACAAAATCTTAAACTTCTAACATGATTTTAACATACAATAACACCACAACACATAATCAAAGCACCTAATTTTCATGATTTTGAAGAAAACACCATTATTAAGCGTTCTTGACGAAAATTAACACTGTGAGTTCGTTTTTAACCCAAATCACATGATTCAAATAATGTTTTGTTCGTTTCTTGATATATTATTATAATCTATGATCAATTTACTATAACATATCACAACCAAACACTAATTTTGATGTTTAAGAAACTATTTTTCAAGTTAGTTCATTGTAAATTGCTATTTTTATAAAACATATACTTTTAACAAAATAATTCACCAAAATTTCAATTCTCAACTGATTCCATTCATAATACATGCATTATTTTTGTTATTGAACATAGTATCATGAACATCTTTCAATTTTGCATATTAATACATACTACATCATCAATTTTTTATTCTAAAATCAACCAATATAATAAAACTCATAAGAACACAATTTTTGATTTCAAATAGGCCAATTATCAAACTATTTCACTATGACTTTTGATGAACATGAAATTCCTCATGTTCATCATATATATATAAATTAACCAACTAAATCATCATATAGTTCAATTACAAGCATCTATTATCATAATTCACATATAGAATTTCATATATAACATATATATCCCCAAAATCATAAGTTTTCATGAATATTCATATTTTCATAAAAAAAAAACTTGAATCATGTAAAGCAATTCTTAAAACTCTCAAGTTAGAGATTATACCTTTTACTTTGCGTATTGGAACGAAGGGGATGATGTTATCTCAAGCTTCCTTCCCTCTTCTTCCTCTTTCTCTCTTCTTCTTCCTTCTTTTTTGTCTGTAACTTCTATTCTTTGTTTATCTCTTTGTCTAACCCTTGTTTTTATTCTTAACTAACTCTAACTCTTTGTCTAACTCTTTCTAAACTAACGTAGTTTTTACAAAAACATAATCTGACATCATATATATTATATGTATAAATATATAATATATATTTAACTCTCCATTATTAAATCACCCTATTTAATGCCATAATTACAATAAGTTACAAATAAAATTTGAAAAGCCCTAAGGCTTGTTTGGCAAAACTCATTATTTTAAAAACAGGTTTTTAATAGCTAAGACCCCGTTTGGCAAAACTGATTTAAAACGGTGCAAGGGCCTTGTTTGGAAAAAACGATTTTTAAAAAAACTCTTTTAATTCTTTTAATAAATCTTTTAACACATCTTTTTAATGTTATCCTTAAATTAATTAAATCTCAACATTATAATTTAATTAATTAAAAGTCTAACATCAATTAATCAAATAAAATTATCACATAATTATAATTACTCGCTAATTATAATTTCATGTAACATTCATCACATAACTCATCTAATTAAATTATCTAAATTAAATTAGAACTATAACATAAAATTATTACATATTAATTAAATTAAATACTAAATATTCATTTAATTAATATAATACACTTAATTATATTACTCCATAATAATTACATAATTATTTATTTAACTCAATAAATAAATATATTAAAATATTTATTTACGTTAATAAATATTAAAATTAATATATACAATTCTCTTCACACCAAATCATATATTTCACAATATATGACACGTATACACATACTCAAACTCGAAACATCTCATAATAAGAATTTTATTTATTAAATTCTCATTTATAAATTCTAAAAATCTAGGATGTCAAATCCTTCCCTCCATATAAGGATTCCGTCCTCGGAATCAACGAAACCTCCCTTACTCGGTTTTCACAAAATCCCTTCATAATTTTATTGTTGAATAACTTCAACACATTACCTCAACAAAAGTTTTATATACACATTCTACTACATTCAGTTCTTCAACAAATTTTTAGGTTTTATTTCATAACCTTCAATCAACTCAATTATGTTTCAAATATTATATATTCTTTAACTCGTTCATTTTCTTTCTAAAGATCATTACCAAATACTCTACTCGTAGAATTCATATACTTCATAATTCACCATCTATAATTGTTCGGATTATCACATTCACCCCTTCTTCTAAGAATTTCGTCCTCGAAATTTTTATTAATCTATCCAAATAGATTTTACGTTAATCTTTATTCACTAGATTGTTGCGTTCTACGACTACTTCTTTCTAAGGAATATCTTTCTTGCCACATTCATCTTCGGAATAATAAGAATCTTCCACAATTGCTCAATAATTGGGAAGCAATATAAATAACTCAGGAATTTAAAAGATTCCAAATCATGCTGAGGGGTCACAAGACCTTGAACTCATCTCTAAGTTTAATAGTGCTTCACCACCGATACTTCATACTATAAACCGCTCTAACAAATGTTTAACAATCACACAGACTGTAAACATCCTACATCGTGCTCTAGGTGATCAGACTATCGCACCACTACGTCGTGCACAAACGTAGTACATCATAACGACTATATGCGTTACACTCAGAACTATTGTCTCCGATAACATGTCCCCTTTATAGGGTTGTTCACCTCAGTTATCAACATCTGAATCCACACCAGAACAACCTAGTTTGGCATACTTTGTCAAGAATGCTCGAATTTCATAGACATCTTTCAATATTTGTCTAGCTGAATCAAGTAACATAGACTTCTAGCAACAATTCGGACATCAATAGAAATATATATATATATATATATATATATATATATTTTAACCAACTCAATAATATATTTTTTTATAGTTGAAGGAAACTAAAAAAATAAATAAATCTTTTTGTAATATCCTGATACCGTACCGTAGAAATGGTACGTTGCGAATTTCGTCATTATATGACGTCGTCATGCTACAACATACCATAGTGGGCTGACGATCCTATGATCACATCCAACACTATGTTCAACTACATTGATGACTTTCTTGATTATTGTTTCTACATCATATCAAATGATGCATAGAATATATAAAATACATTTTGAAAATTTTAAATCATTTTTGTCTTGCTAAAACAATTAGCATAGACATGTGAATAATAGCACTGTTTTAAAAATCCATTGGTTCAATATTTTTCAAAAGACTCAGAAGTGCAACATCAGCACGAAGTCAATAAATTTCAAAAATCTAGCAAAGCTAGGAGATTTAGAATATCAAAGTTTTCTCCATCAATATAACTCTTTACTCCAACATTACTTAATCATTCTATCAATCTTAAACAATACCAATGCTTTCTATACCATAATCTTTCTATACCCAGTATAGTTCATCGAACTTACCACACTTTGGAAGTTCAAGAACTTGCCACAATAATATGAGTTTAAGAACTTGTCCTAGCAATATGTAGTCAAAGAACTGATCAGAGACTGTCCATATTCTTAGGGGTTCAAAAACATACATACGACTATGAGTCACGAACTTACTATAAGTATGAGTTTTAAGAACTCGCCTAACTTTAAGATCATCTAATGTAATCTTAATATCATATAATCTAATCTCTATTGACTCTAACTATCAAATATAATATGAGAAAAGAATCACCTTCTCGTCATATATATATATATCGATAGCGCGACACCAACATTCCAATGATTATTAATATGATAAATCAAGTGTACGCACAAAATTCCTGCCCATACAGAGGTTTGTACAACTCAGCCATCACATGAGTTCTCAATTGAAATCCCACTTAACTCTATCTTACCTATAACTTCTCGTTCTATACTCGATATAGACTTCTGTATCTCATCATTTATAACTACTTGTGAGTTAATCTCGTACTATATCATAGTATATTCTCGTTATAGTCTCAAACTATAACTATTCAATTATTATAGACTATCTATCTTTACAACTTTAAAAAAATCACACTGTGATCTTATTCTATAATCATCTCCCTTATGATTCTTTTACAATCTTCTTATTTCATTATCGTTTTGTTTTACAAACGTCTTATCTTTACTTATCATCATGTCATATCATGATTTCATTTATGCTTTTAATCTTATAGACTTTGTCTATTCGTCGTTATTCGTCATCTTTATTATTGGAGTTAGGCAACTCCTGATTCTTATCTACATATCTCTTCAAGATTCTTCTTTGAATCTTCTTGTTTATTTATTAACTCTTCCTTTAAAAATTTAATATCATTCACGTTACTCAATATTTTATTCGAGTTTTATCCCTCGCCATTCTAATCTTCTTCTTATAACATTTCTAGGACTTAACTCATCCTATACATCTACGTAAGTGAAAATAATAACCTTTTCATATACGTAACTTAAAATTAACTTCTTATTCTCTAAGGTCATAGCCTAAGGTACTCCTACCTAAGGTATATAACCTACAGCTCTGATACCAACTGTAACAACCCCACAATTCTTACAATATAATTCTCATTCTTGATCGTTAACAATACTACTTTAATCTATCTTTACATCATTATTCGATATTAAAATCACTAAAAATGTAAAATATTTAAAACTTTTATACAATCTTTCTTTATTGCCCTGAATCGCAACCTTTACATTACAAATATTTGATTCATTTCTATTACATGAATCGCTTCCTCTAAGTTACTATACAAAGTATTACATCACAAGCAATATCCACTATACATCGGATAGCTCAACTTTACAACTTTAACAAGTATAATACATCCAAAACAAACACATTTCTCATCTAGAATAAATAATTTCTTGCATCGCTATTGATCTTAACATTCAATTAACACGAATCATTATCTTGCATCCTTGACCTGCAAAAGTGGTTATTTACAAGAGTGGGCTCGACAGCTCAGCAAGACCTAACAGTTTTCATGCATCACATAGCACATAATAACATGCTCAACATACATCTCATAATCATCAAAGTAACGTGGCATGCATGCTTTAATTCACATAACAAATATAAAAATTGAGCTCCTTACTCGATCAACATTCCTTAATCAATCAATGTAGTCATAAATTGACTTTAACATTTCATGATTGCAGCATATATAACATACCATGGTCTTTGTAAAATAATTTAAAACAGTTCATCATTAAGTTCACGTAGAAAATAGGAACTGAAAGACTTACCTTGATCGTTGTTTACCAATAACAGATTAACAGCTATATGCACTTCACGTGCCCTACACAATTACATAATCATGCACATCAACTATTAGTCACATAGCAACACATGGTAGTTGTAATATAAATTCTATTCTACATCTCATAACTCTTCCTACTATCAATACACAATGTTCAATTTGATTGTGTTAACTTTCGACTTATATCTCACTATATTTCTTTTTAGTAATATTCAAAATTTATTCAAGTGTTTAAGTCTTGCTAGGACTACTTATGGATTTTATATTAACCCAATTTCATATCTCATAATGCTTATTTCATTTGAATTAAAACACTTTTTACGTTCGTTAACACTTGTCACAGCGTTTCGACGTTCATTCGTCACACGCCCGAATTGTCTCTCTTGTGTATGCTTAGTGTGCTTACATAACTTATCTAATATATTATTTTGTAATGTTAAGCATCATTATATTTACTAACATTCATGTTTAACTTAGAATAACATCTATTATTATCGACAGCACTATACTTGCGTATGTACATGTCTGACGCCCTCCTATTGCCTTCGAATACGCATCAGTCACAAAGATAACCATTTTGTCCCCTGATAACGACCTCAAATCAAAAACGTTAAAGAACAAAAATTGTAATTCTACTCGTGCTCATTTTATATCATCTGGAATCTCCTCAATCGGAGTTCGTATGAAAACGTTATGGCCGTTTTACTACAGGAGGTCAAAGCAGTTTTGCATTACATTACTTAAACTACCCGGACAGCATGTATCCCCGCTGGGGCGGGAGTTCCTAGGCCAAAAGCCCCGCTGGGGCTGGGCTCCCTGCTGTTGGGTTCCCCGGCTCCCGAACTTGCAGAGAAATAAGGCAATTTGGCTTATTTCTTCGCACCAAATTCCGATTTTAACTAACACAATGTACATGAAACTTTATACAAACGAAATCTTAAACTTCTAACATGATTTTAACATACAATAACACCACAACACATAATCAAAGCACCTAATTTTCATGATTTTGAAGAAAACACCATTATTAAACGTTCTTGACGAAAATTAACACTGTGAGTTCGTTTTTAACCCAAATCACATGATTCAAATCATGTTTTGTTCGTTTCTAGATATATTATTATAATCTATGATCAATTTACATAACATATCACAGCCAAATACTAATTTTGATGTTTAAGAAACTATTTTTCAAGTTAGTTCATTGTAAATTGCTATTTTCATAAAACTTATACTTTTAACAAAATAATTCACCAAAATTTCAATTCTCAACCGATTCCATTCATAATACATGTATTATTTTTGTTATTGAAGATAGTATCATGAACATTATTCAATTTTGCATATTAATACATACTACATCATCAATTTTTATTCTAAAATCAACCAATATAATAAAACTCATAAGAACACAATTTTTGAATTCAAATAGGCCAATTATGAAACTATTTCACTATGACTTTTGATGAACATGAAATTCCTCATGTTCATCATATATATATATAAATTAACCAACTAAATCATCATATAATTCAATTACAAGCGTCTATTATCATAATTCACATATAGAATTTCATATATAACATATATATCCCCAAAATCATAAATTTTCATGAATATTCATATTTTGATAAAACAAAAACTTGAATCACGTAAAGCAATTCTTAAAACTCTCAAGTTAGAGATTATACCTTTTGCTTTGCTTATTGGAACGAATGGGATGATGCTATCTCAAGCTTCCTTCCCTCTTCTTCCTCTTTCTCTCTTCTTCTTCCTTCTTTTCTCTATAACTTCTCTCCTTTGTCTATCTCTTTGTCTAACCCTTGTTTTTGTTCTTGACTAACTCTAACTCTTTATCTAACTCTTTCTAAACTAACGCAGTTTTTACAAAAACATAACCTGACATCATATATATTATATGTATAAATATATAATATATATTTAACTCCCCATTATTAAATCACCCTATTTAATACCATAATTACAATAAGTTACAAATAGAATTTGAAAAGCCCTAAGGCTTGTTTGGCAAAACTCATTATTTTAAAAACAGGTTTTTAATAGTTAAGGCTCCGTTTGGCAAAACTGATTTAAAACGGTGCAAGAGCCTTGTTTGGGAAAACGGTTTTTTAAAAAAACTCTTTTAATTCTTTTAATAAATCCTTTAACACATCTTTTTAATGTTATCCTTAAATTAATTAAATCTCAATATTATAATTTAATTAATTAAAAGTCTGACATCAATTAATCACAAAAAATTGTCACATAATTTTAATTACTCGCTAATTATAATTTCATGTAACACTCATCACATAACTTATCTAATTTAATTATCTTAATTAAATTAGAACTATAATATAAAATTATTACATATTAATTAAATTAAATACTAAATATTCATTTAATTAATATAATACACTTAATTACATTACTCCATAATAATCACATAATTATTTATTTAACTCAATAAATAAATCTATTAAAATATTTATTTACTTCAATAAATATTAAAATTAATATATACAATTCTCTTCACACCAAATCACACATTTCACAATATATGACACGTATACACATATTAAAACTCTAAACATCTCATAATAAAAATTTTATTTATTAAATTCTCATTTATAAATTCTAAAAATCTGGGATGTCACAAGTGCCGCCCAAGCCTAAGAAGCTGGCGCCGCAGCGCCAGACCGGGTAAAATTCTCTGGATGACTGGCGCCGTAGCGCCAGTTATGCCTTGGGAGGTAGCGCTGCAGTGCCAGTGTGGGAGTTTTGCTACTGCAAGTGGGGCGCCGTAGCGCGGCTAAAGGATGAGTGACTGGCGCCGCAGCGCCGGTGTAGGAGAAAACCCAGAAATCAGTTTTTAACTGCTCAATTCTTGGGGAACGTGTATGGAATAATAGTGAACATATAATTCACATAATGTAACACTTAAACAAGTGATTTAAACCTTTAATAAAGGTTGAATGGAAAGATTTAACGGGAGTTCAAAAGTCGAGGAATGTAAACGCAAAGGACGTAACCGATATTTGGGGACCGTATTCGCGGTGAAATGAACGTGTAGGATTGCTAGGGTTGTAATTCCATAGACGTAGAGTGACGAGGGTGAGTTATAACATTCTGATGTTATAATGTCGAAATAAAAGTTAATTGTAAAGTGTATAAACGGTGGAAACGCAACGTAGTTGCGATGAACGATCGGTCTCAACATACGATGGACCGTATGGCTTAGACATTAAGAAATGATGATGAACGTAATGTTCATGTAATGAATCACTATTTAAAGTGAGTAAAACCTTAATTAAAGATTGAGTGAAGGTTTAAAAAATGAATAACGGGAACACTGAGTACGTAAACGATTCTCGTGAATCGTATTTGCGTTGAGCGAACGTTCTAAGTATACATTGGTTGTATGACTTAGATGTTGACGAAAGTAGTAAGTAAGATGTGTAATCATCAAGGAAGCCGTAACGAACGGTAATAAGAGAATGAAGAATAACGAATAATGTATAACGTTGAACAAGTTGAGTTAACAATAATAACTTGAATACCGTTATGAGTCATATGGACCGGACGTTGTAAGATATGAAATGAGGATTAACTTAACGAACATTATAGTTATAATAGTTTGGATAAGTTAAGTTTAACTTGTAGTACAATCGTAGTCTATAATGGTCGATATATAGTATCTGGGCTAAACGATTCCGTCAGAGAGCGACGGTTAATACGAACTAGCAACCGATCTAACTCGCTGTGAAAGACAGTGTAGACTAGACGGAAAACTAGTTTGTTGGTTGTTTATGGGAAATCACTCAGTGTACTATATTGAATACTGTTAGAGACTCGATGTGTGCTAAGTGTAATTTTATTGAAAGAATAGAAGGAATGAATATGGAGGTTGGTCGCGTAAACTTAGATTATAAGAACGCGAACCATAAGAAGTAAAGTGAAGTTTAAACCAATGCATAAGTCAAGTAAATGACTAATGGGTGTGTGTTTTCCTTATGTGTTATATAGGAATTACGATGAACGGTATAACGTAAGCCATATGCAGCGCTAAGGCAAGTTTCCTAAATTCATTCATTTTTATATGAATGCTAGTTTCTTAAACTATCCCAGATGTTGAACTTAGAAAGTTTTACCTATGTACAAGTGTGTGATATTTGTACAAGGTGGTAGAATGTATGAGCTCTTGTGCCATAATTTTAACACTTCGGTGTTTCTGTGAGATGAACTGTTCTATGATTGAACTGTTCAATGTGAAAGAGTGCAGTTTATTTATGAATTGTTCTCGTTAAGTCTGTGTTAATGATTCTAGGCAGACATAATGTGTATAATAAAGGTAGAAACATGAAAGTATGACAAAGTAAATGTAATGAATGTTGTAAAATGATAGGAATCAGAACGTATTCCTATTATTCGAGCTGCTTCATAACCATTGTTCGGTTATTAAAGATTAAAAGAATATGTGATTCTTGAGTTGTTATTATTCAACTGCTATGACTTGCTGAGAAATTGAATGCTCAAACTTGCTTTAAATAAAAACATTTTTAGAGAACGACGGTAGTATGTATTAAAGGATCCTATGAAGATCAAGTTGACCTGTGTCCTGCTATGGTAAGATGTTATGGTTGCGAGTACTATTAGCGTCACAAGATGAAGTGCCATTCATAATATGAATGAGCGTGAAGATTCAAGCCAAGACTTGTAATGTAGATTAGTTATTAAACGGGATAAATCAACTTTTGGTACCTGTACTGGGACACGACTTACAAGTTGGTACCCGAAGTGAAAAAAGTTACAAACTGGTAATTGTACTCAAAAAACTTTTTTCATCTGGTGCTTGTACTTTCCAATTTTTAAAGAATCGTTAAAATTGATTAACGGGGTAGATGGAAAATTCTGACGTGGCTTACTCATCTGACGTAGATAATGATATGTACATGAGACCTCAGTTTTGGAGGGAATTATACTTCTCACGTGACCAAGTGAGGAAGAAATAAGGGTTAGGGACAGAAAGAAGATCCAACGGGAGAGACAAACATATAGAGGGAGAAGCGAAGTCGACGCGAAGAGATTGAGTTTACAGTGGATTCGACCAGATTTATCCCCAAATTTGTTCGACAACAAAAAGTAAGCACCCAAACCCTTATTTTTTCGTCTGTGTTAAAGATTTTGAGTGTTGGTGCACTTGATTTTGAACCTAATCTTTGTTTATGCTTACTTTATGTGGTTAATGCCCACCTTGTTGGATGTTTGTGGTCGTTTTCCCCAAAATTTGTGCTCTGGTTCCTTTGCTTCGTCATGTTTGGGCTTTGTAAATGTTTATAATGTTATTTTTTTGTTTTATTTACAGTGACAGATATGATTTCATTAATTGTGCACTATGGTGGAGAGTTTGTCACTGAGCCCACAGAACATTATGTAGGAGGGTTGAAAAAGGTTGTCCCTAGTGATCCTTATTTCTTGTGCACTACACGTATAAATGAACAAATGGCTCATATATTAGGGTACCATACTACTGCTAAGGTTTTCTTTAAATATGGTGAAGGGTTTAGATTAATTCATGATGATGATTCGATTAGGGATTTAATTAAAGCTTCTGTAAAAGATATGACTGTAGAAGTTTTTGTGGATCATAAACTTGACAAGGATCACCCTGATTATCTGAAGAACCTTGATCTACTTAGTAAGCTTGAAGAAAATGAAAATGAGGAGAACAATGGGGTGAATACTGAGGGGAACAATGCTGTGAATGGTGACTTCACTAGTGATGAAAGTTCTGAGGATTCTGATGCTGACTTGACTGGTGATGATGAACAATTAAGCAGTGATGAAGAGTACCAAAATGCAAGAACAAAATTTAAGGAGTATACTAAACAAATGAGAGAGGTTGGAGATCCTGATGATGTTGGTGGTATTGATATGCATGAGTTGTAAGAGGAGGGAGAAAAGGAGGTTAAAAATGAGACTAATGTACAGACAAGTACACAAGAAGATGAGACTAATCTACACTCAGGTACACAGGAAAATGTTCAACAACAGACTGCAAATTCTGATGATGATGGAAAAGATACAGACAACACTGATAAGGAGTGGTCACCTAGTGAATATGAAGATTCAGATCAGCTGAGGTCTATGGATATAGACAGTGATGAAGAGAGTGAAGATGCTGAAGAAGTAGATCAACCAGATAGGCTAAGTAGGAAAAAGAATGTGGAAAGAGTAATGATAATATTTGACCCCCTGACCAAGAGGAAAGATATTGACTTCTCTGTTGGATTGATGTTTAGTGGACCTCGTGAATTCAGAGAGGCTATTAGAGGATATTGTTTGGGAAAAGGAAAAGATGTCAAGTACCTTAGAAATACTGGGAAAAAGTTTCAGCTAAAGTGTAAAAACCCAAAATGTCGTTGGGAGCTGTTTGTAAGCAGAATGGATGACTCATCTGAGACACTGCAGGTTAAGACATACCAGAAAAAACATACTTGTAGCAGGGCTTTCAAAAACAGGAAGGGATCAGTCAAATTCATGGCTGAGTTTTATGGCAACAGAATTAGAAAAAACCCTCAGTGGAAATTAAAAGACATACAAGATGAGATCAAGAGGAAGTTTCAGTTGGACATTACTATATGCAAATGTTCTAGGATTAGAAGCAGGGCTTTAAGCAATGTATGGGATTTACTGGTGGAACACTATAAAAAAATTTGGGATTATGCTACTGAATTGATCAAGTCCAACAAGAACAATACAATTGATGTTCTTCCACACAGATTTCATCCTACTGATCAGCCTTACTTGCAAAGGTTCTATGTATGTCTTCATGCTTTGAAAAGGGGTTGGCTTGAGGGATGTAGACCCATAATTGGGCTAGATGGATGTTTCCTTAAGACCGTTGTTGGGGGACAATTGATCTCAGCCGTGGGTAGAGATGGGAACAATCAAATGTATCCTATTGCATGGGCTATTGTGGAGACTGAAAACACAGATAGTTGGAGATGGTTTCTGAAATTGTTGGTTGAAGACTTGGAGGGAGGTGATGGATCTGGGTGGACAGTGGTCAGTGATTAACAAAAAGGGTTGAAAGTGGCTATCGACGATGTTCTTCCTTTTGCTGAGCATAGGAATTGTTCAAGACACATATACGTAAATTTTAGAAAAAGGTTCTCATCCTTAGCATTAAGGAAGGCTTTTTGGGCAACATCAATGTCAACCTATGAAGCAGAGTTCAAGAGAAACATGAAAGAGGTGAATAGACTCAACATGGATGCACATGATAAACTTCAAGAACTAAATCCTAAGGTATGGATCAAGGCTTTTTTTAAGACTGTATGCAAATCAGATGTAGTTGAGAATAATATATCAGAATGCTTTAACGCTTGGATTGTGAAAGCAAGATGGATGAATTGTATTGATATGTTAGAAGAAATAAGGAGCCAGGTTATGATAAGGCTCCACACTAAAAGGGATGCAATGAAGAAGTCAGGTGATAGTATATGTCCTAGGATCAGAAAAAAGCTTGATAAAGCTATTGATGAGTCTAGTTATTGTGATCCTATGTGGGGTGGAGGGAATCAATTTCAGGTTAAGATGAGAGGAGACACATATGTTGTTAACATTGACCAGAAGACATGCACGTGCAGAAAGTGGGATTTGACAGGGATTCCATGTGCTCCAGCAATATATTCCAGGGAGGAAGAGCCTGAAACTTATCTTGCTCATTGGTACAAGAAGGAAACATACCTAAAAGCCTACACACACATGTCCGAAGTTATGAGCAGTTTTTGGGGTGAAACAAGTTTTCAGAAGATGTTACCTCCTCCAATATGCCACAAATTCAAGGGAAGGCCTAAGAAAATGAGAAGGAAAGAAGGATGGGAGAATCCAAAAAATCCTACAAGGATAACAAGGAAGGGAAGGAAAATGCATTGCTCAAAATGTAGACAGACAGGGCACAATAAGGGTAACTGTCCTACCATCAGTTGCCAAACAGATGAACTTCAGTCAAGCAATGTAAGTATTATAGCATTCCAACATTATTTTTATGTAACAGTTTTGTTTACCTGAGTTAAACATTATTGTTTCTCTGTGTCAGGCAAGTAGGCAGGTCAAGAGGAAAAGTTGCAATGCATCAACTGATCCAAAAAAGAAACATAACAATGACATGGTGCAGCCTGGTAATTCTAACAAGGTATTGTTATATCAATCAATTTCAGTTATCTTGAATTTCTCATATCTTGCTATATTTCAGACAAATTGAGTTAACTTTTATAGGACGATCTAAGGACTAATACTAGACCAAAGTTACAAGTTAAGAGGATAAAGACCCGCAGTAAAGTACGAGCAGGATTTAGTGTTGATGTTAGTCCTGAGGGAGCTGTAATAGATAATATGAATGGAAACAACTCTGGCTTAGTTTTTGTGAGTTACAACTTTTTTTTAATTGCAAGTATTTATTTTACTTTTATTTGTCATTTTTCATATGTAACCATACTTGTGCTTGGTTATGTCAAATGCAGATGCCAACTCCAGGAGAAGTCATATATCAAGATGGATCAAGCAGAAATAACACTTCTCCTGCTACAAGAATGTATAGAACCCCACTTACATCAAGCAGCAATCCACCAACTTCAAGCACAACTGAACCACTTAATAAGTCAAGTCAGTTGGAGAACATGAGAGATTAAGTTGGAAGCTAGTAGGAACATGAGATATCAATGTCAACATTTTATGACCTTTGTTTAATTTTTAAGAACTTTGTTTAATATTTATGACCTCAAGAACTTAAGAAGTTTGGACAATGTGTTAATTACTCTCAAGGTTATTAATGAAATGTTGACAATCTCAGTTTTCATTTTTATGGTTGGATTGAAAGATTTTCATTTTTATGGTTGGATTGAATGATGGCAGTTTTATGTTGGATATTGTTAATGGTAGTGATTTTCATTGAAATGGTTGGATTGAATGATGACAGTTTTATTCATTTGAAAAAAGGATTGAACAACATTTGTCAAGCTGGTTATTGTTATTTGTCAAGTATGTCATTCATTCATTAATTGAAACAGAGCATCATTCATTCATTGAAACAGCAACATTATACAAATTCTAACACCAAACAGAGCATCATTCATTCAAATTCTAACCAAACCTTCAAGCTTCAAGCTTCAAGCTAACTAATACATTGAAACAAACCTTCAAGCTAACTAATACATTAAAACAGAGCATCATTCATTCAAATTATAACACCAAACAACACCAAACATCAAAATCCATTGAAACACCACCAGAAACAAACCTTCAAGCTAACTAATACATTGAAACATCTCTCTGCTCATCTTCAACTTTAATGTCAAACAACACCAGCCAACTAACATCCATGAGCAAATTAAAAGAAACCATAAGAAATTTTTCTTTTGTTGAACTTTAACATTAATCTTCTTCAACTTTTTAACCTCCTTCTCCAATGTCTTCACTGAATCAAGTTTTGCCAACTCTTTCCAATTCTTGGTCTTCTCACTATTTGCATTCTTCAATTTATCCAACATCTCTCTGCTCATCTTCAACTTTAATGTCAAATCTTCAATAACATCTTTTGCTCTATCAGGAAATGGTGGATCATACCATTTAAAGAAACCGCAGTAATCTCTCATGTCCTATTACACAGTAACACACCAACCATTAACATAAGCAATCATATGGAAAGAAATAAAAAAAAACATCTTTCCAACATCTTACCCGATAATTAATACACCCAATGAATCGCCTACCTGGATGTTTTGTTCCATCTTTCCTTGCCTCCCACATTCGCACCATTGCTCCACAGTGGCACCGACTTGGGAACTCTGGCGTAATCCATTCATTTTTTTTGCCTGAACTACAATCTTCTTCCTCGGTTTCATTTACGATTCCACTCCAAGACGAGCTCATCCTTTCAATTAAACACTGAAAACCCTTTAATAAATATATGGGAACCAGTAATCAAGGAGAATAGAGACAAGAAGAATGAGAGAAGAAGAAGGATAGAAGAAGAGACAGAAGCCCTAGTTTTTTTCCCCCGAATATCAATCTGTTCCTTTATAAATTATACATGGGGAAATACACATCAATACAACTTTGTTGCCCAGTCATCGCCATGTCATCCTTTGCTTCTGACCTGTCAAATTTTCGAACAGAATAAGGATGAAACCCTACTATTTCACGGAGTGTAACATTTTTCGAGTACAATCACCTATTTGTAACTTTTTTTCACTTCAGACACCAACTTGTAAGTCGTATCCCAGTACAGGTACCAAAAGTTTATTTATCCCGTTATTAAACTATAGATTATTTTAATGAACTATTATGAATCCTTTGTGGCGGATAAAAGTCACTCTTGTAAGAAGTAAAGCATAATGTAATTATCATTATTTTAAGGAATGGAGGTTTTAACGTAATAGAACCTGGGAATAGCAGATGTATGTTGTTATATTTAGTTATATAATGATGTATGTTTGGAATGAAATGCACTCATGATGTACGGAATCCGGGTGTGAAGATAGACCAGATTTCGGGGTGTCACAATATTGGATTTAAAATTTGATTTTGATAGTTCAAATTATGTTTGTAAATTGATCTATATAGTTTGTGAATATTTTGTATGGATTTTTTGTTGGTTGTGATCTATGTAGTTTGTGTGACTATTTTTCATTATTTATTGTTGGTTGTGGTATGTCATTTACAATTTAAAAGCATGCATGAGGAACAACCTAAATCCATACAGGAAGTTTAAAAAAAATTTGGCATCCGCAGATTAATACTGCAGAGCTTAGACATCCGCAGAATTAAAACGGCGTCATTTTCATTTTAAACCAGAGTCCATAGTATTAAACTACGGACGAGATAATTACTTATTAACGACGTCATTTTCCCTATGGGCATTCAAATCAACGTCCACAGTATTAAACCGCAGACGTGAATTACTTATTAACGATGTCGTTTCCCACTTGGCCATACCTAACGCTCATAAGTATGGGTATTGAAGAAGATGGTTATCCCATTAGTATGTAACTAAATCGTATTTGATCCAAGCCACCACTATGGTATTCCACTGTTGAGGTTCAGATCTTGTTCTATTATATCATCACTAAAATATCACTATTGTGTTGATTGCTTGGTTGAATCCGTTATAGATGAACTCATCAAGCATGGATGAAAAATTGTGAGGAAAATGAAAGACTTCAAAAGTATGAACATGATGAAAGACTGCGAACGACATTTAAGATTGAAAGACATCGTTTCGTTTTCCTAAGGAAACTTAGCGTACTCAATTTAATACTGCGGACGAGGACTTGTAAAAGAAGAGTATTTTGGACATTTGTTCCGTCAACAGTATTAAATTATGGAATACTAAAAATTAAATTGCAGAGGGAACCCATATATTTTGATCCGGTAGGAGTTACGGGGCCCACTACTTATCAAATCAAAGATCTCGACTAGATCTACAACTTTTATTCTTTGAGCATTGTCAAATTCGGGATGCACCATAGTCGAAATTGGGCTTCAAGTGGATGTTATGTAAATGGCAAGCATGATAACTCTAATCTTTGATCTCTGTTGATAAAAATGTCATAACTTTTTCATTCGCACTCCGATTTAGATGATTCAAGATGTTTCAGAAATTTAAGAATTAGATCTACAATAAAATCCAAGTTCTAAGCCAAAAAAAATGAATCCAACTTGGTGTTAAAAGCCCTTCAATCTTCCTTTCTTGCATTTGCTTGCATATTGTACTCCAAAAGATATCCGGATTGGTTTTCCTTGCTTCTTCATGTCAATGTCTACTCATAGCCTACTTTTTTCTTGATTCTTCAAACCTAGCTCGAACCGCTTAGCTCCACTTTAACATCGTTTTAGCCAAGTAGCTTCATTTTTCATATCTTTGTTCTACTTTTCCTTTTCCTACACAAGATCAATTAAACACGTAATAAGGAATGAAAAATACCCGAAAACTCACAATTCATCAAACTAAAGATATTCAATTTATAGGTATAAAACCCACTCATCATGGATACCAAGTATAAGACTTAGCCAACTAATCCCACAAGATTGGTCTTCTTAGTGAGAGAAACTTAGTGCTTATATATTCTATAGAGAGAAAGTGAGTTTTTAGAGAGAGAAGTTCTCAAGTTTTCAAGATTTCTCAAAGGTTTCAACCTCCTGTTACATGAGAAGGATGGGGTATTTATAGGCTTCGTGGGGGTCCCGTATGGGTCGTGCACATGACCTATCTGTCACTTAGAAATTGTGACTACAATGTCAGTCTAGGTGAAAATACTCCCTTTTCGGAGTTCATTTCACCCTACGTCTCTATCCACTAATCCAAGACCTTTTTCGAATCTCACTTTTGGACGACCTTTCTAACCCTCTGTCGGAGGCTAGAGAGGTAATCTATCTTGTCTAAAGTAGTAGTCTCTAACAGTAATTCTTCATTTTGGCTCAATCTGGCATAGCCGAGAAAGAAAAATCTTCTTAGAATAATGTCACTATGGCGGCCTATGACATCATAATCCTAGCAAAGAACATCATTCTTGAAGCTCTTACATGTTCCTTGTGCTTATGGTGCCAATTGGTTTCTTAAAAGCTTAATTTTCCCATTTCGGGCCTACTTGTGTAAACTTGGGGCCTACTTATGTGAACTTAGAGGTCCACATCTTCATGTAAAGTCTTGCCTTGCTCTTCTTTGAAACTCTCTTTGTTGGAAATATCTTTAATATTTGGCTAAGTGTTAATATCATGAGGTGAGTGTAAGGCCTCCATGAAGGGGAAGCCCACCTTGGGGTCGACCCTAGGGAGGTTGGGCTCCCACCTCACGATGGTATCCCTCTTCCTCTTTCGTGCTTTGATCTCCTTTCCCATAACTTCCCTCAATTTGACCAAGTGTTAAATATGAGAGGTGATGAAGAACATGAGGACAATCTTACTATAAGGGAAATCCTACCATGAGGGCAATCCTACCTAGAGTGTGGTTTCCAACCCATGATGGCCTCCCCTTCGGTCTTTATTTGTTTTACTCATTCTTTTCACACCTTCTTGTATTTACCTAAATGTTGGAGATGGTAGAGCATGTGAGTGAAACTAGTATGCCCTCAAGCCAATCACATTGAATGTGATAAGCATTTACTTTGTAATCTTGTTCATTTGTAAATAAAAAAAATTATTTAATTAAATGCATTCTTTATCCATGTTTAATTGGTTGAATTAAATAAATGTGATAAACTCGTAGTTTTAGAGCAATACTTTTAGAATCATGAAAAGTTCATGTTAATGAAATCTAAATTCTAGATAGCTTAAAACTAAAATATTCCTAATCGTTGGATTACTAATGTGGGGTTACTGATTCCAGATGGATTAATACAAATTATGCTTGTTTTGTTAAAGATGATGATTGATCTCGTAATCATTTGTGTGGAGACACTAAAGCAAGTATGTATGCGCTTATTACAGAATAAGTTCATTGAAAGTGACTCGCTTAAGGAACACCCAATGGAGTTTTACTTGCCTGTTAATAGGAGTTTCTATAGTGATATTAGTACAAGTGATCCTTGGACTTGAGATAATCGTAGTACCTTGTATATTATGAGTTATACTTTGTCATATTTCTTAAGGCTCTCTCGGTATATAAAAGGGTATGTTAAGGTATAATAAAGTGTACATGGATGTAGGTGAATGTTTAACAAAGGATTTATGCGGTTTGATAAGTGTCAGCTCAAAAATCCATGGTAAGTGTTGATTGAAAATTAGAAAGGAGTTTCTAATTTACATTAACTAGAGTTGTGCATTTTAGAATCGAAATACATATGATCAAATAAATAAAACTTGACAGTAATTCCATATTTTATATTTGATCAAGATATTGTATGGTAGAATGATTGAATTGTACGGTAATTATTTACTGAATAGGTTCTATGTGATTAAACGTTGATTTCATATTATCCAGATAGTCATGATATGATGAGAGGTGTCACTCATGATATAGAATAAGTATTATTTTTTATATTTGAATTAAAGGAGTTTAATTCATTATAAATAATATTAGAATGGTTCTAATTTATTTATTCTACTACTGATATAATATTGAAACTAAAGGGTCACAACATAAAAGAAAAAATATATTTTAAAAGTAATTGACTTAATAATAATAAATTAAGTATATTTAATTTATCGGTGGAATAAATTAAGTAGCTTAATATTTATAATTAAGTATTTGGATAAATATTAATTATAAATTAATAAATGGAATAAATGGATGCACCTACCATATTGCTGCACCTTCAAGATTTGTATGGTGAACAGAGTAGGGCGGCCGAATATGAGATATCTAAGGAACTATTTCGATCTAGAATGATCAATAACACTACAGTACAGACACGTATCCTTAAGATGATCAATTTGATTGAGCAATTGAGACAATTGGGTTTTTTCATAGATGACGAGTTGAACCAAGATTTGATCTTGCTGTCACTCCCAGACTCTTTCTCAAAATTTGTTGTGAACTTTCACATAAACAAGCTATATGTCAGTCTGCCTAAATGTCTTAACATGTTGAAAACTACGGATAGTCACTTTTCAGCAAAGAAATAGCAAGTCTTACTGGTAGATGAGTCTTCCAAGATTAGGAAGAGGAAAAAATTATCTTCTGAAAAGAAGAAAAGTTCAAAGAATGAAAAAGGAAAGGTAAAGACAAAGGACAAAAAGAAAACTGATGCAGATAGCAAATGAGTTTGCTTCCACTGCAATAAGCCTGGACACTGGAAAAGAAACTGCAAGGAGTATCTTGCAGAGGCTAAGCAGAGGAAGCTTGGTGAAACTTCGGCTACAGATACATGTTTGTTCATGATTGAAATAAATATTTTTGTAAGTTAAAATTCTACTTGGGTTTTAGATACCGGTTGTGCTTCTCACATATGCAATTATTTGCAAGGCCTAAGAAAAATTAGAATGTTAAACAAAGGAGAAGTAATCCTACGCGTGTGGAATGGAGAAACGATTGTTACATTAGCCGTAGGAACTTATAGCTTAGCATTGCCTACGGGCAAGTTAATTAATTTAGTAAATTGTTACTTAGTTCCAGTTCTTAGATGAAACATTATTTCTATTCCGTTGTTGGACAATAAAGGTTTTTATATTATATTTAAGAGCAATGGTTGTTCTATTTATAATGATAATGTTTTATTTGGAATTGGTAGATTAATTGATGGACTTTACATACCTGACTTACATGAAAATATTTTACAAATTGAACAAACTAATAAAAGGAAAAGAGATTATGTGAACTATATTTTTATGTGGCATTGTAGAGTCGGCCATATTAATGAAACAAAATAAACAGTTTGCATAAAGATGGGCTTTTAGAGCCATTTAATTATAAATCTTATTCAACTTGTGAATCTTGTCTCATGGCTAAGATGACTAAATCTCCATTTAGTGGATATGGAAAGAAAGTTACAGGGTTGTTAGAGTTAATATATACAGATGTGTGTGGACCTATGACAACATATGCTAGAGGAGGGTATTAATATTTGATTGCATTCACTGATGATTATTCGAGATTTGGATATGTGTATTTGATGAAATAAAAGTTTGAATCATTTGAAAGGTTTAAAGAATTCAGAAGTGAAGTAAAGAAGCAAACTGGCAAGAGTATTAAGATTTTTTGATCGGATCGAGGAGGGGAATAATTGATCACGGAGTTTCTATATCATCTCAAAGATAATGGTATTTTCTCAAAATGGATGTCACTTGGTACGCTACAGTTGAACGGTGTATCTAAAAGGAGAAGTCGTACCTTAATGGACATGGTGCGGTCCATAATGAGTTTTATCGATCTTTCAATATCCTTATAGGGTTATGCCCTATAAACTGTTGTATATCTACTAAATAAGGTGCCCTCCAAATCCTTCCCTTAGACTCCATATAAGTTATGGACATGGAGGAAACTCAGTCTTAATCATGTTAAGATTTAGGGTTGTCCAACTTATGTGAAAAAGTTTCAAGATGATAAGCTTGGGAAGATATGACAGGCGCATATTTGTGGGATATCCTAAAGAAAGTTTAGGGTATTATTTCTATAATCTTACTAAGCAAAAAATGTTTGTTACGAAACACGTTACCTTCTTGGAAAAGGAGTTTATCCTTGAAAGGGTTAGTGGAAGAAAAATAGATCTTGAAGAAGTTCAAGAACCACAAAGCATTATAAGTCAAATGAGGGAACCAATAGATAGACCTATTATACCACAACCAAATTGTAAATCTGAAAGTGTACCGAAGATACCTAAAAGGTATGGATTCATCATAAATGATGATGAGTCATTGTTATATTTTGCATATTTAAATTTGATGATGAATGTGCTTAATGTATATTTGCACCAATATGATTTGTAAAGTCCTTATTTATGATTTGATTCAATGTACAAGAACTTAGACTAGAAAGATCAAATAATATTAGGTTGATCTTGTTAAGGTTATCCGTTGTATAACTGTTAGGATTTTAACAGTTGTAAATTTTCTCTGCCAGTTTATAGTGTGAAGAAGAATCACAGAGTAAACTGATGATCGTAGTACATCATTTGGATCGCAGAGTTCTACAGTTATCGTAAAGTTCACTACAAGTCGTAAAGCTAACTTCAATTTGTTAAGTGAACAAAGGAATCGTAAATTCAATCAAAGTTCAGTGAGTAAAAGACTGAATGTAGAGTACTCCAATCGCTGAGACACAAAATCACAATATCAGCCTTAAAATTAGATAAAGTACTATTCGTTAAGCTAATTATAATGCAACAATCGTAGAGTGTTCACTCTATCATAGGACAATCATCGTAAAAGAACAAATCGTAAAGTGAACACTACGATGCATCAACTTTCTAGAGTATGTCACGTTTGAAAAAACGACTGACATTGGAGCATTGCTGATTGATGGTCCCGATGTATTCACCAAACATCCTTCGTTGAGATCGAAGATCAATATATGTGTCTACCAGATAGGTTGGTGAAAGTGACACGTCAAGGGTGTTAGGTGAGAAATCGGACTGATGTGACAGGTAAGTTAAAAAGGAGCTGACACCTAAGTTTAAAATATCCACATCAAGGATCCCAAAATATCTGCGCATTAAATGTACCAACTGGCATCTAGCAACGTGAAGATTTTAAGCAAATTATAAAAGGCGACAAGGATTCAAACTAAAAGAAAAATGAATACTAACCAAAAAGCCTAATCTTTGCAAAATAAATAGAACGATCTCTACGATCCTAAATATCTAGTTTAAGTTGCTAAGTACTTGAGAAGAAAAGTTTAATGTCATCTTAGCAACTCCTCTCAACAACATTCAAACAATAAATCATCAGAGGGCTGGGAGTCCTTGTCTTAGTGACTAAATATCTAAGTCTGCTGGACTTAAAGAGCTCTTAGTGTCCTTGTCTTAGTGACTAAATATTCAAGTCTGCGGGGCTTGAAGAGGGCAGAGTGTCCTTTTCTATGTAACTAAACTCTTAGTGAAATTCCTAGTCGTGGACTAGAAGAGTGGATTAGGAGTTATTCAGTCTCTGAACCACTTAAAATTTGTTGTGTCTTTACTTTACTATTCTTACTTTCCATCTGTTGGTTTATATTATTTAAAGTTGCATATCTAGCTAAATTCTGAACTGAGCTTTTTAATCTTTAAAGGGGGTTTTAAACATCATATTCCATTGTGCTTAATCAATCCGATTAACAAATTACTTGGTAATTTCTTTTAACTAATCAAAAATTTTAAAGATCTATTCAACCCCCCCTTTTCTAGAACTTTAAGTGCCTCTAGGAAATAACATGCATCATAGAGGATGATGATGAAAGTAGTATGCATATAAGCCAATCATGTATGATAATAAAGCATATACTTTGGAGACAATATTATTTATTTATTAATAAAAATATTCATTTATTAAAGGCATTTAATTATCTACATGGTGCTGTTTTTATAATATGTAAATAACCCATAGTTTTAAGCAATGCTTTTAGAATCATGATGTTGATCATGCTACTGAGATTTAAATTCTTAGAAAGCTTAAAACTAAAATAGTTCTCAATCGTGGGATTACTAAAAAGGAGATTAGTAAATCCGGATAGATTGGTACATATGTTGCTTGCTCATTGGATGATGATGATTGATCTCATGATCGTTTGTGTGGAGACACTAAAGTAAGTATGTAGGTGCTTATTGGAGAATAAGTTCACTTAACGTGACTCGATATGGAATACCTAATGGAGTTTTACTCGCCTGTCAATAGGAATTCCTAATGTGATAGTAGTACAAGTGATTCTTGGACTTGAGATCATCATAGTATCTTGTATGTAATGAATTATACATTGACTTATTTATTAAAGCCCTTTAGGGTATATAAAAGGGTATGCTTGGATATAATGAGTTATATATGAAGATAATGAATGATCAAAAAAGAATCTACCACCTCTAGTAAAAGAGGAGATATGTCCTATGTAATTCGATAAATGACAACCCAAGAATCCTTGCCCAATGTGGAATGAAATTAGAAATGAGTTTCTAATTTGCATTATTTGGAGTTGTGTATTTTCTAATCGAAATACATATAATTAAATAAAATAAAACTTGACAGTAATTCCATGTGTTATATTTAATTGGAAAATTGTATGGTGGAAGGATTAAATTGTACGGTAACTATTTACTCACATGTTCTTTTATGATTAATGTTGAAATCTATATTATCTGGAAAGTCGTTGATCGCTAGGGAGGCTTATCCCTATTGTAGAATAAATATTATTTATTTAAATAGATTATTAGTTTAATTTATTTATTTAAATAAGATTAGAATTGTTCTAATTGATTTATTCACAACCGGTTTAATATGGAGAACCTAAAGGGTCACACCATAAAAGGAAGAATAATTATTTAAGAAGGTAATGGCATAATCGTAATAATACATTAAGTATAATTAATTTAATCTATGGTGATAGAATAAATTAAATTGCTTAATGTTTATTATTTAATATTTTAAAAATATTAAATATAAATTAATAAGAGGAGTCTTATTAATATTATTATAATTATTATTATTTTAATTTCTAAAGGGGTTTAGTAATTAATTTGGTATTAGTACTCTCATTTATTTTTAATAAGATTAGGAGACAAATTAATTAAATAAATTTAATTAATTATTCCCAATGTGGTGGGAAGCCTAAATTAATTAAAGGAGTTTAATTAATTAAATAAAATCCCATGTCTAATAGGATTAGAAGGGTTGACCAATATCTATATAAGAGGAGTCTTATAATAGATATCAGTTAATGTAATTCCAATTGTTAGAGAGTACTCCTTTTCTATAGAGGATAGAAAACTAAGCCAACCACCCTCCTTCTTGATAATTCATCTTCCTTAGTGGATCACCTCTAGAGGCCAAACACTTGGGTGACTAACATTGATCAAAGGAAGGAATCTAACCCAAAAATTCAAAGAGATCACGAAGAATAAGAAGTTGAACTCGTACATGTGGAAGCTTCGTTCTACAAGGGTATGATTCCATAACTTCTTATTTATCGTTTTAAATTAATAATTTGCATAAAAGATGATCCGGGTGATGATTTTGTAGAAATTTTTAAACTCTGATATACCATGCTTCCGCTAATTTTTGCAATTTGATTGCGTCACGATTTTGTACAAACCCAACAGTGGTATCAGAGCCAAACCTTTATGCAATTATTAATTATTTTGATTTCATATAGATATGGGTATGTATTTAGAATAATTTATTGGGCATAATTAATTGTATAAAATTATTATATATGGAAGAAAGAAAAAATAACGAAATTTATTAATTTTTTTCTTTTTTCTTTGTTCCATCCGTGAAACGAAAACTGATTTCACAAGGGTGAGTCACGTTTTTCTCTACAAGGGTTCGCTCTTCGCTGTGGGAATTAAGCCAAGTAAGAATTAATTTTTTTTCTCCCTTTCATTCGCCCGAACTTGCATCCGTGCTATTCAAAATTTCGTTGTTGAATTTCCGTGTTCCGTTCAAGGCCTGATTGTTTAAAAGGTACTGATTGATTTCAAAGTGAAGGATTTCAAAGTCTTCTTTTTAAAAGTGAATGCAGGAAGTGATTTCAAAAGGTATATTATATATCTATTTCGTTATATATTATATATTATATATAAGATATATATATATATATATATATATATTATATATATATTATATATGCACATAATATTATTAATAATTTTATAATTAAAATAAAGAGTTTATTTTAATCTTGAAATTGGATTTCATGCAATTTAAAATTGTCCATTAAATGATACTCATATATATATGGAATGTTTTAATTCGTGAGATGAATATTTATTTATTGATATATATGGTGATATGTATAATGATAAATAAGGATTGATTATGAGACTATTAACTAATGTGATTGGATTTTATTTTAATTGAATGCTTGAATGAATGAGTTTTATTAAATAGGGTCTGCGTAACTCGTTTTCTCAGGTTTTTTCTTGATGTAAAATTCTATCTCCCTCCTATGTATTTTCCTTTGACTGCTGATCAAGGTTTCTATTTAAATTAAATATTTTAATATAATAAAAATAGTTAGAATTATCTTGAAGAAATTAGAGACCAATGAACAAGGAGCGCGTGAAGACACGTTTGTATGGAGCCCGAGTTTAAATGTAATAATTACGTTTAAATTTAAATTCTTGCACTCTTAGGTTTGACCTTTTAGTTCACTTGGTGGCTCTAGTGAACCAAACTAGAATAAAAGTCCATAATCAATCCGGGTAGAATATAGTATTCTATATGTGCATGCTAAATATTATATATATTATATTTTATGCAAACATGCTTCGCAAGTTTAATAAAATGACGCGTATTTTATATATATATATATATATATGTGTGTATGTGTGTGTGTGTGTGTGCATGCGCGCTAAATAAGATGAGACAAATAATAACAAACCCCTCAAAGAAATTATATTAAGTCCGAAGCGTTTAATGATATTTGGAATATCGAACGTCGCCTTCTAGCATGATAAATTAATAGAGTATTAAATATTTAATATGAGCTTGTTGTGTTATCCACAAGGTGAGTATTGCGTATTTAAGATGTTAATTAATCACATTTGATACTTATCAAGAAAATTGAACAATATAGTCTTGTTGTGCTATCCACAAGGACGAATATTTTTCTTTTTTGAATTTATGGAAGTGCTAGGTTGGACTTAACTTAAATCATTTTAGTTCGGATGTGCACACACTTGACCATTATCATTTAAGAGGCAAAATAAAAGGAGTTACATGTTGATGTAATTAACAAGAGTTGTCTACCTATTTATTTATATATCGTTTGTTGTGCTATCCACAAGGCTATATACATTTGAAATGGGATCCTTAATCTCACTAGTAAATTTTTAATTAGATGTTGCCGAACTATATAAATGAAGGTAATATAGTTTGATAAAAATAGTGGGATATACCAATTTAAAATAAAGACCTAAATTTATTTTGGTATGCAAAATTAATAAAATGAATGTTTGCTAAAAATGTTGTCTTTTCACAAACAAAAATTTAAAAATGTTAAAATCACTAATTTCATTGCGTAGCATACTTGATGCTAATAAACTAACCGGACCACATTATACGAACTGGTTAAGGAATCTGAGAATAGTTCTCACTGCTGAAAAAATTGCTTATGTTCTAAATTCATCTGTCTCTGGAACTGTTCCAGAATCAGCATCTGAGAAAGAAATTGCCACTATTATAAAGTTGCAAAATGACGTATCTGTGGCTCAATGCATCATGCTCGCATCCATGAATAACGAGCTTCAGCGTCAACATGAAAATATGGATGCTCCTACTATGTTGCTTCACCTCAAGGAGTTGTATGGTGAACAAAGTAGGACTGCTAGATATGAGATATCTAAGGAGCTCTTCCGATCTCGGATGACCAAGGGCAATGTGAACATAAAGGAACAAAAAAATCTGATCCAGCTAGCAAAGGAATGTGCTTCCATTGCAACGAGCCGGGTCATTGGAAGAGGAACTGCAAGAAGTTTCTGGCAGAGAAGAAGCTTGGAGAAGCTTCGACTTTCAATCAAGGTTTGTTCATGATTGAAATTAAATTTTTAAAAAGTCAAAATTCTACTTGGGTATAGGATACCGGCTGTGGTTCTCACATATGTAATACTGTGAAGGGACTGGTCAGAAGTAGAAAGCTAAACAAGGATGAGGTTGTCCTACGAGTGAAAAATGAAGCAAAGGTTGCTACATTAGCTGTAAGCACTTATTGTTTAGCACAGCCTACGGGCAAGTCTATTTTCTTTAAATAATTGTTATTTTGTTCCGAATATCATTAGAAATATTATTTCAAATTTTGTATTAGATATTGATGAATTTGAAATTATAATAAAGAACAACAGTTGTTCAATTTATAAAAACAATGTTTTATATGGTATTGAAAATCTACGAAATGGACTTTATATACTTGACTTGCATGAAAATATATTTCAAATAGAGCAAACTAAGAAAAGGAAAAGAGATGATATTAATTATACCTATATGTGGCACTGTAGACTCGGTCATATCAATGAAACGAGACTATCTAAGTTACATAAGGATGGGCTCTTAGAGCTATCTGATTATGAATCATATCCAACTTGTGAATCTTGTCTCATGGGAAAATGACAATATCTCCTTTAAGTGGAAAAGGAGAAAGAGTTACAAAGTTGTTAGCGTTGGTTCGCACAGACATTTGTGGACCTATGACAACGATTGCACAGGGTGGGTATTCTTATTTTATTACTTTCACTGATGATCACTCAAGATTTGGATATGTGTATTTAATGAAATATAAATCAGAATCATTTAAAAAGTTCAAAAAGTTCAGAAGTGAAGGAGAGAAACAAACGGGAAAGAGTATTAAGACTCTTTGATCAGATCGAGGTGGAGAATACTTAAGCGGTGAGTTTCTCAATTGTCTCAAAGAAAATGGTATAATCTCACAATGGACTCCACCAGGTACACCACAGTTAAATGAGAGTATCTGAAAGGAGAAATCGAACACTGTAGGACATAGTTCGATCCATGATGAGTTTTATCGACCTTCCAATTTCTTCTGGGGTTATGCCCTAGAAACGGTTGCATACCTACTTAACAAGGTACCTACTAAATCTGTCCCAAAGATCCATATGAGATGTGGAAGGGGAGAAAACCAAATCTTAAGCATGTTAAGGCTTGGGGTTGTCCAGCTCATGTCAAAAAGTTTGAACATGATAAGCTACAGACTAAATCCGACAAGTGTAGATTTGTGGGATACCCTAAAGAAACTGTAGGGTATTATTTCTATCATCCAACTGATCAAAAGGTGTTTGTTGTGAAACATGCTGCCTTCTTGGAAAAGGAGTTTATCCATGAAGGGGTCAGTGGGAGTAAGATATATCTTGAAGAAGTTCAAGAACCACAAATTACTACGGGTCAGAGTCAGGTACCTGACCAAGTGGAAGAACCTACTGTATCACACCCTATTCGTAAATCTGAAAGAGTACTGAAGATACCTGAGAGGTATGGATTCGTCATAGAGAATGACAATGAGGTACACATCATGAATGATGATGATCCATTGAATTACGAACAGGCTATGAGTAATAAAGACTTAGAGAAATGGTAGATGACCATAAAATCTAAAATGGATTTTGAAGCTATTCTCAAGTCCATTTGGATTTTACTTGTAATTGCAGCTAATTATTACTATATCTGGCAAAATGGACGTGGAGACGCCCTCCTCAAATGTACATTATTAGAGGAGAATGTATGTATGATACAACCAGATGAATTTATTTCAATAGTTGAAGCAAATCATATATATGAGCTACAACAATCTATTTATGGAGTAAAGCAAGCTTCTCGTAGATGGAACATTTGTTTTGATTAGACAATCAAATAGTTTGATTTTATCAAAAATAAGGATGAACCATGTGTGTATAAGAAGGTTAGTGGGACCGCTATTTCATTCCTTGTATTATATATTGATGATATATTACT
The DNA here is from genome assembly GCA_020205555.1 of Panax stipuleanatus. Taxonomy (NCBI): domain Eukaryota; kingdom Viridiplantae; phylum Streptophyta; class Magnoliopsida; order Apiales; family Araliaceae; genus Panax; species Panax stipuleanatus. The sequence continues at coordinate 120,441,543 of CM035125.1, forward strand.
GATAGGGAATGAAATTTCTATGCTAAAATCGATCAAAACAAAGTTGTCTAAACATTCTTCCATGAATGATTTGGGTAGAACATCCCACATTGGAGATATAAATCTTTATTGATATATTTAAAAGGATGTTCGGCTAAACCCAAGAAAACGTATATTCATTAGATGCTAAAGACGTTTAGCATGGCAAACTCCAAAAGGTGCCTCATGATGATGAGCCATGGAGTGTATCTCTCTAAAATTATCCTCAGTAAAAGAGAGATCACATGAGTTACTATCATGTATGCAATGAAATATACGATACTTGATGTTGATCAGTCATATTCTAGAGAAGATCACTGTGAGACAGTGATATACATCTTAAAGTACTTAACTGACACTAAGGATGTCATCATATCACATGATGAGTCTAAATTACACTAGAGGGCTAAACAGACTCAAGTTTTCAGACTGACCAAGACGACAACAAAATCCACTTTAGGGTAAATTGTTACCTTGAAAGATGGTGCAGAGAATTAAAAAGGTTCCAAACAACAAAAGGTTGTTGGTTTAATGACAAAGACAAAGTATATAACTATAAGTGAGGCTGCAAGTTGATGTTTCGGATGAAAAGTTCATTACAGAACTAGGAATAGTTCCTAAGTCTCATCTTAAATCTAAACATGTGTTGCGGCACCTTGATTAAAGAAATCATTGTAAGAGGAGAATATAGACTCTCAAGACAACATTGCAGATCCATTTACTAAAGCTTTAACACAACAACAGTTTGATCGTCACTTAGAGAAGATGGGTATGAGATACCAAGGCGATTGACTTTAGTGCAAGTGGAAAATTGAAAGTAGTATGCATACAAGCCAATCATGTATGATGATAAAGCATATATTTTGGAGACAATCTTATTTATTTATTAATAAAAATATTCATTTATTAAAGGCATTTAATTATCTACATGGTGCTATTTTTATAATATCTAAATAACCCATAGTTTTAAGCAATGCTTTTAGAATCATGATGTTGATCATGCTAATGAGATTTAAATTCTTAGAAAGCTTAAAACTAAAATAGTTCCTAATCATGGGATTACTAAAAAGGGGATTAGTAAATCCAGATAGATTCGTACATATGTTGCTTGCTCATTGGATGAGGATGATTGATCTTATGATCGTTTATGTGGAGAAACTAAAGCAAGTATGTAGGTGCTTATTTGAGAATAAGTTCACTAAACGTAACTCGATATGGAATACCTAATGGAGTTTTACTTGTCTGTTAATAGGAATTCCGAATGTGATAGTGGTACAAGTGATCCTTGGACTTGAGATCATCATAGTATCTTGTATGTAATGAATTATACTTTGACTTATTCCTTAAAGCCCTTTAGGGTATATAAAAGGGTATACTTGGGTATAATGAGTTACATATGAAGATAATGAATGATCAATAAAGAATCTACCACCTCTAGTAAAAAAGGAGATATGTCCTATGTGATTCGATAAATGACAACCCAGGAATCCTTGGCCAAGGTGGAATGAAATTAGAAAGGAGTTTCTAATTTGCATTATTTGGAGTTGTGCATTTTCTAATCGAAATACATATAATTAAATAAAATAAGACTTGACAGTAATTCCATGTCTTATATTTAATTGGAACATTATATGGTGGAAGGATTGAATTGTACGGTAACTATTTACTCACAGGTTCTTTTATGATTAATGTTGAAATCTATATTATCTGAAAAGTCGTTGATCGCTAGGGAGGCTTATCCCTATTGTAGAATAAATATTATTTATTTAAATAGATTATTAGTTTAATTTATTTATTTAAATAAGATTAGAATTGTTCTAATTGATTTATTCACAACCGGTTTAATATGGAGAACCTAAAGGGTCACACCATAAAAGGAAGAATAATTATTTAAGAAGGTAATGGCATAATCGTAATAATACATTACGTATAATTAATTTAATCTATGGTGATAGAATAAATTAAATTTCTTAATATTTATTATTTAATATTTTGGAAATATTAAATATAAATTAATAAGAGGAGTCTTATTAATATTATTATTATTTTAATTTTTAAAGGGGTTTAGTAATTAATTTAATATTAGTACTCTCATTTATTCCTAATAAGATTAGGAGATAAATTAATTAAATGAATTTAATTAATTATTCCCAATGTGGTGGGAAGCCTAAATTAATTAAAGGAGTTTAATTAATTAAATAAAATCCCATGTCTAATAGGATTAGAAGGGTTGACCAATATCTATATAAGAGGAGTTTTATAATAGATATCAGTTGATACAATTCTAATTGTTGGAGAGTACTCCTTTTCTATAGAGGATAGAAAACTAAGTCAACCACCCTCCTTCTTGATAATTCATCTTCCTTGGTGGATTACCTCTAGAGGCCAAATACTTGGGTGGCTAACGTTGATCAAAGGAAGGAATCTAACCTAGAAATTCAAAGAGATCACGAAGAACAAGAAGTTGAACTCGTACCTGTGGAAGCTTCATTCTATAAGGGTATGATTCCATAACTTCTTATTTATCGTTTTAAATTAATAATTTGCATAAAGGATGATCCGGGTGATGGTTTTGTAGAAATTTTTAAACTCTGATATACCATGCTTCCGCTAATTTTTATAATTTGATTGCGTCACGATTTCGTACAAACCCAACAGATGATTCAGTTACACACGATAAAGCTATATGTAGTAAAGACCCAGAGAAATGGCAAATGATTATAAAATCCAAAATGGACTCCATATATGAAAACCAAGTGTGGACTTTGGTTAACCCTCCGTAAGGCATAAAACCTGTAGGGTGTAAATGAGTCTTTAAGATAAAGACTGGAGCAGATGGCAAGGTGGAGACCTATAAGGCCAGACTGATGGTAAAAAGGTTTTAAATAAAGGAAAGGAGTTGACTATGATGAAACCTTTTCACCGGTAGCAATGCTCAAGTCTATTCGGATTTTGTTTGCGATCGTAGCTTACTATGATTATGAGATCTGACAAATGGATGTAAAGACGACCTTCCTCACTGGGAGACTTGAGGAGGATGTATATATGATACATCCAGAGGAATTTCTTTTAAGAGATGGAACAAATCACGTTTGTAAGCTACAACGATCCATTTATGGATTAAAGCAATCTTCTCTAAAATGGAACATCCGTTTTGATGAGACAATCAAAGAGTTTTATTTTATCAAAAATGAGGATGAGCCATGTGTGTACAAAAAGGTCAATGGGAGTGTAGTGAAATTCCTAGTACTATATGTTGATGATATACTATTGATTGAGAATGACCTATCAATGCTACAATCAGTAAAGATATAGTTGTCTAAACACTTCTCCATGAAAGATTTGGGAAAAATATCTTATATTTTGGGGATAAAGATCTATAGAGATAGATCTAAAATGATGCTAGGTTTGACCCAAGAAACGTATATTGATTCGATGTTAAAGATGTTTAGCATGAAAAACTCCAAAAGACGTCTCATACTGATGAGCCAGTGAGTACATCTCTATAAGAAAATGTCCCCAAAGACACCGGAAGAGAGAGATCGCATGAGTAAGATACCTTATGCTTCGGTAATAGGATCCATTATGTATGAGATGATATGTACGAGACCTAATGTTGCTTATGAACTAAGTATGACAAGCAAATATCAGTCAAATCCTGTAAAAGAATACTAAAAAGCGGTAAAAAATATTCTAAAGTACTTAAGAAGAACTAAGGATGTGTTTCTAGTGTATGGTGGGTCTGATTTGAAACTAAAGGGTTATACAGACTCAAGTTTTTAGACTAAACAAGACGACAATAAATCAATTTCGGGGTATGTGTTTACCTTAAACGGTGGTGCAGTAAGTTGAAAAAGTTTCAAATAGCAAACATTTGTTAATTTAGTGACAGAGGCAGAGTACATAGTTGCAAAGGAAGCTGCAAAGGAAAATATTTAGATGAAGAAATTCATTACAGAACTTGGAGTGGTTCCTAGCATTCAAGGACCAGTGCCTTTGTATTGTGACAACACCGGGGCTGTTGCACAAGACAATGAACCCAGGTCTCATTAGAAATTCAAACATGTGTTGCGGCACTTTTATTTGATTAGAGAAATCATTGAAAGAGAGGATGTCACCTTAAAGAGATTAAACTCTCAGAACAACATTGCAAATCCATTTACTAAAATATTATCTCAACAGCAGTTTGATCACCACTTAGAGAAGATGGGTATTATATACGAGGGCGGTTGGCTTTAATGAAAATGAGAGATTAAAAGTAGTATGCCCTCAAGTCAATCACATTGGATGTGATAAGCATTTACTTTGTGATCTTTTTTATTTATTAATAAAATAATTTATTTAATTAAAAGCGTTCTTTATCCATATTTAACCAGTTGAATTATATAATTGTGATAAACTCATAGTTTTGGAGCTACACTTTTAAAATCATGAAAATTTCATGCTAATGAGATCTAAATTCTAGATAGCTCAAAATTAAAATATTCCTAATCGTTGGATTACTAATTTAGGATTACTGATTCTGAATAGATTAGTACATACTATGCTTGCACTGTTGAAGAGGATAATTGATCTCACAATCATTTGTGTGGAGATATTAAAGCAAGTATGTATATGTTTATTAGAGAATAAGTTCACTGAACGTGACTCGCTTAAGGAACACCCAATGGAGTTTTACTTGTCTGTCAATAGGAGTTCATATAGTGATGATAGTGCAACTGATCCTTGGACTTGAGATCATCATAGTACCTTGTGTATTCTGAGTTATACTTTGTCATATTCTTTAAGGCTCTTTGGCTATATAAAATGGTATGTTTGGGTATAATAAAGTGTACATGGAGGTAGGTGAATGATCAACAAAGGATCTACCACTTCCAGTAAAAGGAGAGAATGTCCTATACGATCTGATAAGTAACAACTTAAAAATCTATGACCAGGGTTGAATGAAAATTAGAAAGGAGTTTCTAATTTACATTAACTAGTGTTGTGCATTTTAGAATCGAAATGCATATGATTAAATAAATAAAACATTACAGTAATTTGATGTTTTATATTTGATCGTGACATTGTATAGTAGAAGGATTGAATTGTACGGTAACTATTTACTGAATAGGTTCTATGTGATTAAACGTTGATTTCATATTATCCGGATAGTCATGATATGCTGAAAGGTGTCATTCATGATGTAAAATAAATATTATTTATTTATATTTGAATTAAAAGAGTATAATTCATTATAAATAATATTAGAATGGTTCTAATTTATTTATTCTACTACCGGTATAATATTGAACCTAAGTGGTCACACCATAAAAGAGAAATATTATTTTAGAAGTAATTGACTTAATAATAACAAATTAAGTATATTTTATTTATTAGTGGAATAAATTAAATAGCTTAATATTTATAATTAAGTATTTAGATAAATACTAATTATAAAATAATAAGATGAGTCTTATTATTATTATTATTATTATTATTATTATTATTATTATAAATAATTTTGTTACTAAATAGTTTGGGAATTAAATTAAAACCCTAAGTCCTAAAGTGTTTAGGAGGAGGAGAAGTCTATATAAGGAGAGACCTTATGATAGATTGGGGACTAATGCTAATGCAACTCTTGTAAGGATTCTCAAAAAACCTGAGTTAAGAGAGAGAGAATTAGGGCTAGTCACCCATGGTTTGGAGAAACCTAAATTTATTTCTTCAATCAATATTCTTTCGGTGGATCACCTTTAAAGCGCTGCACACACTGAGTAGCTAATGTTTGATTCGAAGATTTGAAGAAGTACGGAGGAGCAAAGGATTGGAACTTGAAGATCAAATCAAGTATTTGATTCATCTTCGTAAAGGTATATTTTTTATCCTTGTTCAGTTAATAATATCACATAAGGTGATTCTTGGGATTGCAGAAAGTTTTAACTTTGATTTATTTCATCATGTTTTTACTTAATTACAATATGATTGTATATATGTTCTTAATTATGTAAACCAACAGTGAGGACCTCCTTTATGAGGGAGGACATGTTAGGGCTGACCATAGACAAGTTGGGGTCGACCATGAGGGAGTTGGGGCCAACTTTGGGTTGGTTCCCACCTCATGGTGATGTTCCCTTGGTTCTTTCTTGAATGGTTGCTTCTTTATGTAAATTTTTTAAATTTTGGCTAACTGTTGAGCTTGAGGTGTGATGAGAGGTCATAGGATTCCCCCCTCTCCACCATGTTAGGGTCGACCCTTATGAGGTTGGGCACCCTATGGGGTGCCTTGGCCTCATGAGGTAGCCTTCTTACTCTTTTTCAGTCTTGGTCCTTTCTTTTACTCCTTGAATTTTTCTAAGTATTGAAAATGTTATATGATGGGAAACCTTAGGACAACCTCTAACTATGTTGGGGCTAACTTTGTGAGGGTTTGGGCCGACCCTATGGGGTGCCTCCAACCCATGGTGGTCCTTTCCTCAATCCCTTCTTATTTTGGCCCCTTTCTTGCATTCCTTCTTAAATTTGACTAAGTATTGAGGGTGGGGTGTGCTGAGGGACACTTGGAGCAGCCCCCACCATGAGGGGACAAGTTGAGGCCAATCCTATGAGGTGGCTCACACTCATGGTGGCTTCCTTCCTCAATTGTTTCCTTTCTAGCTACTTGATTACATGTTTTTGCTTGCTTAATCTCCGTTTTCCTCATTATTTCTTGCTTGTCTAAAAGAGTGTGAAACATGTGCCTTGCGATGTCACGTGGCCTCTCTCCATGTTGGTTTCTATTAGCCCTTTAGCGAGTTGACACACAATTGGCATGCGGGATTTCCAGACAATATGCCAACAGTTGGCCTTGGCACACTCAGTTGATAAGGGGCAAGACAGCTTGACACTCAATTTGGACGATAGTGTGTGGCAACATGAGGCAGCTTGGGGCACTAAGCAGCATTATGCGGCACTGAGCAAAAAATTGAGACGCTGGCCAAAACCAGCAGATCCAAAGGGTTTGCATTATGACTCCTCAAGCACAATTGATGTCTGTTGTTGGCACGTTTGAAATTTTTATAAGTGCTTCTATAGGGAAGGGGTGGTCCGTGAAGTCCACCTAAGCCATGGGCAGGCTGTCATGGCCTATGCATGCGGGGCATTAGGGCATTGTTAGGATCCCTTAACAACAATTCTAACAATGGATTAGTGGCTTGGATTGTATCAAAGAACCTTTCATGGGTTAGGCATGATTGGGAAAAACCGTTGGGCATGACATAGGCTTGGGCCTAGAACGTTAGTGCATGGCATGGGATGGCGCCCATCATGCAAGTCTGATGCTTATGAAGACAGTCAGAGTTGGATTTGGCGTGCACAGTTGATTTGGAAAGTACCTTGGGTAAATGCATGACCTAGTTGGATTTTCATGTGGGCTGGATAGACAATGCATTGTGACATATGTTGGGTAAACTCGTGGGTTGAGGCAACAAGAATGTGGGCTAGTTGGATTAGCTTACTAGAGCAAGGACCAAACTGATGAGCAGTTATGGGTAGTTGTTGACTCAGCCAACCTCCACACACATGCTGGCATGTCTTAGGGTGAAATTGTTGAACATGGGTGTAACACGTCTGCAGGTAGTTTGCTAGTGGGTAGTTTTTAGCAGTTGCACATTTTAATGTTGAAAAGCCATTGGCCAGGAAAATCCTAGGAAAATGGGGATGACAACTGCAGCCTAATTTTGTATACATATTTATATGTACTGTTGGGCCTGTATTGGCAAAGATCATTGATTAAGTGTGAGTCTGCAAGACTTAGCCAGATTTTATTCCTTGTTATTTAGAGAATCAATAAAAGGTTGGGACATTATCTTGTAAATTGTGTGGCTTTGTGTGTAGCTTGTGTATAGACTAGTGAGTTACATACAGACGTGTGTGTTTTTGTGTGAATATGCTTAATTGGTTTGAGTGAACAAATCAGTGCATCGCAGGTAAAACATTTGACGCAAAAAAATTAGTGTAAGTTTTTAGATTCTGTGATAATTAGTATCAGAGCTTCGTTAGAGAACGATGGCAAAGAACACAAATTGGATCCATGATTTTCAAGAGAGATTGTAGTCGCTGGAAAATTTTGTGGGTATATTGTTGGTAGGCTGAAGAAGGTTTGTTAGCAGACCAAGTCAGAGCATCAACTGGTCTATTGGAGAACCTTCATTTTGAAGTTGTAGATCATGTCATAGAGTTCAATAAAAAGATGGACGACATGACCATGGATCTGTTGGACACAACAAATCAGACCCTCGAAGTGACTGAACAATTTGAGAAATTGGCTGAAGATATGGCATTGGTACGACGTGGCGTGGCTGCTAGGCCAACGAGTGACAGTGATGGGTACTCGAAAGTAAAGGTTCCTGAACCCAAGGCATTTGGGGGCAGTCGAAATGCTAAGGAACTGGAGAATTTCTTATGGGATATGGAGCAATACTTTGTGGCTACACACATCTTAGACAAGGAGAAGGTTACCATTACCAGCATGTACTTGACAGAGGATGCTAATTTATAGTGGCGGATTCAGACTGAGGATGATGTGAGTGCAGGAATGCTGAGGATCCAAACATGGGAAATTATTAAGAAGGAACTAAAGGATCAGTTTCCCTCAATACTTCATAGATTACGAGGGACAATCTAAAGCGGTTGAAGCAGACTGGATCTGTTAGGGACTACGTGAAGGAGTTCAGTTCTTTGATGTTGGACATCAAGAACATGTCTGAGGAAGACAAGCTGTTCAATTTCCTAATGGGTATGCAACAATGGGCTAAGATTGAATTACGTAGAAAGGGTGTCAAAGACTTGCATTTAACAACTGCAATAGCGAATAGTCTTATTGACTATAAATATTCTGGTCCTAGTGATGTTGATGGTAAAAAGAAGCATACGGGTAAGAAAGATAAGGGTGGATACAAGGATGGCAGAAAGGATAAGAAATTAAAGAAGGGTGGAGACAATCAGTCAAGACCCAAAAGTGATGGACAGTCTAAAGTGAAGAACAATGGTTATTTTCTGTGTGGTGGCCCCCATCGGATGAAAGAATGCCCAAAACATGAGAAAGTAAATGCTCTGGTAGCTAATGACTCGAATGATGGGGAAGGAACATCAAATGGTCCTAGAATGAACCCTCTGCAACTGTTAAGTGCTTTGAAGACCCAAAAGGAAAAGACACCTACTCCGCGTGTGCTAATGTATGTGACAGTGGTTGTCAATGGAAAAGAAGTGTTGGCTATGGCGGATACTGGTGCTACCAATAATTTTGTTGCAGAAAGGGAAGTGGACAATCTGAAATTAGACTTGCGGCAAAATGCAAGTAAGAACAATGCTGTAAATTCTGAGGCCCAACCAATTCGTGGCACAGTGTTGGCGGATTTGAGGGTTGGTCCGTGGGAAGGAAAATGCAGTCTGATGGCTGTTCCTTTGGATGCTTTTGATCTCATCCTAGGAATTAATTTTCTGATAATAAAAAAGTGCATGGTGATGCCTTATCTGGGTGGTTTGATGATCATAGATGAGAAAATGTCGGGTTTTATAAACGTTGTATACCCAAACTTGGAGAAAAGGGAAGGCAGACAAAAGACTGGTTTGTTGTCTGCAGTGCAGCTGAAGTCTAGGACTCAAACGTGGTGAGGAGACCTACTTGTGTGCCTTGATTGAAATCAAGTCGGGAAAGGTTGATGAGGTGTCAGATACTGTTAGTGAGTTGTTGGAGGAGATCAAGGATGTGATGCCTCCAGAACTCCCAAAGACACTTCCTCCAAGACGTGCGGTGGGTCATAAAATTGAATTGGTGGAGTTACAAAAACAGCTAATAGAGTTGCTAGAATTTAGTTTTTTGCTACCCTCCAAGGCTCCCTATGGTGCTCCTGTGTTGTTTCAGAGGAACCATGATGGCTCATTGCGGATGTGCGTAGAGTACAGAGCATTAAATAAGGTTACTGTCAAAAATAAGTACCATATTCCTAATGTCGCTGATTTGTTCGATCGTTTATCACGGGCCAAGTATTTTACTAAGCTGAAATTGAGATCAGGATATTGGTAAGTCAGAATTACTACTGGTGATGAGGTCAAAACGACTTGTGTGACAAGGTATAGTTCATATGAATTCATTGTAATGTCGTTCGGCTTAACCAATGCTCTTGCTATTTTTTTAATCTTATGAGTAATGTATTTTATGAGTATCTGGATAGATTTGTGGTGGTATATCTGGATGACATTGTGGTATATAGTGATACCTTAGATGGTCACCTTGAACATCTTAGGTTGGTATTTTAGAAGCCGAGGGAATACAAGTTGTATGCCAAAAAGGAAAAGTGTAAATTTTGTAGGGCAGAGATTATGTTCCTTGGGCATTGGGTTAGCCAAGGACAAGTTCGAATAGACGAGCCATTGTTAAATGGACTACTCCTACAAAAGTTGCAGATTTGAGAGGGATTGGGAAACTACTATCCAAATTTCATCAAGGGTTACTCAAAGAAGGTAAGCTCCCTTGACTGACTTACTGAAAAAAGATAATAAGTGGGAATGGACAGCGGGATGTCAAGAAACTTTTGAGAAATTGAAAGAGATGGTGTCATTTGAACCGGTGTTGAGCCTCCCAAATTTTGACAGTCCTTTTAGAGTGCATAGGTATTGCTGGAGTGCTTGTGTAGGATAGTCACCCAGTTGCCTATGAAAGCCAAAAATTGAAAGATGCTAAGAAAAGGTACAGTACCCATGAGAAAGAAATGACTGCAGTTGTGCATTGCTTGGAGACATGGAAACACTACTTGTTGGGTACAAAGTTTGTGGTGGTGACTGATAATATAGTCAATACTTACTTCAAGACTCAAAAGAAGTTGACTCCTAAGAAGGCTCGTTAGCAAGAATTTTTGGCGAAATTTGATTTCGTGTAGGTGCAAAACTAGAAAGGCAAAATTCAGTTAATGATGCATTGAGTAGAAAAGTGGTGCAGGAATTTGTTGTTGCTCTCATTGTTGTTGAGACATAAGTCATAGACAAGATTAGAGAACAATTATAAAATAACGTTGTGTAGCAAAGACTTCGAGCGCAAGAACAGGATGGTATGGTCCGAAGATATTGGGTTGATGATGAGTTGCTTTATGCAAAAGGCAGTAGGTTGTATGTCCCTTACAGAGGGGAATTGAGGAGGCAGATCATGCATGAGACGCATGATACAAAATGGGTTGGTCACCCAGACATTGAGAGGATGTTGGCGCTATTGTCTCGCTCATGCTACTAGTCTAAAATGGAGAATGACGTATAGGCATATGTTAAGTTTTGTCTTGTGTGCCAAGTAGACAAACTTTAGAAAAAGATTGAAGTTGGCATGTTGCAACCTCTTCCTATTCCTAACAGACCCTGGCAGTCGGTGTCAATGGATTTTATTTTCGGGTTACTAATGGTTGATGGAATGAGATAGATTTTTGTGATAGTTGATCGGTTTTCAATGTATGCGGTGTTCATCCCGACACCACATACCGCAGATGTTGTTGTTGGTTTATTTTTCAAATATGTTGTGAAATACTTTGGGTTGCTTGGGGATATAATAAGTGATTGGGATACTTGGTTCATGGGAAGGTTTTGGACAATACTGTTTGGTTTGATTGGGTCTGAATTGAAGTTTAGCAAAAAAATCATCCACAACTAGATGGTCAGATTGAGAGGATGAATCAGTTGCTCGAGGAGTATCTGCGGCATTATGTGACTACAAGTAAGAAAAATTGGTTAGAGTTGTTGGAACCAACACAAATCTGTTATAACTTGCACCGGTCCTCTGCAACAACTATGAGTCCCTTTGAGTTGAGCATGGGTTATCAGCCTAGGACTCCAAATGATGTGCTTGTGCAGCATACTGGAGGTAATTGTCCTGCTGCATATCGGTTTGCAAGGGATAGAATAGAGTTGATTGAGGTAGCACGAGACAACCTTAGCAAAGCAGTAAGGAGGATGAAAAAGTATGCAGATGCGCATAGAAGGTCGCTTGAGTTTAAAGTGGAAGATATGGTGTTGTTGAAGCTAACACCACATATTTGGAAAAAGATCGGCAGTAAGGCTATGCATAGCGGATTGATTCCGAAGTATAACAGTCCCTTTGAGGTAATAAAGAAAGTTAGGGTTATGGCTTGTAGGCTGAAACTTCCTGATAGATTGAAAATTCATCCAACGTTTCATGTAAGCTACTTGAAACCTTTTCAGCAAGAATTGCTTGATGCTGGTTGGAAATAAGTCAAGAGGGCTACGCCGATGATCAAAAAATAGTTTGATAAGGATGTTGAGAAGATTTTGGCTCATAAGACTGAATGTCAAAGCAAGAAAAATCAAAGGACATATTATCTTATGCATTGGAAAGGTGAAAATGAGGTAGACGCTAGTTGGGAACGGGATGTGACTTTGTGGAAATTTGAGAGACAAATTGCAGAGTATTGGAAACACCTACTAACGAGGACGTCAGGCTCTTCTGGTGGAGGTGGTTTGTTAGCCTCTTAGCGGGTTGACATATAGTTGGCATGAAGGATGGCCAGACAGCATGCTAATAGTTGGCTTTGACACACTTAGTTGATGTGGGGTAAGGTAGCTTGACACTCAATTTGGGCTGACAGTGTGGGCGGCATGAGGCAGCTTGGGGCACTATACAGCAACGTGGGGGCATTGTGCGGCGCTTGACAACAAATTGGGGCACTGGCCAAAACCAGCAGATCAGAAGGCCTACATTATGACTCCTCAAGGACACCTAATGTCTATTGCTTGGCACGTTGGAAATTTTCATAAGTGCTACTATAGGGGAGGGGTGGTCCGTGAATTCCACCCAGGCCATGGGCAGGCAGCCATGACCTATGCGTGTGGGGCATTGGGGCATTGTTGAGCTCCCCTAATAACAATGCTAACAATGGGTTGGTGGCTGGGATTGGATCAAAACCCTTTTATGGGTTAGGCATGATTGGGAAAGAACAGTTGCTAAACATTGGGCATGACATAGGCTTAGGCCTAGAATGTCAGTGCATTGCATGGGCTGGCGCCCAGTATGCAAGGCTGATGCATGTGAAGACAGTCAGAGTTGGGTTGGGCGTGTACAGTTAATTTGGGCAGCACCTTGGGAAAGTGTGTGGCCTAGTTGGATTTTCGTATGGGCTAAATGGACAATGCATTGTGGCACATGTTTCAAAAACTAGTGGGCTGAGGCATCAAGAATGTGGGCTGACTTCGTTGGGCTAGTTAGATTGGCTGACTAGAGCAAGGACCAAATTGATGAGCAGTTGTGGGAAGTTTCTGACTCAGCCAACCTCCACACACATGCTGACATGTCTTAAACTGGAATTGCTGAACATAGGTGCAACACATCTGCATATAGTTTGCTAGTGGACAGTTCTGAGCAGCTGCACATTTGAATGTTGAAAGGCCATTGGCCAGGAAAATCTTAGGCATTTAGGGATGTCAATTGCAGCATAATTTTGTATGCATATTTATATGTACTGTTGGGCTTGTATTGGCAGAGATCACTGATTAAGTGTGAGTTTGCAAGCCCCAGCCAGATTGTATACCTTATTATTGAGAGAAGCAATAAAAGGTTGGGACATTATCTTGTAAATTGTGTGGTTTTGTGTGCATAACTTGTGTATAGACTGTGAGTTACATACAGGCGTGTATGTGTTTGAGTGTGAACATTACTGATTGGTTTGAGTGAACAAATCAGTGCATCGCGTGTAGAACATTTGATGCAGAAAAATTAGTGTCAGCTTGTAGACCTTGTGACAATTTCCATAGTGAAGATTTTTATATTTTGCCATTTTCTTACCGGTTTCCCATACTTAGTCAAATTTGGTATTCTTGGGTGGAAATGATTAATATTTTGTCTTGGCTCTCTCTTAGGCACTCATGATGGATGGTGAGGGATGTGAATGAGGATGCTAAGCATTAGGAGTTGATGTGCCCATAGGGTGCCCCGGTGGCCTCCTAGGTGGGGCCCCTGTCGAGAGCTAATTTCTGGCTGAACTTGAATTTGTTAGACTTTGAGCCTAATTTAATGTTGGTGTTATTAATTAATTTTAATGATTCTATATATTAATGTGTTCTACTCCATAAGTAGATTAAATTAAGTATTTAGAAGCTCAAATTCATTGAGTAATGAATGAAATATTAACTCTCAAAGATCACCCTTAGAAATAATAAATGAGAATAAATACATGTGGGATGCCAAGTCCCACATTGGTTAAGAACTAAAAACTTAATGTGTTTATATACAAGAAAGTTGCTCTTGGGTTTGGGCCTTAGGGGGCACCCCACTTTTGTGGAAGGGAGAGGACCTAGCCAAGGCTTGGTTCGAACCCACACGCGCGTCGCCGCCGCCGACTGACCGGCCGGCCTGTCTCTGGCTCGAGGCTCGTGGGTCTGGGTCTGGATCCTTGTATATAATTTTCTAGACAAAATTTATTTTAATTTTTTAATTAAAATTCATTAAAATTTTATTTATTTAGTTCTATTATCAAAATTGTGTCGTTTTGATAAACAGTATTTATTATATTATCAAAACTGTGTAAGTGGTATCTGCTAAAAGGGTATCAGTCTAACGGACTGCCCAAAACTATGTCGTTTTATAGCGCCTTTTCTGCTAAGCCTAAAACTACGTAGTTTTGGTTCTGTTAAAGCTAAAACTACGTCGTTTTATAGGTCCGAACAGATGCGCCTAATTCTGCTACGCATTAAAACTACGTCGTTTTGAGTTGCAGGCACCTTTTCAATGAGTTGTGTCCCTTCTGATGGGTCACTTACCCTCTTATAAATAGATGGGGGTACTATCATTCGAAAATCATTCAATTCACTAGCATTCAAGCATTCTAGTCTTTTAGTTTTCTTCATTTCATCAATTAGTTAGAGTTTATTTTCAGAGAGAGAAACAAAGCATTTTGTTTTGGTTCATTATGTATGCTATTTGGAGTGCTACTATAGCATATGATTGTCATTGTATCCTGGAAAACAAGTGCTATAAAACTTTAAGCACCATACGGAGGGCATATATGTCGTAAGGACATAGTAGCAAGTACTACCCTTGACAAGATTATTCTGCAGATAAGTTTATATATATATATATAGTTTCATTTTCAGATTACTAACAGAATTGATATAGACAAATCTAGAGGTTAATTATCACTAATTATGACTTAATTAAGATAATTACCTCTTTAATTTATGACCGGAATACAATATATAGTGATTTAACAGCTCATAACGACATTTGTTAACAGCAAGCAGCTCATTACTACAAACAACGGTCTTAATTAATGAAATGGTAAAAGAATAAAATTGACATTAATAAAACTTTCAAAAATAAAACTGACATTTAAAAATTTTCAGAATTGCATCCTTTTGAGTTGACAACGACAATCAAGTTACCTCATTGACAGTTTAAAACTAGATCTTATATGCGTTTTACTGCATACATGTACAAGGACCGATCAAAAATAACCAACCCATCTTTCCCTGTTGAAATATATAATATGTACGGCTAGGATTTTAAAAATATAGCACTTGTATACAAAAGGGAGCACTATTTTTATATGTGTTTTTATATTTTCACAGGATTTTTCTCACAAGAAAATGAGAACCACTATATGCTCATGTAAGAGACAAACATGTAAAAATATCAAAAATAAATATAAAAATATCAATTTCCTTCTATGGTAATGAACTAAAAGTTTATTAAAAATATAGCACTTGTATAGGGAGGGGGGGTTCAGGGGGGGTCCATGGCCCCCCCGACCGCCAGAAAAATTAGTATGTAGTATGCGTTGGTAAGAAGAAGGAAGGGGAAAAAGAAGAAAAAGAAATTCAAAAAATACACATATAACTTTATAATTAAGTAACCTACACATAATATAAATACTGACATATTAATAAATTTTTATCCGTTTGCAATTTTAAAATGGTCAAAAAAATGAATCTATAATTTAAAAAGGAAGAAGTACTAATTTACCTAGAATTTTTACATCTTTTTGATACTTTTGGAGGCAAGTTGTCTAACAAACTTTATTATATAATCTTTCTATTTTGCAAGAGAAAAAAAGAGAGTCCCATTTATAAATTTTGCAAACACTAACTACTTTTCATTTTATATATGTATACTTTGTAAAATAATAAGGTGTTCATTCATTAATAATGACATTATATACATGAATATAACTAAGTGATAGAATTATTTTTTTTGAAACGAAAGGAGTATTTCTGTTATTTAAAAATAATAATTACTTCGTTTCACAAAAAAAACTTTATTTATAAAATTTATCAATATTAAATATGTATTTTTGTTATATATCTATCTCAAGTGAATAAGTTGTTAGGTTAACATTAACCACACTATATTAAAATATGATGATAATTTATACTCGTCACTACAAAAATAATTATTTTTATACTCTTTTTAAAAGGAGTAATGGACGTGTTTGACCTTTTCAATATTTTTCTATTTGTTAAACGAAGTAAATAACAGAGGAGGTCTGTATATTAAAGGGGTCTGATAGAAACGGAGGAGGAGAAGAGAAGAGAGAAGAGAGCCACCGCTGCAGCCGCCGGTCGCCACTGCCGGTCGTCACGCCGACGCCCGCCCGCCGGATCCCCCGGCTAAAATTCTCTAGCTCCGCCACTGTGTATGTGGAACAGTTCTACAAATGGTAATGAACTAAAAGTTTTAACACTTTGCGCAAAATAGTATCGCAGACGTCATATGAAGACAACAAGATAAAATGATAGTTTCACAAAATCTCTCTCACATGTAAGGGTGTAAACGGATATATACGGATACGAATATAGTAGTATTCGTATTTGTATATTTACGGATACCTTTAAACCGAATACGGATAATATCCGTTTTTTTTCGAATACGAATAATATCATCTTTTCTCTGAATACGGATGCGGACGGATACAAATTTTTCGGTTACCATTTACAACCCTAACTATAACTAGAATAAAAAAATAATGAGTTTTAAAATATAGTTTATTAATGGTTGAATGTTAATTTATTTATTTATAATAAATATTTAAATACAATAATCAATTTTATAAATTATAATTCAAATAAGTTTTCATCATTTTTGAAATCTTAAATTTTAAAATGAATGTTCTACTTATTAATGTTTAGATGTCCATTAATTAGTAGATGTCCATTTTATGTGTGTGGAGTAATACTATAGTGTGTATGAATATTTATAATTTATAATTAGATTCAAAAGTTTACATTGAATATTATAGACACTCGAAATTCTACATTCCTGTTGTAGACGATCGAAATTTTTCATTCCTCTTACTAACCCTGCAGGAGGGCAAAACCGTCAACTCAACCCCAGTCTCAATACCGGGATGTCAGGTCAACCCCGGTCACAACCCGAGAGGTACAGGTTAACCCCGGTCACAACCCGAGAGATACAGGTCAGCCCCAGTCACAATCCGGGAGGTACAGGTCAACCCCGGTCTCAACCCGGGAGGTACAGGTCAACTCCGGTCTCAATCCGAGAGGTACAGGTCAACCCCGGTCTCAACCTGGGAGGTACAGGTCAACTCCGGTCATAACCCAGAAGGTCAGGTCAAGCCCCGGTCATAACCCGGGAGGCCAAATCGACTTCGGAGACAACCCCGAAGCGTCACATCATCCCCAGAGACAACCCTGAGGACAAACAGAATCGGCTGGGATCCAAACCTCGGAAACAACCCCGGGAAATCAGCCAAAGACCGTGCCGGTATAGGAGATAACCCCTGGAGGGGCAAAATAGTTATCTTACCAACTTGAAGCCAATTTGGTCAAAACCAAGTGAAAACAGCGCAAGACAGCTCAACGGATAAACTGTAGGAAAACGAAGACCTGGTTATGAACCCGTCTTCTTGGACTTGAAAAACGTTTAGTCCCACGTCATTGTGACACTCTCGGCGAGGGCTTTCTGGAAAGGTATAGCACGCCTTAAACGGACGCTCTGATCAAAAATTAGAAAGTTTCGAACCTGACATCGCATTACTCGGAGTGCATGTACTTCGAGATGAAGGGACCCGCCACGTGGGCCCTGCCACGTGGAGCCACAGGTAGACCCGTGGCTAACTCTGGTAGAGCTGCTTTCATCGGGTCTATAAATATAAGTTCACCCCTATGCCAAAATCAATTCAGAAACGCTCTGAAGCTCTGTCCATTTCGTTTCTTAGCCCGATTTCTTGTACTCCAAACCTCGTTTTTATCACTCTATCACGTAGATATACTCATATACTACAACATACCAAAAATTAACCGGTAGAAACAGAGTTTGAAGCCTACGATTTGGTAAAAAGTCCGTGTAGCAGTCCATTGTGAGTATTTTTACGATCAGGAAGTTCATACTACTTCATTGCACATTTATACACTTGCACGTTAAGTTTCGTTTTTTGATTATGCCCAGAACTCAGTTCCGTGGCCGTATTTGCTTACATTTTAGTACATTTATACGTTTTCTGGCCTCTGCATAGCCCGGATCGACGATTTGCGACTTTTAACAGCTTTATATATATATATATATATATATATATATATATAGGTGCACCTTTCAGGACTGGGTTATATTCCCAGTCCCGATTTGGCTATTTTTGTATATATGTAACTATATAGATACTAACTTTTCAATTCTAACAAGCCCGGATGTCAAATCTGTGACAGTTTACTGCTTTTATATATATAACTATATATATAAATTTTTCTGTCTTATTTGGGCCTAGATTTTGACTTTGTGGCTTTGTTATTGCTTTAATATATATATATATATATATATATATATATATATTAACTGTATATATTAACATTTACATTCCAATTTGGCCTGGATCATTTCGTGACCTTTTTACCGCTTTTCTAAATATATATATTTTCATTTATGTCTGGGTATAGGATTGCAAATTCGTCGCCCTTTACAGCTTTTATATATATATTTCCATTCAGTGAAGCCTGGATCATTCTGTGGCTTTTATTGCTTTTATATATATATATTTACATTCTGTTAAGCCTGGATCATTCCGCTGGCACATTTACAGCTTTTATATATATTTACATTCTGTCAAGCCTGGATCACTCCGTGGCTTTTTACAGCTTTTGTAAATAATATATATATATATATATATATATATATATATTCATCCATTCCAGTCCGGGCATAAGATTTGAAATTCGTTGCCCTTTATTGCTTTTGTATATATATATTTCAACTCTGTCCAGCCTAGCTTACTCCGTGGCTTTTTACAGCTTCTATAAATATATATATATATATATATACACACATTCCAGTACAGGCCTGCAAGTGAAAACTCATCGCCCTTTACTGCTTTCGTATATATATATATATATATAACTATATATATATGTCCTTTATTCATTGTGATTAAATTTCTGTTGTAAATATTTATTTGATATGAATCGGCGCTGACATCTCTTTGGGCGAACTAGATTTCTTTAAATCTCGTCAATTCTATCTTTCAAACGGTTCAAAATAGGTCCAACCGGAACCGGAAAGCTAGAATGGCCGAGATTTATTTAAATCTGGCTTTCTTTCTAGTTTTATTCACTTTCAAAGCGACCTCGCGACCCTTAGATCGTTATCTATTGGGAACGAGAAGTTTTGGCTACGCGCAAGCCAGGATTTGACTGATGAATCCTTGGTTTTTGCGACATTTGGATGTAAATATCCATTTTCTATGCATATTTGAGCTGTGCAGGTTTTCTTGGCTTCCTCATGTGAGCCTAGGAATCGTGGGATTCATGATCAAACTGATCAGAATCTGATTCCCAAGATGGACAAACTCCACTTTACAAATGTACCCTGCCAGTTTTTCTGTAAAAAATGTACATCCAAAAGACCTTAAAACGGTTATCCGGGTTGAAGGTCTCAACATAGTAAAATAATGGTTTGTCATGCCAGAGTCACTCCGATCGCTGTCATGCCCATGAGAAGACCGGAACTTGTTTATATTTTGTGGTCGAGGATGCTTCGCAGCCCAACAATCACCCTTCAAATTGAGCCAAAAGGCTGAAAAGATAAAATGGAAGTATCAACAGGCTTCTATTCCTATAAGAGCGTAAGGGTTTAAAAATCGGCTTTCAAAACATCATTTTAAATATCTTGTCTAAAAAAGACTTTTACAAATCAAATCAAACCCTTCGTATATAGGTTCAACGAAGCAAAGCACTACTTCCAATCAAACAACAAGCGTAGGCCTAATTTTTTCCAGCATTCACACACATATTGCAAATATTAAAAGGAAAATATTGAAAAGATGCGGTACCGTGCTTTCACGGAAGTTGTGGGGTGCCTAACACCTTCCCCACACTTAACCAGGCCCCCGAACTTAGAACTTCGGTTTCAAAGATTCAGTTTCGAAAGTGTCTAGCAATTGGGCCTATTTTCAAACAAAACTCGGTTGAGTTGGTACAAACATTTCAAATCTACCAACTGGCGACTCTATAAAACGTTCAAATCGTCGACATGATACATGTTGGCCTTTTCCTAAAAAACCCTTCACCCTTTTCATAAAACAGACAAAATAAAGGTAGAAAACAAAACTTAGGAAAAGAGAAAGATCCGGGTCCCGACCGACCCGCGCATTTTTCCTACCGACGTCGACAGGTGGCGACTCTGCTAGTGACAGTAGAGGGCTTAGGCCGCGTTCAAATCTTTTAAAAATTTCCCATTTCTATCTGCGTGTGTGTGAATGCTGCGTCTTTATAATGAATGGATTTGAATGAATGCTTTATTTCTTTATATTAGTGCTTCGCACAATGTCATCATGTCATACGGTGAGACGCGATGTATGTGAATGTATGTTGTGTGATTCCTCCACCAGGAGGCAAACCCGTCGGTGTTTGAGTAATGGACTTAAAGGCGAATAAGTCTGCAAGGCTCATGAAACACACCACTCAGATATGCTCCAATTGAAAGATCTGATTAATTTCCCTCTAGTAGATTGCGATGATCTGGGGACCTTCATGCCGAAAAGCCGCAAGAGTAGCCTAAGATAGGTCAGGCTCTGATTAACCAAATCTGAAGGGAAGCTTCTTCATGCCTTCCTTTTTCAATTCAATGTCAAGTTTTCAATTCCGATGTAAATATCATAATATGCCTTACATATCTTGTAAACGCTGTCTTACTATCCTGTCATTAAAACAACTAACCTTTGTTTTGCAGGATAAGATTAAAAAACCTCGTAAATAAACACATTGCATGGCATGCATCCAACCAACACCTACATCAGGAAATTAACACCCCTACGTTTGTTGTAGGTAAAAAATTAGTCCTGTAACTAGATCAAAGTCTAAGAAAGCACTAAGTTCATCTTCAGACATGACTTCAAGTGCTCAGCCTGAATCCACCCCTGTCTCCAGGGAAGGGTCTGACGGATTAAAAAACCAGATAGCCAAATTGGCTATTTTCTTGAGAGAACAAAGTAAAGCTCTTAAAGGGAAACAAGCACAGGGTCATACAGAGCCAGGTACACCCGATGGTAGTCAAGAGACTAGAAAGAAGGACACTCAGATTCCTGAACCACAGAACTAGGATCCTACCAACAAAACTTCTGAAATCACCATCCTTAACAAAGAGCAGGAAGTTGGTGATATTCTGAAGAAAGTCCAACAAATTGAAGAGATCATCCGGCCCATCAAAGGGACTGGGCATTTGGGAGTGTCAATTACTCAGACTTATGTATATTCCCCGAGGCTCGTTACCCTGAAAAATTTTAAGTCCCTGATTTTGAGAAATACGATGGATTGGGGGATCCCTACACTCACTTGAAAGTATTCATTGGAGAGCTTAGATCTTATGCAGAGGACGAGAAGCTTAGAATGCAATTATTCCAGAAGAGTTTAATCGGAGAGGCTAAAGCCTGGAATGCTCGTTTGGATAATTCCAAGATTCACAGCTGGGAAGAGCTAGCACATGCCTTCCTCAATCAGTACAGTTTTCAGTCCCAAATGGCTCCAGACAGATATTAGATCACTAAAATCAAGAAACAAAACTCTGAGTCATTCAGAGAATATGCCCAACAATGAAAGCGGGTAGCAGCACAAGTCACCCCACCTATGACTGAGTCTGAGATAGTCATGACCTTCATCGACATTCAAGAAGCTCTGTATTACGAAAGGGTCGTAGCAGGCATAGGAAAACCATTCTCGGAGATGATCAAGCACGGAGAAATGGTTGATATGGGGCTGAAATCTGGGAAGATAAAGGATTTGACAGCCTTGGAAGCTGTTCCCTAGCATATCCAGTCCTGGAGTTACGGGAGTAATCCCCAGAGAGTACACAAAAAGAAAGACAAAGAAGTGTCCTTAGTATTGCAAGGATAGAATCAGAGGAGCTAGTCGAGCAGCATGCCCATTCAAAGGAGGAACAATTCCCCTTTTCAAGCTCCAGCCCAACCTTCTAATCCTTCATTTTAGAAAAATTTGGAGGCCAGACGTCGGAGAACGTTCACCCATTTAGGGGATTCATTCGAGAACATGCTGAAACTGTTGACAACATAGAAGAAGATTGTTTAGGTCCTTCCATCAACCAGTACCGGGGGAAGGAATTTTGACCCAAGTAAGAAGTGTGCCTACCATTCCGGATCTCCAGGCCATGATACACAAGACTGTTGGGCTCTCAAACACAAAATCCAGGACTTGATAGACAACAGAGAGATTGTGGTGACCAAACCGGAACAACCGCACGTGCAAGACAATCCCCTCCCTTAGCACAAAGAAGAGAGTGTCAACATGATTAGCACAAAGAATGGAGAGGGATCCAAATACCTCCGGTACATCGGAGAGTCAACTCAATCCAGCAACAATAGCCGGTACAGTTGGGAATTATCAGAAAGGCGATTCTTAATAGAACAGGAAATCAAATCTATCAAGGAACAAATTGGATAACTAGCGGATTTGGTCGTATATCAGCATCAGGTGACCAGACAACTGATAAACCAATCCAGCCAGGCTGAAGCAAGTCCTCCAACACTGGAAGTTAGTCCCATTTCTATGAGGGATCACTATCGATTTCATGAGCATGAACCCTGGGCCGACAAGGTGGCCAAGGAAAAAAAGTTTCAAGCAGATAGGGAGTTTTCCTTTTAGAGGAATTTCACTAATCTAAACCAGCCGATGAAGGAAATCCTCCTGATGATGATCAATGAGGGGATGGTTACAGATTTGTTACCCCTGGTGAACCCTCGATCCAGAAAATTCAAGCCTGATAGGATCTGTCAGTATCACTCCAATGCGCCCGGCCATGACACCGAAGATTGCTGGGGACTTCGTCACCGAATTCAGAATATGATTGAAAGCGGTGAGCTGATAAGAGGGAATCAAGATTATGGTCTCCCTAATGAAGAAACACTCTTTATTCCCATGGCATGGAGTCGGGGAACAGTGGCTGTTATTTCTTGTGAGAAGGAGCTAGCTGGAACACTCTTAGTACTTCTTGAAAAAGAGGTGCAAGAAGCACTGAATCCTGTGAAGGTAGTTGCGTCCGAACCTTTAATACTGCCTTTCAGACCGCAGTATCCTATCATCAGTCTGAAGAGGGTCCCATGGAAATATGGGACGGATGAAGGTTCCACCTGTTGGGTTTGTACGTAACGCAATCATGCAATCAAATCACATAAATAGGGCGGAAGCGTAAAAAACTAGGTTTTCAAAATTTATACAAACCCATTACCATGATCATTCTTATGCATCAATTATCAGTGAATGAAGAAGGAGAAAAACAGAATTATACCTTTGAAGATCCAAGCTTCCTCAGGTACAAGTTCTACTCCTTTGATTCCTTTGATTCCTCTGTAGTGGCTCCTTCCCTTGATCAATGTCAGCCACCCAAATGTTTGGCCTCTAACGGTGATCCACCAAGGAAGATGAAGAACTCAGTAAGATGGGTTATTGGCTTAACCATTGTTTCTATCTCTATAGAATATGTGTACTCCCAACTCTTGAAAAATTCACGTACCTTATTTCTGCTATAAGACTCTCTTATATAGATATTAGGTTAACCCTCCTAATCCAATTAGAATAGGGTTTTATTTAATTAATTAATTAAATACTTTTAATTAATTTATATCCTAATCTTTATTAGGATTGAGAGAGAGTACTGATATTATATTAATTCCTAAACTCCTTTAGAATTAAAATAATAATAATAATAATATTAATAAGACTCCTCTTATTAATTTATATTTAATATTTTTAAAATATTAAATAATAAATATTAAGCTATTTAATTTATTCTATCATCATAGATTAAGTTAATTATACTTAATGCATTATTACTATCATGTCATTTTCTTCTTAAATAATTCTTCTTCCTTTTATGGTGTGACCCTTTAGGTTCTCCATATTAAACCGGTTGTGAATAAATCAATTAGAACAACTCTAATCTTATTTAAATAAATAAATTAAACTAATAATCTATTTAAATAAATAACATTTATTCTACAATAGGTATAAGCCTCCCTAGCGATCAACGACTTTCCAGATAATATAGATTTCAACATTAATCATAAAAGAACCTGTGAGTTAATAGTTACCGTACAATTCAATCCTTCCACCATACAATGTCCCAATTAAATATAAGACATGGATTTACTGTCAAGTCTTAATTTATTTAATCATATGTATTTCGATTAGAAAATGCACAACTCCAAATAATGCAAATTAGAAACCTCTTTCTAATTTCATTCTACCTTGGCCAAGGATTCCTGGGTTGTCATTTAACGAATCACATAGGACATATCTCCTCTTTTACTAGAGGTGGTAGATTCTTTATTGATCATTCATTATCTCCATATGTAACTCATTACACCCAAGCATACCCTATATATGCCTTAAAAGGCCTTAAGGAATTAGTCAAAGTATAATTTGTTACATACAAGATACTATGATGATCTCAAGTCCAAGGATCACATGTACTACTATCACATTATGAATTCCTATTGACAGGCGAGTAAAACTCCATTAGGTATTCCATAGCGAGTCACGTTCAGTGAACTTATTCTCCAATAAGCACCTACATACTTGCTTTAGTGTCTCCACACAAATGACCATGAGATCAGTCATCCTCATCCAATGAGCAAGCAACATATGTACCAATCTATCCGGATTTACTAATCCCCATTTTAGTAATCCCACAATTGGGAACTATTTTAGTTTTTAAGCTTTCTAAGAATTTAGATCTCATTATCATGATCTCATAATGATTCTAAAAGCATTGCTTAAAACTATGAGTTATTTACATATTATAAAAACAGTACCATGTAGATAATTATATGCCTTAAATGAATATTTTATTAATAAATAAATAAGATTATTTACAAAGTATGTGCTTTGTCATCATACATGATTGGCTTGTATGCACACTATTATCAATCTCCCACTTGCACTAAAGCCAATCGCCATGGTATCTCATACCCATCTTCTCTAAGTGACTATCAAACTGCTGTTGTGTTAAAGCTTTAGTTAATGGATCTGCAATATTGTCTTGAGAGTCTACACGCTCCATGGTGACGTCTCCTCTTTCAATGATCTCCCTGATCAAGTGAAATCGCCGCAACACGTGTTTAGATTTCTGATGAGACCTGGGTTCCTTAGCCTGTGCAACCGCTCCGGTGTTGTCACAGTATACGGGAACTGCTTCTCCAATGCTAGGAACCACACCAAGTTCAGTTATGAACTTCTTCATCCAAACAGCTTCCTTTGCAGCTTCACTTGCAGCTATATACTCTGCCTCTGTCACTGAATCAGCAACCGTTTGCTGCTTGGAACTCTTCCAACTCACTGCGCCTCTATTCAAGGTAAACACATACCCTGAAACAGATTTACTGTCATCTTGGTCTGTTTGAAAACTTGAGTCCGTGAATCCCTCGAGTTTTAATTCAAACCCACAGTAGACAAGAAAAATATCTTTAGTCCTTCTCAAGTACTTTAGGATATTTTTCACTGCCTTCCAGTGCTCTTCTCCTGGATTCGACTGGTATCTGCTTGTTACACTAAGTGCGTGAGAAACATCCGGTCTAGTACATATCATACCGTACATGATAGATCCTATTGCAGAAGCATAAGGGATCTTACTCATACGGTCTCTCTCCTCAGGTGTCTTTGGGGCCTGTTTCTTGGAGAGATTTATTTCATGGCTCATCGGCATGAGACCTCTTTTGGAATCTTCCATGCTAAACCTCTTTAGCATCGTATCAATGTACGTTCCTTAGGATAAGCCGAGCATCCTTTTAGATCTATCTCTATAGATCTTTATCCCCAAAATATAGGATGCTTCACCCAAGTCCTTCATGGAGAAGTTTTTAGATAACCAAATTTTAATGGATTGTAACATAGGAATGTCATTCCCTATCAGTAATATATCATCAACATATAATATAAGGAATGATACTGCGCTCCCACTAACCTTCTTGTATACACATGGTTCATCCTCATTTTTGATAAAATCAAACTCTTTGATTGTCTCATCAAAACAAATGTTCCATCTACGAGAAGCTTGCTTCAACCCATAAATGGATCGTTGTAGCTTACAGATTTGATTTGTTCCAACTTTTGAAATAAATCCCTCTGGTTGTGTCATATACACATCCTCCTCAAGTTTCCAATTGAGGAAGGCCGTTTTCACGTCCATCTGCCAGATCTCATAGTCGTTGTAAGCTGCAATCGCAAGCAAAATCCGAATGGACTTGAGCATGGCTACTGGTGAGAAGGTTTCATCATAGTCAACTCCTTGTCTTTGTTTGAAACCTTTTGCAACCAGTCGGGCCTTATAGGTCTCTACCTTTCCGTCTGCTCCAGTCTTTTTCTTAAAAACCCATTTACACCCAATGGGTTTAATACCTTCAGGTGGTGAAACCAAAGACCATATTTTGTTTTCATACATAGAGTCCATTTCAGATTTCATTGCTTCAAGCCATTTCCCTGAGTCTTTATTACTCATAGCCTGTTCGTAATTCAATGGATCATCATCATTCATGATGTGTACATCATCGTTATCCTCTATAACGAATCCATACCTCTCAGGTATCTTCGGTACTCTTCCAGATTTACGAACAGGGTGTGGTACAGTAGGTTCTTCTACTTGGTTAGGTACCTGACTTTGGTCCGTGGTAACTTGTGGTTCTTGAACTTCTTCAAGATATATCTTGCTCCCACTAACCCCTTCATGGATAAACTCTTTCTCCAAGAAGGTAGCATGTTTCGCAACAAACACCTTTTGATCAGTTGGATGATAGAAATAATACCCTACGGTTTCTTTAGGGTATCCCACAAATCTACACTTATCGGATTTAGTCTGTAGCTTATCATTTTCAAACTTTTTAACATAAGCTGGACAACCCCAAGTCTTAACATGCTTAAGATTTGGTTTCCTCCCTTTCCACATCTCATATGGAGTCTTTGGGGCGGATTTGGTAGGTACCTTGTTAAGTAGGTATGCAGCCGTTTCTAGGGCATATCCCCAGAAGGAAATTGGAAGGTCGGTAAAACTCATCATGGATCGAACCATGTCCAACAGTGTTCGATTTTTCCTTTCAGATACTCCATTTAACTGTGGTGTACCTGGAGGAGTCCATTGTGAGATTATACCATTTTCTTTGAGACAATTGAGAAACTCACTGCTTAAGTATTCTCCACCTCGATCTGATCGAAGTATCTTAATACTCTTGCCCGTTTGTTTCTCTACTTCACTTCTGAACTCTTTGAACTTTTTAAATGATTCTGATTTGTATTTCATTAAATACACATATCCAAATCTTGAGTGATCATCAGTGAAAGTAATAAAATAAGAATACCCACCCCGTGCACTTGTTGTCATAGGTCCACAAACGTCTGTGTGAATCAATGCCAACAACTCTGTAACTCTCTCTCCTTTTCCACTAAAAGGAGATTTAGTCATTTTACCCATGAGACAAGATTCACAAGTTGGATATGATTCATAATCAGATAGCTCGAGGAGCCCATCTTTATGCAACTTGGATAATCTTGTTTCATTGATATGACCTAGTCTACAGTGCCACATATAGGTATAATTAATATCATCTCTTTTCCTTTTCTTAATTTGTTCAATTTGAAATATATTTTCTTGTAAGTCAAGTGTATAAAGTCCATTTCGCAAATTTCCAATACCATATAAAACATCGTCTTTATAAATAGAACAACCATTGTTCTTTATAATAACGTCAAAACCTTCCATATCCAATACAAAAATTGAAATAATGTTTTTAATAATATTCGGAACATAATAACAATTATTAAGATAAATGGATTTGCCCGAAGGCATTGCTAAACAATAAGTTCCTACAGCTAATGCAGCAACTTTTGCTCCATTTCCCACTCGTAGGATCACTTCATCTTTGTTCAGCTTTCTACTTCTGACCAGTCCCTGCACAGTATTACATATGTGAGAACCACAGCCGGTATCCAATACCCAAGTAGAATTATGACTTTCAGAAAAATTAATTTCAATCATAAACAAACCTTGATTGGAAGTCGAAGCTTCTCCAAGCTTCTTCTCTGCTAGAAACTTCTTGCAGTTCCTCTTCCAATGTCCCGACTCATTGCAATGAAAGCACATTTCTTTAGCTGGTTCAGGTTTCTTTTGCTCCTTTTCTTTCCCTTTTCCCTTAGCCTTCTTAGATTTCTTCTTTTCAGAAGACAACTTGGGCCTCTTCCTTTTATTGGAAGAATCCACCATCAAGACATGGTTCTTCTTGGATGAGAAGTGACCTTCTGCAGTTTTCAGCATGTTAAGCAGCTCAGGTAAGCTGACATCTAGCTTATTCATGTGAAAATTAGCCACAAACTGCGAGAAGGTCTCAGGGAGTGACTGCAAGACCAAGTCTTGACTCAACTCCCCATCCATGACGAACCCAAGCTGTCCAAGGCGTTCAATCAAATTGATTACCTTTAGAACATGAGTCTCGATGGCAGTGCCCTCGGTCATCCGAGATCGGAAGAGCTCCTTAGATATCTCATATCTAGCAGTCCTACTCTGTTCACTATACAACTCCTTGAGGTAAAGAAGCATAGCAGGAGCATCCATTTTTTCGTGCTGACGCTGAAGCTCGTTATTCATGGATGCGAGCATGATGCATTGAGCCACAGATGCATTATCTTGCCACTTATTGAAAGTGGCAATCTCTTCCTCAGAGGCTATTTCTGAAAAAGATTCAGGGATAGTGGAATTTAGGACATAAGAAATCTTTTCAGCAGTGAGAACAATTCTCAGATTTCTTAGTCAGTCCACATAATTCAGGCCGGTAAGCTTATTTGCATCAAGTATGCTTCGTAGTGAGATTAGTGATTTTGACATTTTTAAAATTCTGCATGTGAAAAGACAACATTTTAGCAAACATTCATTTTATTAACTTTGCATACCAAAATAAATTTAGGTCTTTATTTTAAATTGGTATCTCCCACTATTTTCATCAAACTATATTACCCTCACTCATATAGTTCGGCAACATCTAATTAAAGATTTGCTAGTGAGATTAAGGATCTCATTTCAAATGTATATAACCTTGTGGATAGCACAACAAGCGATATACAAATAAATAGGTAGACAACTCTTGTCAATTACATCACCATGTAACTCCTTTTATTTTGCCTCTTAAATCATAATGGTCATGTGTGTGCACATCCGAACTAAAATGATTTAATTTAAGTCCAGCCTAGCACTTCCATAAATTCAAAAAAGAAAAATTTTCGTCCTTGTGGATAGCACAACAAGACTAGATCGTTCAATTTTCTTGATAAGCATCAAATGTGATTAATTAACATCTTAAATATTCAATACTCGCCTTGTGGATAGCACAACAAACTCATATTAAATATTTAATACTCTATTAACTAATCATGCTAGAAGGCGACGTTCGATATTCCAAATATCATTTGAACGCTTCAGACTTAATATTATTTCTTTGAGGGGTTTGTTATTATTTGTCTCATCTTTTTAAGCGCGCATGCACATATATATATAAAATACGCGTCATTTTATTAAACATGCGAAGCATGTTTGTATAAAATATAATATATATAATATTTAGCATGCAATATAGAATACTATATTCTACCCGGATTGATTATGGACTTTTATTCTAGTTTGGTTCACTAGAGCCACCAAGTAAACCAAAAGGTCAAACCTAGGAGTGCAAAAATTTAAATTTAAACGTAACTGTTACATTTAAACCCGGGCTCCATACAAACGGGTCTTCACGCGCTCCTTGCTCCTTGGTCTCCAGTTTCTTCAAGATAATTCTAACTATCTCTATTACATAAATTATTTTTAAATAGAAACCTTAATCAGCAGTCAAGGGAAAGTACATAGAAGGGAGATAGAATTTTACACCGAGAATAAAATCAGAGAAGACGAGGTACGCAGACCCCATTTTATAAAACCCATATATTTAAGCATTCATCCAAAATAAAATCCAATCACATTGGTCATAGTCCATAATCAATCCCTTTTATTACCATACATATCATCATACGTATCGATAAAACTTATTCATCTCATGAAAGTAAATTCATTCCATTTATGTATTAATATCAGTTAATGGGCAAAAGTTTGTTAAACTTTGTTTTTGGAAAAATAAACTCCTTTATTTCATTCAAAAATAATTCCAAATTAAACTCTTTAATTTTAGCAATTCTAAAATCTCATTTCATATAAAATAAACATCTTTATTTTAAACCTTTATTAATTAAAGAAACCATTCATTTATTTAAATAAAACAAAAAAAATTCAGTTCCTGTCTAGTGGCGCAGCTGCGCCAAGAATGTAAAGGGAACCGGCGCAGCTGCGCAGCATGAAAACCAAGAACAGCACCCGGCGCAGCTGCGCAGCAATATTGCCTTGTACAGGCGCAGCTGCGCAGCTTCGCAGAATCTGAAAAAATTTTGTTGCCCAGAACTCAATCCAATCGCATATCATACATGTATGGAATCACATATAGACTGATAATTAGCACAAGATTGGCTCTGATACCACTGTTGGGTTTGTACGTAACGCAATCATGCAATCAAATCACATAAATAGGGCGGAAGCGTAAAAAACTAGGTTTTCAAAATTTATACAAACCCATTACCATGATCATTCTTATGCATCAATTATCAGTGAATGAAGAAGGAGAAAAATAGAATTATACCTTTGAAAATCCAAGCTTCCTCAGGTACAAGTTCTACTCCTTTGATTCCTTTGATTCCTCTGTAGTGGCTCCTTCCCTTGATCAATGTCAGCCACCCAAATGTTTGGCCTCTAACGGTGATCCACCAAGGAAGATGAAGAACTCAGTAAGATGGGTTATTGGCTTAACCCTTGTTTCTATCTCTATAGAATATGTGTACTCCCAACTCTTGAAAAATTCACGTACCTTATTTCTGATATAAGACTCTCTTATATAGATATTAGGTTAACCCTCCTAATCCAATTAGAATAGGGTTTTATTTAATTAATTAATTAATTACTTTTAATTAATTTATATCCTAATCTTTATTAGGATTGAGAGAGAGTACTGATATTATATTAATTCCTAAACTCCTTTAGAATTAAAATAATAATAATAATAATAATATTAATAAGACTCCTCTTATTAATTTATATTTAATATTTCTAAAATATTAAATAATAAATATTAAGCTATTTAATTTATTCTATCATCATAGATTAAATTAATTATACTTAATGCATTATTACTATCATGCCATTTTCTTCTTAAATAGTTCTTCTTCCTTTTATGGTGTGACCCTTTAGGTTCTCCATATTAAACCGGTTATGAATAAATCAATTAGAACAATTCTAATCTTTTTTAAATAAACAAATTAAACTAATAATCTATTTAAATAAATAACATTTATTCTACAATGGGGATAAGCCTCCCTAGCGATCAACGACTTTCCAGATAATATAGATTTCAACATTAATCATAAAAGAACCTGTGAGTTAATAGTTACCGTACAATTCAATCCTTCCACCATACAATGTCCCAATTAAATATAAGACATGGATTTACTGTCAAGTCTTAATTTATTTAATCATATGTATTTCGATTAGAAAATGCACAACTCCAAATTAATGCAAATTAGAAACCTCTTTCTAATTTCATTCTACCTTGGCCAAGGATTCCTGGGTTGTCATTTAACGAATCACATAGGACATATCTCCTCTTTTACTAGAGGTGGTAGATTCTTTATTGATCATTCATTATCTCCATATGTAACTCATTACACCCAAGCATACCCTATATATGCCTTAAAAGGCCTTAAGGAATTAGTCAAAGTATAATTTGTTACATACAAGATACTATGATGATCTCAAGTCCAAGGATAACATGTACTACTATCACATTAGGAATTCCTATTGACAGGCGAGTAAAACTCCATTAGGTATTCCATAGCGAGTCACGTTCAGTGAACTTATTCTCCAATAAGCACCTACATACTTGCTTTAGTGTCTCCACACAAATGACCATGAGATCAGTCATCCTCATCCAATGAGCAAGCAACAAATGTACCAATCTATCCGGATTTACTAATCCCCATTTTAGTAATCCCACAATTGGGAACTATTTTAGTTTTTAAGCTTTCTAAGAATTTAGATCTCATTATCATGATCTCATCATGATTCTAAAAGCATTGCTCAAAACTATGGGTTATTTACATATTATAAAAACAGCACCATGTAGATAATTATATGCCTTAAATGAATATTTTATTAATAAATAAATAAGATTGTTTACAAAGTATGTGTTTTGTCATCATACATGATTGGCTTGTATGCACACTACTATCACCACCTCAAACAACATTACCATTGTATCCAAAGAGAACCCATTGTACTTGCCTCAGCGAGTGATCAATCCAGTCACCAAGGCTAAAGAGAAAGTGGCTGAAGAGAAAATCGAAGAGTTCCTCAGAAAAATGGGGCATAACGATACTAAGCTAGTGCAAAGCCTGAAAGACGAACCCAAGCAGATGTCCATCCTAGATCTGGTCTTATCATCGGTGGATCATCGTAACATTCTGGTAAAAGTACTGGAAAAAACCCATTTGCCAAGGACAGTGGATACCGATAAATTTCGTCACGTGATCGAACACATTTTCAACAGCAATGTGATATCTTTCACTGACGATGATATACCTGCAGAGGGGACGGGTCATCGCAAGTCCTTGCATATAGCAATAATGTCATTCAGGTATGTGATCGGAGGTGTGCTTATAGATGGAGGATCGTCTCTAAACATCTGCCCCTACGACACCTTGGAAAGGATGAAAATCAACCCAAACCGGATCAGAACCAGTCATATGGTTATTCGGGCTTTCGATGGGTCTCGCCGAGAGGCTGTGGGAGAGATTGAGCTTCCACTAGAAATTGGTCCATATACGTTCTATGTATCCTTCTAGGTACTCAACATTACCACCGGATATAACTTGTTGCTGGGAAGGCCGTGGATCCACATGGCAGGAGCAGTCCCATCCACCCTACATCAGCATCTCAAGTACATTATCAATGGCAACCTAATCACGGTAAATGTCGAACTGGAATACCCTGCCTGCATACAGGGAGATATGCCGGTGATCAGTCTGGATGCAAGGGTTGAACCTGCTAGTTTTCAAGCTTTGGAGGTGAGCAATACTCATTACCTGCCTGTTGGGGCACCAGCCTTGAAACCAAAAGTCTCCCCCGAAGTAATGACAGTGGGCCAGGAGATGGTATCTTTGGGTTTTCGCCCTAGAGAAGGGTTAGGAAAGAATCAGCAAGGCATCAAAAGTTTGGTGCAGATCCCAAGCCAGTCAGGGAAAGCCGGATTGGGCTATTCATCTGGGTCAAACAACCAGAACCCACACAAGCATTCAAAAGCTCATGCTTCTATTATACTACTGCCAAACCTCACTGATGCCAGATTTGTGAAGCCAATGAGGAAAATTCCTGATGTTGTGTTAGCCATACTATTTCCTCCGGTCATACCGATAAGTGAGAGAAAAGCCCCAAAGACTAAGGGGGAGAGCAAAAAGGGAAAATAAAGTTTATGTAAAAAGGACGAGACCCATTTGCTAATATGCATGTTCTCATACACTACGAAGGTATGAATGATGATATCCCATACAGTGACGAAGAGGACTAGATTCAAATTCCTTACATCAAGAAAGGAAAGGGGGGTAGTTCAAA
Source organism: Panax stipuleanatus (assembly GCA_020205555.1). Taxonomy (NCBI): domain Eukaryota; kingdom Viridiplantae; phylum Streptophyta; class Magnoliopsida; order Apiales; family Araliaceae; genus Panax; species Panax stipuleanatus. The sequence goes on from CM035125.1 coordinate 120,475,750, forward strand.
GAAAAACCCTGGCTCTGATCTAAAGGATGTCTTAGTTGTCATTAAGGAAGAGACAGACGACCACAAATCTTGTATCCTCCCTATTCATGAGGATCTGACCCTAGACAACTGGAGCAGCGTCCCTTGCCTCATTCAAAAAGGGTAAAAGGGCAAAGAGTCCATCTGCCCTATAACTATGGTTTCATTTACTGCTTATTTTGGTTGCACAGCTATAGCAGTAACTTTTGTCATGCTTTGCTAAATGCTTTATATGTTTAAACAGTTGCATATATTAAAGCGAAAGCATTTTGTTTTCAGGACTCCAAGATTGGATTTGTTTGTCCCTGCTGATGAGATGCCAACCTATCACAGTGACTACAACTTTGATGTAGAACTGAACTTTGACTTGATGGAGATTGATCCAGAGGAGGAAGATGACTATAAGGTGCTCAAGGAAATCAAAGAATGGGTCGAAGACAAACCCAAACCAAACCTCGACCAAACCACCACTGTCAATATCGGAACCTCAGAAAATCTCAAAGAAATCCAGATAGGCCTAGACCTCACCAAAGATCCAAAAGCCAACCTGATTGAAATCTTAACACAGTTCTAAGATGTGTTTGCATGGTCGCATGAAGACATGATTGGCCTATCTACTGACATTGTCATCCATCGACTCCCCATCAAAGATGGATTCAAGCTAGTTAAGCAGAAACTCAGGCGATTGAAACCTGAATGGAGTCTAAAAGTCAAAGATGAAGTTGTCAAACAATTCAAAGCCGACATCATCATGGTATCAACATACCCAGCTGTCGAACATAGTTCCCGTGCCTAAACCCGGAGGGAAGGTACGAGTATACGTGGATTACAGGGATTTGAACAAAGCTTATCTCAATGATAATTTCTCTGTACCTTTTATCCACATCCTGATAGACAACACAGCACAGTATGGCATGTATACTTTCGTGGATTGCTTTGCTGGTTACCATCAAATTATGGTCACTGAAGAAGACAGGGAGAAGACAACTTTCATCACTCCCTGGGAAACCGTCTGCTACAGACGATTGTCTTTCGGCCTTATCAATGTCGGTGCCATATATCAGTGGGCCATAATGGCCCTGTTTCATGATATGATGCATAAGGAGATAGAAGTTTATGTGGATGACACCATCGTCAAATCCCAGAAGGAAGATGATCACATCAACCATCTCAGGAAGTTGTTCAACAGGTTGCGTAAGTACAACCTCAAGCTGAATCCAACCAAATGTGCTTTTGGCGTCAAATCGGGCAAGTTGTTAGGATTTCTGGTAAGCAATAGAGGCATTGAGCTGGATGCTGCCAAGATTAAAGCCATCACTGAGATGCCTATACCTCGAACAAAGAAGGAGATACGAGGGTTCCTGGGGACGATCAATTTCATAAGCCGATTCATTTTCCAGCTCACAGCAACTTGTGAACCCATCTTCAGGCTACTAAGGAAGAATTCCTCCACAAAATGGAATGAGGATTGCCAAAAAGCCTTCCTTGCCATCAAGAAGCAGTTGATCGAAGCGTCTGTCTTGGTACCCCTGAGGGATGAGGTTCCCCTTTTTTTGTACCTATCAGTCAATGCCAACGCAATGGGCTGTATGGTGGGATATAAAGATAGTAGTAAGGAGAGAGCCATCTACTACATCAGCAAAAGATTCAGCAGCGGGGAATAGAAGTACACCCTGATTGAGAAGACATGATGTGCGTTAGCATTGGCCGCCATGAGGTTGCAACATTATCTGCACGGGCACACGACCTATCTCATATCCCGCATGGATCCGCTGAAGTACGTATTAAACAAGCCAATGTTGAATTGTCAATTGTCCAAATGGCAGTTGATCCTCCAATAGTTTGACATTGTCTACGTGACTCAGAAGTCCATCAAAGGGCAAGGCATTGCAGATCAACTAGCTGAGGCCCCGTTAGGAGGGTTTGAACCTTTGGAAACTTATTTCCCGGATGATGGGATCATGACAATTCAACAAATCTGACAAGAGGATACATTCCAACTATGGAGAATGTATTTCGATGGAGCGGTGAACATGGAAGGTCCCGGAGTCGGGGAAGTCCTCATCTCTGGTACAGAAGAGCAGTATCATGTGGCTACCAAGCTGCAGTTTGACAACACCAACAACACAGCTGAGTATGAAGGCTGCATAATGGGGTTGAAATTAGCCCATTCCATGGGTGTCAAACATCTATTAGTCTTTGGAGATTCTGAGTTGGTTATCAGACAAACCACCAAGGCGTATCACACCAAAAAACTGCATTGACTCCATTATCACCGGCAGGTCATCAACATATCCATGGACTTTAAAGAGATAACCTTCATCCATATCCCTCGAGGAAGAAATAATTTTGCGGATGCCTTGGCAACTTTGGCTTCCCTGATCAACGTATCGGGTAGGAGGGGAATCCCCGACATCAAATTCACAAACCAAAAGGCCCCGACATATGGGAATTACATTGGAGAAGTATCAGACGAAATACCTCCTATCAAGCAGCCTTGGTATCAAGACATCAAGGAATATCTCCGAGATGGATCTGCACCCGTTGGGGCAAGCCAAGCCGAAAAGAAGCGAATTCACAAGATGGCCATGAAGTTCTATATAAGTGGAGATGCACTTTACAAGAGGGATGCTGGAATAGGCTTGTTAAGATGCCTCGATAAAGAGCAAGCCCAGAGATTAATGGATGACGTCCACGGTGGAGTCTGTGGTCCACACATGAGCGGTCATTTGCTGGCCAACAAAATATTGAGAACAGGGCATTATTGGATCTCTCTTAAAGCTGACTGTGATGATCACGTCAGGAGATGCTATCAATGCCAAGTCCATGGAAATGCCATCCACGCTCCTCCGAGCGAGCTCCACAACATGAGTTCGCCATGACCTTTTTCTATGTGGGGAATGGATGTGATCGGGCTAGTAGAACCCAAAGCCAGTAACGGACATCGATTCATCTTCACTATGATCGATTACTTCACCAAGTGGGTTGAAGCTGCCTCTTTTCCCAAAGTCACCTAGGAGATAATCATTGGTTTCATCAGAAACAATGTCGTATGTCGATATGGACAACCGGAGGTGATCGTCTTAGACAATGCCAAGAACTTAAACAATCAGATGATGATAGACTTATGCAGCAAGTTTCATATCAAGCATCTCAACTCCGTCATCTACTGGCCCAAGTTGAATGGTGCTGTCAAAGCGGCCAATAAGAACATCAAGAAGATCATGCAGAAAATGTTCGCCAATCACAAAGGATGGCCTGACCTGTTGCCTCTGACCCTGTTAGCGTACAGGACGTCAATGTGTACCTCTACTAGGGCTACCCCCTACTCATTGGTCTATGGCATGGAAGCAGTACTTCCCATAGAAGTAGAGATGCAGTCCTTGCGAGTGTTAATAGACGCTCAGATGGAAGAAGATCAGTGGTTGCAAGAGCGGTACCACCAGCTATCCCTGATAGATGAAAAGAGGGCTGCAGCCATTTTCCACGGGCAGTTATATTAGCAAAGGATTGCTCGATCATACAACAAGTAAGTCTGAATCCGGTAATTCAAAGAAAATGACCTAGTACTGAAGAAAGTTTTGGCTAATCAAGACGAAGCTAAAGGAAAGTTCGCCCCAAATTGGGAAGGCCCTTTCATTGTCAAAGAGGTGTTGACAGGAGGAGCTATTAGATTACAAGAAATGGACGATAGTGAATTTCCCCAACTCATCAACTCAGACACAGGTACTATGTCTGAAACACATGCCAGCCATCATCCTGGTCCTGCAAATCTATCAAATCAGTTAAAATCGAACTACGAATGACCTGATCTCCCTCAGCCCGGGAGTACATATGTGATGCCCCCAAAATAGGTTCAATACCAACCCATTCTGAGTCGCCAAATACATGGTACAGAATTCAAATACAATCTTTATATCATACGGTCGTGCAAAATACGACCACACAAACTATGAGCTTCAATATAAATCGTATATAATGCGAAATATAAACACTCAAATTCATTCTTTATTCATTATAATTATTATCCCACTATTTTACAAAAATAGTGAGGACTACTACTGCTCTACTCTGACCATTACACTGTTTTCCGACTAGTTCCCGCAACATTCTCATTCCCTGAAGAGGACAATAGATGAAAAGGGTGAGTTCAACTAGCCCAATAAAAAATATTATGACTAAGATAATGGAAAATAAATTATCGTTAGTCTTCAACAATTCAGATAAAATATTATGGACAACAAGTTTTAGATCAACAACTACAGCGGAAGTAATAATGCATAAGAAAAGTTAAGTAAAAAATAATGTGTACTGTCTTCTATGATTTGAAAGTCCATAATCAATTTTTTATTCCTGTAACATCAATCAATATATATCTTGAATCAAATATTCATCTTTGCACTACGGGCCAAAGATATTCATTTGTATCACCAGTAGTTATGTTCATCTCAACACTTGTCCATCTTTGCAGTACGGGCCAAAGATATTCATCAGGTAATCATTCATCTTTGCTCTACAGGCCAAAGATATTCAGTTATATCACCATTTAAGACTGAGGATGATGAAAAATAATATAAATAACGAATCCAATGAGATAAAGGACAAAGATTAAGGATTTGTAATTTAGTTTATCCAAGTTTAAGAATACTCCATAATGATACTTTGTGGAGCAAAATTTAAGAATAAAGATCAAAACTTGGATCCAATCAAAGATAGGACCCATAATAGCCAACTTGGACAAATAGAAAAAATTTAATTTTTCCATGAACAGTGTCGTATACGTGAATAGTAACCCCGACGAAAAAAAAATAAGAATTTTATAATAAAATCCATGCCAATATTTTAGTATAATGATATTAAAAAGAATAACATCATTTACGAAACAAAAATAACATCCATTACAAGAAGAATAACATCCTTTACAACTGTTGAACGAAAATAATATTCCTACGAATATTGAACAAAGATAATATTCCTTAGGAATATTCCTTACGAATACGAAAAATAATATCGTAAGCGAATATGAAATAAATAATACCCCTTACCTTAACAGAATAGTAGTTTTGCCTGAAATATCGGATATTATGTGGACGAAAATTTGCACTGTTATCAATACTCAAAGTATTTAAATACTCATAAGAAATACGCTCGATATTATAGAGAGAAATTTTTTTGATTTTGGTGTAATTTTTATTTCTAACCTAAGCATCCTATTTATAGGAGAATGAAAGGGTACTATTTAGAAAATAATCACGGATCAACAGTACATTCACGGACGAAGAATTAGTCTAATTTTTTGATTTTACTATGCAGTTACTGTGCAATAAAATATTCTAATAAAACAAAACTTATAATATATATATATTAAAAAAAACATTACCTGCCTTATACGGCAGGTAATCTATATATATATAAAACAAAACTGAGATAATTTTCTCCCGATAATTTTGAAAAATGAGAAAGTGGGGGTACATATAATAAGCCAAATTTACAACAAATACTTCAATAAAAACTCCTCTATTTATCTAAATTCACTTGGCTTCACAAAACACATTTTTAATTACATTTGTTTTTCATCATTAATATTATAATTCACAATATTAACAACCAATACTGATAAAAACACCTCAGCACTAATTTCTTCTTTTATATCCACAAAAATAATTATTTTCTTATCATATAAATCAATAATTAATCATTCACAAATAATATTACAGAACTACAATATTGATAACCAGGTCGTTCCCAAGAAAGAGGGGGCCTTCCGATAAGGATTTCTCCGTACTGGCGCGCAATTAAACAACCCCTCCTAGGCAGAACTTCCTTAGACATTACCAATAATGCCATCTAATAATATTATTCAAATAATATGAATTATTGATTTAATAATGTGAAATACTGTGTAATGACAATGATTGAATCAATAAAATATTATGCAATTATCAATGTAGCAATTATTGAATCAATAATATAAAATATTGAACAGTAATTACTGTAACAATTATTGAGTAGTGAATTCTTACGTAAGAATCAATACTTAGAATTACTGTGCAATACCGTGTGCTACTATGCAACGCCGCGTATTACTGTATTTTAACCACTAGGGTATTTCAACAGTTTTAACGGTAACAACCACTGCCGTTATTTTTAGAAAAACTTATTCTAGTCGTTTTCTTCATCCGACAATTTTCTGTTATGGGGCCCATAAATGATTGCACTGTAGTACGAATATTCCCTGACAAAAAGAATATTCTCCGACCAAACGAATATTCCCGACACAATGAATATTTTATGGCCACTTGCTTACTTTGTAAAACTTGCACAAATCACCCCATAACTTACCACATTCATCAAATCAACCCCTTACTATTTCAAAATAACATATAAAGAAAATTAAATCTTTATTCATAAAAGTTGGGGTCTTACAACATAGGCAACCATTCCTGTTACGGTCAACCCGAACAAAAAACTCAAAAACTCATCAAACCAATCTCAAAAGAGACATTTTTCACACCTCTCACACAAAGCTTGAACTACGAATGACCTGATCTCCCTCCACCTGGGAGTACGTAGGCAGCCATTTACGGTTGCAGTATGACCTTCAAAAAAACTAAAACCAATAAAAATCAGTCCCAAGACACCGAAACCCTATAAAACCTTAATTCTATCAAGCCTCCCTAGTCAACAGGCCCATCTAAGATATTCTCTGACATCTCACTGTCAATCCATTCAAGGAGAAGCTCATGGTACATCAACAACAGCAAGTCATGAAAGAAGTGGTAATCACTCAGCAATGACAATACATATCCAACAGGAAAGTGAATCAAAACATATTTCTCTAATATATAATACTGTTTGATATATACATAGTGTCCTGTACATGACAAAAATGACTGATCTAGTATGTGCAGGAAAAATAAAGCTAATTTATGGACCAATGGACAAGCGGGATAGCAATGCCAACATGGCATCTCTCTCCGAAGATGGAGGGGTAGCTGCAAGTGCAATACCCTCAGCCTCCATACGAGCAAGGACATCCACTGCCATCTGCATGGTGCTACTATGGCCATCTAAAAATGCACTCATCTCTCCAACCAGGTTGTCTGTATATGACCTGAGGGCTGTGCTATTCGCAATATATACATCTCGGGTGGCTATGGCCTTGTCCCTCTCCATAAAAGTAGCATCCCTGGCAATCAAAACCTCCTCAATCTCCTCAAAGGTTGCATCTCTGACAGATCGGACCTTATCTCTCTCCTCAAGAGTTTCATCTCAGGTAGATAGAGTCTCGTCTCTCTCAACCAATGTTGTATCCCAAGTAGCTCGAGCCTCGTCCTTGGCGATGAAAGTTGTATCCCTGCCAGACAGGGCCGTCAACATCAACGCCCTAGCCTGATCTCTCTCGAAAGTCATCCGAGCTAGTGAATCAGCAATAGCTAGATCTGTGCCGAAAGGGATAATCGGAGGGTCACTAACTAAAGCCGCTGTCAAACTAGTGAACAAATCGTCCTCCGTGGGAGAATCAGGATCCTCCATAGGTTCCTCCTGATCTGAATCTATGAAAAGACCTGACTGGATAACTGCAGCTGCTGCTATATCAGCATCCAACCACACTGAATACTCCGGAGAGCGATTCGGATGGCTAGTAGAGAAATCAGCCCTCTCCCTATAAGTCCAACGCTCATAAATCCTGATCAGGTCAGCTGACGATAGAGATGAAGCTGATATCCGCTGGTCAATAGCCCCTTCAAACTGGTGTAGGCTCTGGAACTGATCCAACTGACCCATAACTGCCAACGGATAATAAGTGGTCACCTATCGCAATCCCGTTAGGGGCAAATAATCTAGGCCAACTGCATGGGTGATGGAGCTATAAGGGGAGACAAGCCCTGAGCACGGCAAAATCGAAAAGGGATGCTCAATATTTGACAGAAAAATCGACCATGTCGCTGCATCCGAACACTCTGCTGGCTGGAAGGAGTAGGACAGGGCTATCTCATGGGTAAAGCAGTACCCGTGATGTCTAAAAGTGCCAATCGGACGCAAATGGGTCATGAGCCATACATACAGCAGGACAGAGCTACCTCTAAAAAATCCATTAAGATGGGTGCTGCAATAGGTAGCTGACCTCAAGGTCTCGGCCAGTATCATCGGCAGAATGGTACTACCCTGTCTAAGGGCACTGGACCACGACCATTAAACTAATATCCAAATGGTCCAAGTATATTGGCAAGTATACATAGGCCGTGACACACATCAACAAAACATCTACCCAGGCCAACTGCTACTCCTCTGTCAAAATCAAAAAATCCCCGACGTGTCGCTCATAGCTATCTAGCCTGCCAAAGCGATCGATCAGAAAGTCGATAAAGATCACATGTCCTGAAATGATCTCGTCTGTGACTACTCTATGTCGCAGACCCGACGTACGCATGAATGGTCTCCTCATGTCGCTAATAGCTGTGCGAGCGCAAAGCAAGTCCAGTGATAAACATGTAAGCAGCTCATACTCCTCCAAGGTCGGTGTCAACTCATGCCGCCCAAAACGGAAAACCTACCGCTCAGGTATCCAACAGGATAGAATGCCATCTATGAATCCATATGGAACCTGGAAATCTATAAGAGCCAAGGAATGCCCCAACATCCGATCTATTGTCCCTCTGGCTGGGAATGGCAGGCTATCATACCGCGACCTCAGTGAGGATGCTACCAAGGATGGTGGAGAATGCTCGATGCGGCTAACCATCGACGACGACATATGTATCACCGTATCACAAGACCATCCAAGGGTCAAATCTGAACTCATCTGTCTAAGTGCATATACATGACATAATATATGCATAATGACAATGATAAAATATGATGCAATAGATAGGAAATATCATGCATATCTAGAATAAACTATCTACTGTAAACATCATCTATGTCTGATCATACAATCCAAAATAAAAATTACAGGGAGATGGGACACAACTGCCCGATTACTAACAGAGGCCTATCAAAATAGGGCACAGCCGCCCAATATCTAAACAAGGACCTATCAAAAGATGTAGCAAGGGAAGCTATTAAAAGAGATTCAGAATATCTGCATCCAAGCTATCAACCTGCTCCAGCTCCTCCTGAGACACAAAACCTCGGCCAGTGGGAATGTCCGGTCGATATAAGGGAGGATCAGCACCAGCAAAACTGCTGGAAAATGGACCTGTGGAAGGGCCCGCTCCAAAGCTAGAAGGAGAAAAAGAATCTGCCTCGGATGGCTATCGGCCAAGGTGCCTGATAAACAAATGTGCCCTCTCCAACTGCTGGGTCAATCCTGTGATTTGGTCCAAATGAGTCGGATCTTGTAGGCAAGCTATCCAGTTTGTCATCATCACAGACTGTGACAAACAAGAGTTTTACAAAGTTGTTTGAATATTTATTGAAATAAATAAATATTTTGGTTATGAGAATGTAATGGGACGAAATTATTAATCAAATCGTGATTCTAAGGACAGAATCCTTTTAAGGGGGGAAAGATGTGACGAACGAGAATTTTGTAAAGATATTTGAATATTTATTGAAATAAATAAATATTTTTAATAATTTAATTATTGAGTTAAATAATTAATTCAAGAATTTATGGTAGATTAATTTAATTATATGTGTTACATTAATTAAATTAATGTGTAGTAATTTAATAATTCAAAGAATATATTTAATTGAGTTTATTTGATTAAATGAATTAATTAAATAAGCATATGTTACTTTAATTAAATTAGTAATTAATTAAAGAATTAATGAATTGACATAATTAATAAATAAAAATATTAATTATGTGACAATATGATTTAATGTAAAATTTATTATATTTTATTTAATTGATTTAAATAAAATTGATTGATTAATTAAAGTATTACAATTAACTATATACTAAACTAGTTAATTAAAATAAATGAAAAAGGAATTAAGGGTGTAGCCAAACAAGGCCTTAAGGGGAGTTAGTCCGTTTTTTATACAACGGATATATTATATATACGTATACTATTCTGTTAAACGGAATTGTTTTCATTTTGTTCAAAGTTAGAGAAAGAAAAAAAAACTTAGAAATTTTTAGAGAGAAGAAGAAGAAGAGAGAAAGAGATTTGAGGAATCCTGAGTGTTGTATTAGATTTATCTTCATACTAACAAAGGGTAATCTTCTTTCAAAGTTTTTAAACTTAGGTTTTCCAATGTTTTTCATATACGTATTCTAAAGTCTGTGAAAATTGGGTTTCCTAATTGGGTTATGATATGGCTTTATCTGTATGGGTATGTGATTATAACATGTTTTCTAACGTATAAACATGTTTTAAATTAATCAATTTTATATAATTTGGCCTTAATTGATTTTTTGAAAAGTTACAGAGTTTTCTACGATATTGTAAAATTTCTCTGTCAGTACTTGTTTTTGGGAAATTAAAGTGTGAAGTTATTATATATGTGACCGTATATGTTAGTATTATGTGTTGGGATCATGTATCCATGATTTACACTGATCACACCAAGTAATTTTGTTAATAATTGAGTTTATAAAATTACAGAATATTGAATATGGGTGAATAACCCATATGGGTCAAATTCATGATTGATTCATATAATTGTATTAAAATTGACGTATTAATATGATTGTATATGTTTAAACAAAGAGAATGGAATTAAAAGGAACGAATTCGGTGTAGTAACGAATCCGTAATGATAGATTATATATTTTTCATAAAAACTTTACAAGTTTTGAAGAACAGTGAGAATTAATGTCTTGAATTGTATAATTACATGACTTGGAATGTTACGATTATGGTATAGGTGATATATAATGTTTCTGTGAAGTTTATACTTCATGGGTAACATTATTAATTAGTGTATTGGTGTGAAATTGGAGAAAGTGACCAAATTTCTGTGTTCTTCGCGAACCAGAAATTCTGGAAAAATGCAGCCGCGCAGCCGCGCCGAGTGCAGGGCTAAACGGCGCGCGGCCGCGCTTGGCCTGAAAAAAAAATGTTAAGTGTTGGAATTTTGTGAAATGTGTTTTGAATCCAATAAACATGAATACATGTTGTATATTTGATAAGATGTTGATATGAATTTAATAATTTATGTTACGTGATTAATTAATAAATTAATTATGTGACTTAAACTATTATTTGTAAAGTTTAAATAATGTGATATAAACATGAAGACATGTTATGTATGTAATAAGTTGTTAATACAAGTTAGTAACATAAGTTTTGTGATTAATTAATAAGTTAATTAATCAACGTGAACCATTATTGAAAAACCTAATAATGAGTTCGAAGAATACTATTGTAAATCAATAATCATATCGAACCTGTGATTAATTGATATTGTAAATGTGTGATAGGTAAGAGTAATTAAAGAAGTGAGTAATAATTGTAGCTTGCGCACGAGGCAAGTTTTCTATCCCTAACTTACTATTATTGTTGGGCAAGTTTCCTAAACTAAACTCTTTAAATTGAGCAATTGCTATGCTTAATTACTATTGTTGAGCAAATTCTTACTCTTGAATATCCAAGTTTAGAATTTCACATGAGATGCTATGATTCTTTTAAAAGTATCATTTAAGTGTACAATACTTATTCGATTGTATACCTTGAGATGTTAATATTCAATTTGAATATCATTTATTGAGTTATCCAAACCAACTTTATATGGTGCGGATTCTGATGTCAAACTGAGATGAACAACCCTAATATAGGGGATTAATGAAGAAGCTTTAATCGTTAAGATAGTGTGCACAGTATCATTACGAAGGGCTGATCTCCCTAAGTACGAGAAGTAAAGTCTATAGTCTTATGACTGTTAAAGGTTGGAAAGGTTAATATACTTGACAACCTAAGACTCAGTTCAAGGTCTTAATGACCCTCAGAAGTAATTTGACTCTCGATTAATATTCTTGATTCAAAAGTTGAGAAGTAATTTGACTCTTGATTAATATTCTTGATTCAAATGTTGAGCTTTTTGTTATTCAGAATTCTTTCACTCGCATGTTATTATTCTGTCATATTTTTATACTTGCGGGCATTCGTGTTCACTCTTGCATAATAACATTGCAGCTAATAATGAACGAAGTGATGTACCTTCTAGTAGCAAGGGCAAAGGAAAAGCTAACAAGTGTTGAAGACTTGTGTTGATGTTAAGAATATTAAAGTTCAAGATTTATGTGTGATGACTTAAGACTTATTTATTTATGTTTCCGCAACAGAGATTTAAGGTTAAGTATAACCTGGGATTTATGATGTATTATTATGTTAGATGATGTAAGATGATGATTTATTTATCTAATAAATAAATTTCATTATGTATGGGTAGATAGTTGTATGATATTAGAACAGTGAACACTAAACCGGATTTGGGGGTGTCACATAGACCCCGGCACCATATCTGCCATGAACTGGCTAGCACGAGTTTGAGCCCCAATAGTGCGAGGACTCTACCAGCTATGAAACGCCTCCTGGCTGTACGGACCCTCTGACAGGGTAAAGCCATCTAGGCCTTCCATAATAATGTCTATGAGTGGCTGAGCTAGCGGCATGTGATGCCAAGCAGAAGGAACAAAGGGAATGCGAATCTCCCCCGTGATGCTCCGAATAGCACGCTCTCCTAAATAGAGCTCCCAACCTCCCTCTGTCAAAAATGGGACTCTGCGGGTGGATAATGCAAACTCCCGACCAGTGGGAAAGCCGCCCTCAAACCCGACGATCAAAAAGTCTGAGGTGTACAGAACCCATGAGATCGATCCAGCCGTCAATAATTTAAGCTGCAGGCAGGAGTGGGTGAATCCCTCAGCTACAGGGACCTCCGTCAGAGTGGAGTGGTGCCAGTGCCGTCCCCGAGGATAGGTCTTCAGGTCTAAAGTAGTGGCGGGATGTAGGCAAGGAAGCTTCTCCTATACCCAAAATTGGCCATGCAAATATCAAAAGTCCTCAGTGATCAAGACTGACAAATATAAATGAGGCAATTAAAAACGTATAAGAAAGATGTACTCACCGGCAAAAAAGGGTAGAACCCTAACCAAGCCTCCGTCACACCCTCCGAGCGCATGCGCATCCCTCGGAGGAAATATACAAAGGTATAGGTAACCCAATGGAAATCACTGAGGCGCTCCACGTACCGAGTAGCACTAACCAGGGCAAAGGACACCGTCAAAGAGTTATCCGCAAGGAAACAACCCCTGATGATCACCAAAAATAGTCGCCGCAGGATGCGATCTCTAACCCTCTGATCATCAAACAGAGGCTCAGTCAAAGCCCCACTCTGGGCATCTACGCTTAAGGGACCAGAACGGACTGTCTGACCCTTGATGGCCGTCACAGGAACTCCCAAGAGGGACCGAACGGCGGTAGGTGAAATGTCTGTAACGACCGGCACTGGCTCACCTCCGAACTCTATCCCGGTGATGAACCTCCAGTCCATAGGCATCATCATCACCTCGCAATCCAGCAAATTGAGAGAATGAGTCTAGAGGAACCAGCGCTCAGATAAAGCCCTCAAATAACCCCAGGGGCAACGGTGGGGTGGGATAGAAAAGAACGCCTGAAACCCCCAGGTATCTACAATGGCCCTGTAATCTAAATGCAGAGTGTGGTACATAGAATGCACATTAAACTAGTTCCCTCTGGGCTACGTAAAGCTGGGAACCTGCATCAAAAGAACAACTCATATCAAACATGTGCCCTGAAATGGCAAAAGAAAGGAAGAAAGAGAATCCAGAAGGAAAAACTTCAATCACCTCGTTGGAATAAAGGAATCTGGATGGATGACGCCTCAAATCTCCTAGCAGCTCCTGAAGAGGCACCACAATGCCTGGAAGCTCCGTACGTGAAGCCTGAGCTAGGGCGGGATCAACAAATGGAGCCTTCTCGTCGTCCACACCGATCGGCGGATCAACTCAAACAGGACGAATCACCGACTCAGCCAATCTACGAGGAGGCCGAGCTGGCCGTAGCTGAGGAATATCGGAGACTCTCCTCCGTCTAACTCTTGGGACGACCCTGCTAGCACTACCGGGTCTATCTGGTTCCATCACTTGGACAAAGTCTCCAAATCACCTCAGAAAGGGTGATGTAAGCCTAAAACATGTGGCTTATTAATTTAAATCAATATTTTATGCATTTCTAAGTCCTAAAACATGCATGGGTCAACCAAAATCCCCAGTAGACTCAAAATTGCATGTTTATTAAATGCTCAGGCTGTTGAAAAAATTTCGCCAGAGTTTCCTTTGTAAAATGGGTTGTCCGCATGCACACAAGCATGTCTAGGTGGCCATTCAGTAGCACACCTACCCAAAAACAAAAACAATTCATATTTATGAAAAAAAATCAAAACTAAACTCCACATGATAGCTAAATTACCATAGACATCTTTTAGTTGAAACTCCAGGCTCACTAGGCCTCAAAAAGGATGAGTAAACTGATCAAATAGGGCAAAAATTGACTGTCTCAGAATTTAAATTTTCTTACATCAAAATGTGCATTACAGTAAAATATGCATACTTATGAAGTCAGAAAATTTTTATCAAGTCATATAAGCATACATTTTTGATACATTGCGTTTAGAAGCACTCTACGTGGTTTACACATTTCTAACTGTCAAAACTTGAAAAGAAAGGATTTAAACGTTACCTGAGATGTGCAGAACGTGTGTGTGCTGACAGAATCTGAAAAAAACTACCTGAACTCCGTAAATCTGAAAAAGAAAATTGGATTTCTATTGAAACTCAAAATTGAAAATGAACTTGTGAGGCTGCTGCTGCCCATTATAAATTCGTAGGAAGGAACGAGCCCACCTGCGGCTGCCGCACCCCTACCTGTGGCTCCCCAGGGTGGGCCCCACTCCCTCCAGCGTGGTCCAATTTAGGTGGAAACGGAGTTTACAAGAGCTGAAAAGTTAAATCCGGGAAAAAATTGTTATGCGATTGAGCGGTTTGTCCTGAAATCCTGCGTTTAAGCAGCGGATTCCTGACAGAAGGAGGAACTTCATGAAAGCCATTGGTTGTCATCCCGAAGAAATATTCGGGGACCAATGATGAAAACTGCTGAAAAACTACGAAAAACTACTGAAAACTGCCGCTACTAGGGCGTCGGGAAGGTCCGACAGTATGAACGGCCGGTTATGACTGTATCAGGGCATCCAGGTTGATCCGAGGGTGTGATTTGTCAGAAAGAGCACCCCCTCATTGAGATTGATCAGATTTGACAACTCAGCCATTGGCACAAGCCCAGCGAAGCATCGAAAATGAACCGTGACACTCAGCCGTTGAAGGCTACTTCAGCGAAGGTCAGATTGCCTGACACTATCAGCCGTTGGCACAACCTCAACGAAGCATCGAAAATAAACCGGTGACACCCAGCAGTTGAAGGCTACTTTAGCAAAGGTTAGATTGCCTGACATTATCAGCCGTTGGCACAACCCCAGCGAAGCATCGAAACGAATCGGTGACACTCTATCGTTGAAGGCTACTTCAGCGAAGGTCAGATTGCCTGACAACTCAACCGTTGGCACAACCCCAGCGAAGCATCGGAAACGAACCGGTGACACTCAGCCATTGAAGGCTACTTCAGCGAAGGTCAGATTGCCTGACAACTCAGCCGTTGGCCCAACCCCAGCGAAGCATCGGAAACGAACCGGTGACACTCAGCCCTTGAAGGCTACTTCAGCGAAGGTCAGATTTCCTGACACTATCAGCCTTTGGCAAAACCCCAGCGAAGCATTGGAAACGAACCGATGACACCCAGCCGTTGAAGGCTACTTCAGCGAAGGTCAGATTGCCTGACATTATCAGCCGTTGGCACAACCCCAGTGAAACATCGAAAACGAACCGGTGACACTCAGCCGTTGAAGGCTACTTCAGCGAAGGTCAGATTGCCTGACACTATCAACCGTTGACACAACCCTAGCGAAGCATCAGAAACGAACAGGTGACACTCAGCCGTTGAAGGCTACTTCAGCGAAGGTCAGATTTCCTAACATCTTAGCCGCTGGCGACAACCCCAGCGAAGCGTCTGAAACAAACAGATAACGATCAGCCGTTGGAGGATACTTCAGTGGAGGTCAGATTGCCTGACATCTCAGCCGCTGACGACAACTCCAGCGAAGCATCGGGAATGAGCCGGTGGCGGAGACGGTGTATCAATTTATCCCCACAGAGGACAGATGATGGAATCTGTTATACAAATCCTCAGAGGGAGCATTGAGAATGTCCGATGATGTAAATCAGTATCAGCTATCATCAGGGTAAGCCTCGATAGTCTCCAATGAAGGAACTCAACAAAAGAGGAACATCCCCAGCGGAGGAAAAGTTAAAAAACTGATTTGGAGACACGAGACTTAGGCGACCACCCTAACGTTAATCTCAGGAATACCCCACAGCATCAGCCAAGAGAAAATCTTCCCCAATCGGCTATCGTGGATAATGTCATCCTAGCAGAGAATGGCATAAATAGACAAGGCTAGTCTGACACCAAGGGTTATCACAGATAACGTTATCCCCAGCATAAACTAACATAATCAACCAGGGATAACCCTACTCCCTCAGAGGTATCTAACATTCATAACATATTATGCCATGCATTTCCATACCTTTGCATTTGCATTTCCAGTGTCTAGCAATCTTTATCATGTTCATTCCATTACATTGCATGAACATGATAAAGAGGGGCATCTGTAGACACTCGAAATTCTGCATTCCTGTTGTAGACATTCAAAATTTTGCATTCCTGTTACTAACCCAGCAGGAGGGCAAAACCGTCAACTCAGCCCCGGTCTCATTACCGGGATGTCAACTCAGCCCCGGTCTCAATATCGGAATGTCAACTCAGCAACGGTCTCAATACCGGGATGTCAACTCAGCCCTGGTCTCAATACCGGGATGTCAACTCAGCCCCAGTCTCAATACCAGGATGTCAACTCAGCCTCGGTCACAATACCGGGATGTTAACTCAGCCCCGGTCTCAATACCGGGATGTCAAGTCAACCCCGATCACAACCCGAGAGGTACAAGTTAACCCCAATCACAACCCAAGAGGTACAGGTCAGCCCCGATCACAATCCGGGAGGTACAGGTCAACCCCGATCTCAACCCGGGAGGTACAGGTTAACTCCGGTCTCAACCCGGGAGGTACAGGTAAACTCCGGTCTCAATCCGGGAGGTACAGGTCAACTCCGGTCACAACCTGGAAGGTCAGGTCAAGCCCCAGTCACAACCCAGGAGGCCAAATTGACTTTGGAGACAACCCCGAAGAGTCACATCATCCCTAGAGACAACCCTGAGGACAAACAGAATCGACTAGGATCCAAACCTCGGAAACAACCCTGGGAAATCAGCCGAAGACCGTGCTGGTACATGAGACAACCCCTGGAGGGGCAAAACGGTCATCTTACCAACTTGAAGCCAATGTGGTCAAAACCAAGCCGAATTGATGCCATCAAGGTCAGAAAGAACCATAACAATGATCTCGAGTGAAAACAGCGCAAGACAGCTCAACGAATAAACTGCGGGAAAACGAAGACTTGGTTATGAACCCGTCTTCTTGGACTCGGAAAACATTTAGTCCAATTTGGTTTTTTTTGTATATATTTAACTATATATATACTAACTTTTCAATTCTAACAAGCCCGGATGTCAAATTCGTGGCAGTTTACTGCTTTTATATATATAACTATATATATATATATATATTTATATATATATATATATATATAAATTTAACTTATTTGGGCCTGGATTTTGACTTTGTGGCCTTGTTATTGTTTTAATATGTATATTAACTGTATATATTAACATTTACATTTCAGTTTGGCCTAGATCATTTCGTGCCCTTTTTATCGCTTTATATATATATATATATATTTCTATTCAGTCAAGCCTGGATCATTCCGTGGCTCATTTACAGCATTTATATATATATATATATTTACATTCTGTCCAGTCTGGATCACTCCGTGGCTTTTTATAGCTTATATATATATATATATATATATATATTCATTCCAATCCGGGCATAGGATTTGAAATCCGTCGCCCTTTATTGATTTTATATATATATATATATTTTAATTCTATCCAGCCTGGATTACTCCGTGGCTTTTTACAGCTTTTATAAATATATATATATATATATATATATATATATATTTACATTCCAGTACGGGCCTGCGAGTGAAAACTCATCGCCCTTTACAACTTTCGTATATATATATATATATATATATATATATATATATATATATATATATATAACTATATATATATCCTTTATTCATTGTGATTAAATTTCTGCTGTAAATATTTATTTGATATGAATCGGCGCTAACATCTCTTTGGACGAACAAGAATTTTTTAAATCTCGCCAATTCTATCTTTCAAATGGTTCAAAATAGGTTCAACCGGAACCGGGAAGCTAGAATGGCCGAGATTTATTTAAATCTGACTTTGTTTCTAGCTTTATTCACTTTCAGAGCGACCTCGCGACCCTTAGATCGCTATCTATTGGGAACGAGAAGCTTTGGCTACGCGCAAGCCAGGATTTGACTGATGAATCCTTAGTTTTTAAGACGTTTGGATGTAAATATCTATTTTCTGTGCATATTTGAGCTGTGCAGGTTTTATTGGCTTCCTCATGTGAGCCTAAAAATCGTGGGATTCATGATCAAACTGATCAGAATCTGATTTTCACGATGGACAAACTCCACTTTACAAATGTACCCTGCCAATTTTTTTGTAAAAAATGTACATCCAAGAGACCTTAAAATGGTTATCCGGGTTTAAGGTCTCAACATAGTAAAATAATGGTTTGTTGTGCCAGAGTTACTCCGATGGCTGTCATGCCCATGAGAAGACCGGCACTTGTTTATATTTTG
Source organism: Panax stipuleanatus (assembly GCA_020205555.1). Taxonomy (NCBI): domain Eukaryota; kingdom Viridiplantae; phylum Streptophyta; class Magnoliopsida; order Apiales; family Araliaceae; genus Panax; species Panax stipuleanatus. Next base: position 120,494,662 of record CM035125.1, read on the forward strand.
TGGTCGAGGATGCTTCGCAGCCTAACAATCACCCTTCAAATTGAGCCAAAAGGATGAAAAGATAAAATGAAAGTATCTATATGCTTCTATTCCTATGAGAGCGTAAGAATTTGAAAATCGGCTTTCAAAACATCATTTTAAATATCTTGTCTAAAAAAGTCTTTTGCAAATCAAATCAAACCCTTCGTATATAGGTTCAACGAAGCAAAACACTACTTTCAATCAAACAACAAGCGTAGGCCCAATTTCTTCCAGGATTCACACACATATTGCAAATATTAAAAGGAAAATATTGAAAAGATTGCGGTATCGTATTTTCATGGGAGTTGTGGGGTGCCTAACACATTCTCCACACTTAACCAAGCCCCCGAACTTAGAACTTCGGTTTCAAAGATTTAATTTCGATAGTGTCCAGCAATTAGGCCTACTTTCAAATAAAACTCGGTTGAGTTGGTACAACCATTTCAAATCTACCAACTGGCGACTCTGTAAAACGTTCAAATCGTCGACATGATACATGTTGGTCTTTTCCTAAAAAACCCTTCACCTTTTTCATAAAACAGACAAAAAAATGGTAGAAAACAAAATTTAGGAAAAGAGAAAGATTCGGGTCCTGACCCGACCCGCGCATTTTTCCTACCGACGTCGACAAATATTTAATTATTTTTTCTCAAATACTTGATTAAAACTTTAATAATATGTTTATGGTGACTTTTATTTATAATTTATCCTCAATACATAGATTACAATTTATATAGTTATAAAAAATTTATTTTATTTCATTATATTTATGGAGTGCGAGTTATAATATATATGTGACAACTGATACCTAATTAATCTAACTTGATCCAAAATTTACTTTGGACTTACTTTAAATATTTGGACTTCTAATTTCTAAATAATTGGACAAATGAAAATGATAAATACTCCCTCCACCCGAAAATTCATAAACCTGAATTAATTATTCAACCCCTTCTAGATTAATTCTAAATTAATTTGGGTTTAACACATTTTAACAATAAAATTATATTGTTCATTGTTCCCGCCTCTCAACATTACAAGTAAGTTTTGAAAGTAAAAAATTTATAACAAGCTAATAGTTATAACTTTATTCTTCCAGTATATAATTTTCTTGTTAAGTGACACATTTTAGATATTTTAACTTTATAATAATAAAAATCCATTAACTATACTTAAATCAATTTATTTAAGTTTATTAATATTATAATAAAAGTGTTATTTCCTACTTTTTTAGAAGTGAAATGATATATTTTTAAAATAATTTTCGTATGATAGTGAAAATTAACTAATTATTATATAAAGAAGACCACTTTAAAAAAATTATTTTGCTTATTATGTAATAATTATATATATATATATATAAGTTATTTGAATACGAATTCCGAATACGAATCCGAATATTCGCTATTTGCCGGATATATTTACGGTTGGATGTTAAACGAATACGAATACAAATACGTTTATATCCGTATTCGTATCCATTTATTTGCGAATACCTTTAAACCGAATACGAATATATCCGTTTTTTTTTTAATACGAATGCAAACGAATACGAATTTTTCGATTACCATTTACAGCCCTACTCATATGAATAGTAAATGAACCCCACACTCATGTGTGAATGAGAGCTTGTAAAAATATCAAATATCAATTATTAATTTTTTATAGTGTCGTCATTTTTACCATCAACTTCAAAAAAGAGTTGTAAGCTCTTCATTCATGGTTGTTCATATCACAAGCTAGTTAACCGGTGACTATATGTATGTGATAAACTGATTATGCGGTATCACTGTTACATTCAATATTTTCTTCAAATTCACTCCAATAATGTATCAAATTTTCACTAGTAAATTCATTTCTTCATATCTAGCCAGCCATTCATCTTCAATCACTAATTTATTAAAAGAGGAAATATATTTGTAGATCAAGATTCCAAAGTACCAGTCAGGATATAGCTATTGAACAAAAGGATATCTTGAAACATAATATTCCTTTACCCGTGAAGCGCCATCTCTGGCAAGCGTCCCTTCGACATCTCCAATGATTCTGGCTAACCATATCTCCAAGTTTCTCTGGATTTCTTTAAAATTGTTTCTTATGGAGTCCATGGACCGCCTTGTCGTCAGTTTGGCCCTACTTTCCGGTTCATCCCCGAAATAACTCTTTCCCGTCTCAGTTTGTAGTGCCATCAACTTCTGTCCAGTTTCAGAAGCACGCTGCTGGAGCCGAAATGCTTCCAGCAAGAACTCTGTCTGCCTTTGTGTCCGAAACTCTGGATTGATGTCAGGTTCACATGGATCGCCTGCTTGCTGTAAAATATATAAAATAATAAAATAAATCAATAAAATGACTCATTTAAATGTTTATAGCAGAAAATACCAAAACTTCCAAATCCTGAAAAAAGGACGAACAAATTATATAAGCATCCCCCGCCCCCTGTCACCCTCTCGTGTGCACGTGTGTCGGTGTGTTGTGTGTGAAAGAGAGAGGACACTGGTCATATCCAGCTGAATTCCTCGACAAAAATGTTTCCCTTTCAGTATATCAAGGTCATGCCATTAAGATGCAACCTAAATCTCCGGATCCCAAAAGAGAAAATTTCAGGTACAAAGATGAAGTGATCTGCTTCACTCATTACTTAGCAGTATGTAGCAGAAATTCTAAATAAGATCATATTTCTTTGTTTACTCTTTTACTGAGTGCCCAATACATGTTTAAACATTATCAATCCTATATATGTGAGCACAGTAGCACACATACAAGCAACCATCAAGTCTCTCTACACACTTTTTTAGGAACAGTGAAGGGCTGCATATAAACAAGTCCTGACTTAAACCAGTAATAAGAATGTTCAGAAGTACACTTTTATCATCTTACTAATTTCTAATACTCTACTGTTACAACCGTTGAAAAATACGATCTCAGGGATCATTAGTCAACCAATTTCAATCATCTTGTATTCGTTCATGTGTGTTTAGACATACTGCATCACATATGATTTCATCATCAGTGAACAAAGTATTCTGTGTTGAATGTATGAAGAACAAGATTTGCATGTTTGCACACAAGTTATGGTCTCCAAAACTGTGAAAGGATTAAAAGATATGCAACACATTATATGGTTTCTTATCACAAAAGCAGTAATATAGGAGTTGGTTAGTACCATTCTTCGACAAAGATCATCAATCTTCCCCGCAAGAGCTTGATATCTTTTTGTCTGTTTTCTCATCAATGAAGGTACCTTTGATAGATCATTCTTACCGATCCTCTCCAAATTCAATAGCTCTTGTTCAAGTAATTTTAGTTTAGCGGAAACTCCAGTTGATTCCCCGTCCACTTTCCATGGTGACTCTCTTCTGAATAAGAAACATATGTACTCATTGCATTAGTTGAAGCATGATGAACATGCATACTTAGAGAAAGATTTATATCTAGACTATCAAATTTACCTTGCTACAAAATGCTTCAAATGATACAGTGACTCAACGGATTCATACTGAAGATCCTACAAGAGTCAATTTATGAGATATACATACAATTGGAAATAACTTCAACCATAAAATTCAGTTGGTCTCCCACAAGTATTAAAGTCAACATCCAATCAAAATTGTTCATTTAAGACTGAACAAGGAGTCAGGGATTCAATATTTCTACAATAAGAGATATCTAATATCTTATTACCTAATGGTATATCATTATTAGCAATGACAACAGATAAACCAAATTTTCTGCTATATCAATTATAATGCCAAAAAGAATAAATCTTTTGGGAAGAGACGTATATTTAACAAAGTTATCATTCTGAATGACGAGTTCCATCAGAAGGGCCTGTCATGGGTCATATGGCAACTGTACATATGTTTTAGTAAGTGCCAATTGATGCCATGATTGACAGATCAAGAAAGAAAAGACAACCCGAAGATGAATAGGGACCAACAAGAAACGCCAAGACAGAAATGAACATATATTCACTGACGTAGACGAGTCCATGGAAAATATTGATCATAAATCAAAAAAAAAATATAGAGGTCATTCATCCTACTGAACATCAGATGGGTACCTACTAAGTTACATGGTTTTCTGCATCACCAGAGACTAGAGAGTAACTTGGCTTTCAGTGTTGAGGGAAGGGATATCCACTTGTTTCAAGTTTTTATTATACTACACCTTCCAAGAAAAACTATAATGGGCTCCTAAGACACCAAAGTAGGGGTTGGAGTACACAAAAACAATTGAAAAAAGAATACTTTATATGGGTGGTACAGTGACAAGAGAAAATAACAGAAACACGGAAAATGAGACAAATCATAAAATCATCACAACTAGAACCATATATGAAGTGGGCACCAAACAAATCAAAATATCTACAAGTTATGGATAAGTGAATATGGACAAAATGCAACCTGAAATGACAAAGGACCAAACAAATATGGAGCTGTTTATACTGAACTTCACTAAATAAGGTTAAATTGGAGTTGAATATCTAAAAGTAACAAACAATTTGATTAGAATTTAGCAGCCAATTTCTCCCTTTTGATGATTTCCGCATGAATATTTAACAAAGGAAATTCAATCATATATTATAAAAGATTCTTCAAAAGTCAATGACATAAATGACATAACCAGGTTACAAGAATCTAATCACATTAAGTATTTCAATCCAAATTAAGATTCAAAATATTTTGAATCACAATCTGGGCTTCATTTGTAATTCAACATGAATTCCCTTTAAATCAGTTCACCTAAAAATTTCAGAAGTCCTAAATCAATGAAATATCCCTTCATAGTCATAGCAATGTAGCAAAACACACAATACAAAAGTAATTAATGAAGAAAGACTTATCAAAAGATTCAAAAGTTTTCTTATCATTCTTATTTGATCATCAAAAAAACCCACTAAATCAAAAAGGAAGATGACTCAAACCTGCCAGGGACTTGCTCTTTCAGCCCAAAACTTTGAGTTCAAATCCGTAAAATTTGAATTAAACCCATTACTCTGCCCATACCCACCACCCATTTCATCCAAATTATGAACCCCTCTATCCACAAAACACTCCTCCATTGAATCAACCCCTTCGGAAACCCTAAGCTTCCCAAACCTTGACCCCAAATCCTCATAATCATCCAACTCCGATGACCTTTTCGACATAAAATTCAACATTTCATCCCTCTCATAGATCTCCCTCTTCATTTCCTCCAAATTAGACTTATAATCAACCACTAGTTTCTCAAATTCTTCAAGTTTAGCTCTCAAATGCGCGATTTCCTCAGCATTTACATCGATCTGATGGAGAAGTCTCTTCTCCTCTTGCTGCCAGGCGTGCCTGTGGCTAGCAAAGATCTCAACTACTCTTGCATTTGCTTTTGAGTCTTCTTTTCTTCGGGAATAGAGCTCTTTGAGCTCTAGTTCAGCTTGGTGAAGCTTGAAAGAAAGAGCTCTATTTCGAGATTGAAGAGATGGGATTACTGAAATTGTTGATTTGGGAAGAAGCCCAAGAAAGATTGTGAAGCTTATGCCTAAATATGATGAAAAAAGGTCCTTGTTTTGTTGGGTTAAAATGGTGTTCTCTCCTTTTTCATGGATTTCTTCTTGTTGTGCAGCCATTACGGGGACTGTGTATGTGAGTGTATTGGACCGTGAATGTGAGTGTTTTTTTTGTAACTTTTCTGAAGTGGGTCAATTATGCTTTGGGGTTTAAATTAGAGATTTGACCTTATTAGTTACAGTATAATATACTGATTAATATAGTCATTTTATCAAAGGATGTTCCCACAGAAAATTGACCGGCGCGAGGCGCCAGGAATGAGCTAAGATCGGCGCTGGGGCACACCAAGTGATCAGATTTTCTGCATCACTAGCGTGGGGCGTGCTCAAATCGGCCTAGGAATAGCGTTGGGCTGCATCGGACGACGGGAAGAGAACTTATTTGGGTGTCATGATGTCCAAGTTAAGTTGTAATAGGATTTTGGAGTGTCTAATGTGTTAGGATTTCTCTTAGGACTATAAATATTTGATTATAACTTGAATTTGAGAGATTTTTACAACTGAGAGAATAATACAAGTTAGGATTAGCATAGAAGTAGGACCGTTGCCGGGGAACGGTTCTACTAATTATTTCGTTATTAGTTTTTATCAATTTAGTTTATTTAAAAGTTTTTAATTTTTTTCTGTTTTAATTTTTTTTCTTTCTTTTACGAGGTACATCATGGCTACTATAATTATAATTAGCCGTATACGAGAATGACTCAGCCAAACGCGATAGGGATTTATGGACTCGATGAGTTGTTCGCATAGATGGAGACACTTTCGAGGAAAAATCGACGCTTTAGCAGCGCAACCTATTCAAAGTGTAGCGGAGATTTTTGATTATTGTGCTGGAAACCATTCGAGTCAACAATGCGCCATCAGTTTCAAGTTAATTGTAGACAATCGAAATTTCGCATTCTTGTTACTAACCTTGTAGGAGGGCAAAAGTGTCTTTTCACACCCCAGAGACAACCTTGGAGGATTAAATCATCAAACCAGACCCCCAGAGACAACACCAAGAAATCATCAAACCAAACCTCCGGAGACAACACCGGAATCATCAAATCAACTTCAGTGACAGCTCTGAAGATAGACAAAAGTCAACAACAGTCAAACCCCGGAGACAACCCCGAGAAAGACAGCTGAAACCATGTTAAGCCCAGGAAACAATCGGAAGGGCAAAAGATTAATTTTGACAACACAACATTAAATCAGATCAAATTACTGTGAAGAAGGTCACACAGAACCGTCACAGCAATCCCGAGTGAAAACTGCGCAAGACATGCTCAATGGACTGACTATGAAGACTCGAAGATCTGGTTATAGACCTGTATTCCAGGACTCGAAAAAGGTCAACCCCCATGTTATTGTGTAGCTCTCGAAAAGGGATTTCCGGAAAGATATAGCACGCCTCCATTAGATTCCCGGATTGCAAGTTTTGAAGGTTCTAGCAAACAGCGCGTTGGTCGGAGTGCACGTACTTTGAGACAGTGGGGCCCACCAGGCATGGCCCACCAGGCAGAGCCCACCAGGTCCAGCCGCAGGTAGACCCGTGACTGCCATAGGTAGACCTGCGGCCATCGGGGTCTATATATACCCCCTCCTCCTTAGCTTATAGAAGAAGAGAGAGAGAAGAAAGGGCCGCGGCGAGAGAAATAAAGGCTAGGAGGGTAAAACGAAGGCTCTAACGTACTCCGATTCTTGTGAAAGTTCTTTGTAAACGTTCATATACATATATACTACAACATATCAAATTATAACCGATGGGAAACGAGTATCGGGGCGCCAAAAGCCATTTGAGAGCCGTTCTCGTAATATACTGTAAGATTTCTCCAGATCTGTCTTCTTCGCCTACTCTAATACGTATATAACTGCTATATACATATATTTAATAGCTTATATTCGCTAGTTCTGAAGTTTTCACAGTTCATTTCTTGTAAATAGTTAATATTTGAGCTGTATTGACTAGATCTTTACTGGATCAAACCAGATCTAGCTTTTAACCGGTTTAAAAGTTGTAAAACTTGAACCTGGAAGCTAGAATGGCTAAGATCTGTATAGATCTAGTTTTCTTTCTAGCTTTTTGTAAATATTTAGCTGCCACGTGACCCTAGATTTGTATCTTGGGGAAATTAGAAGCTATGAGCTACGCGCGTACGGCGATTTGACTGATGAATCTTTCGTTTAGTGACGTCTAGTATAGTTTTGCATTTTATTACAATATATTCATTTTGCAGGGTGTTTATTTGATATTCTGTGAGCCTAGGAGCTACAGGATCTACGGTTCAACTCATGGATCTAGATCCGGTTCCAATGATGGACCTAATTGAGTTGTAGAGTCAGCTTGCAAATTTTGTAATTATAAATATAGGACCTTAAAACGGCTATCCAGATTTAAGGTCCCCGAAATAATGAAAACCTTACGTGTGGTGTCCGGGCATACTTTGATGGCTTTCATACCCATAAGAAGCCCGACACTTATATATATATATATATATATATTATTGTGTCGAGGATGCTTTGCATCCCGAGAATAAAATCAAATAAAGTCGAATATGGAATAAAATAGAAGTATCAAAGGGCTTCAATTCCTATGCGAGCGAAAGGGTTTGAAAACCATTTTTCAAAACATCACTTTCATATTCTTGTATAAAAATGGAATTTTTAATAAATCAAACCCTTCGTATATAGGTCCAACGAAGCACAACACTATTTTAAATAAAGCACTTAGGCCCAATTAACTGCAACACACACACACATACACAATGATTAAGGAATGAAAAGCGCGATAACCGTGTTTTACGAAAGTCGGCGGGTGCCTAACACCTTCCCCCCGCTTAAGCAAGCCTCCGAACTCTATGAATCTCGGTTTCCAAGACCAATTAAACAGAGTCCAATAATTGGGTCATATTGCAAAACCTTTCAAAACTTGGTTGAGTTGGTACAACCATTTTAACTCATTCTAACTGGTGGGTCTGTCTAATCCAGACCAATAAAATCAAATCTTTTCAAATCGTCGACATTGTATGTCGAACTCTTTCTAAAATCTCACCCTTAGATCAAACAAATCCACATAGAAAACATAAAGGGTAAGAAACACATAGGAAGAAGGATCAAAATTCTCCCGGCGTCTACAGGTGGCGTCTCTGCTGGGGACAATAGAGGGCTTAAGCCGCATTTTCAAACTTTTCAATTGTCCGTCTTTGTGCTTGTATGTGAAATGACGTCTTTACATTGAATGGATGTGAATGTCTCTTTTACCACGCTTTATATTAGTGCTTCGCACAATGTCATCATTTTGCATGCGGTGAGGCGTGATGAATGTATGTTGTGTGTTCCTCCACCAGGAGGCGAACCCATCGGTCACTGATTACTGGACTCCTGTGGCGATTAAGTCCAAGTGAGGCTCAAGAAAGGTACCACTCAGATCCGCTCCAGTTGAAAGATCGGATTAGCTTCCCATATAGTAGATTGCGATGATCTGGGAACCTCCATGCCGAAAAGCCCGTGAGAGTAAACCTAAGATAGGTCAGCCTCTGATAAACCAAATGTGAAGGGAAGGCTCTTCATACCTTTCCCTTTCAATTCCATGTCAAATATCAAATGTTGTAAATATTAATCAAATATTGTAAATTGTAAATTCTTGCAAATTTATTATAAAATATCAAATCCTGTTATGATATCCTGTCATCAAAATAATTGACCTTTGTTTTGTAGAAAAATATTAAAAAATCCCTAAACCTGACACGTTGCATAGCATGTATACTGTTCAGATCTATCAAGACTAAACTACCTACTTTTATTGTAGGCAAGATTGGTCCCACTACCAGATCCAAATCTAAAAAGGCAAAAAGCCTACCCACTAACATGGAAGAAAGTACCCAACATGGGACAGGCTTTGTGTCTCGAGAAGAATTTGAGGGACTCAGAAATTAGATAGCAGAATTAACTGTTTTCTTGAAAGAACAGAGCAAAAGTACTCAGGGTCAACAAATACCCAATCAAAGAGAGTCCTCTTAACAAGGTGGCAGTAAGGGTACTGACAAGAAAAAGGAAGCTCAGATACCTGAACCTCGAAACAATGAAAAGACCAACAAAACCCCTGAAATCATCAATTTCAAAGAAGATCGAGGGACTGGGGGTGTCTAAAAGAAAGTCTAACAAATGGAAAAAACTATCCGGTCAATCAAAGGGACTGGATCTTACGGAAGTGTCAACTACTCAGACCTTTCCATCTTTCCTAGGGCTCGGTATCCAGATAAATTTTAGATCCCAAACTTTGAAAAATATGATGGATCGGGAGATCTTTACACCCATTTAAAAGTATTCATTGGAGAACTCGGATTCTATGCAGAGGACGAGAAGCTAAGAATGCAGTTGTTTCAGAAAAGTCTGACCGGAGAGGTCAGAGCCTGGTATGCCCGACTTGACAATTCCAAAATCTATAGCTGGGAAGAGCTAGCTCATGCTGTAAGACCCCAACTTTTATGAATAAAGATTTAATTTTTTATATATTATTTTGGACATAGAAATGTGATAAGTTATGGGTGATATGTGCAAATATTACAAAGTAAGCAAGTGGTTATAAAATATTTGTTGTGTCGGGGAATATTTATTTGGTCGAGGAATATTCTTTTTGTCGGAGAATATTCGTACGACGACGCAGTCATTGGTGGACCCTACAACGGAATGAATGTCAGATATAGAAAGCGACAGAAATAACCTTTTTACAAAAATAACGGTAAAATTTTTATTGTTAAAACTGTTGAAATACCCTGTGGTTAAAATACAGTAGCACACGGTGTTGCACAGTAATTCTAATTATTGATTCTTACGTAAGAAGTCACTACTCAATAATTATTACAGTAATTACTGCTCAATATTTTATTGATTCAATAGGTGCTACGTTGATATTTCATATTATTGATTCAATAATTGTCATTGCACAATATTTCAAATAATCAAATCAATAATTCATATTATTGGAATAATATTATTAGATAGCATTATTGGCAATGTCTAAAGAAGTTCTGTCTAGGATGAGTTATTTAATTGCGCGCTAGTAAGGAGAAATCCTTATCGGAAGGCCCCCTCTTTCTTGGGAACGACCTGGTTGTCAATATTGTAGTTCTGTAATATTATTTGTAAATAATTAATTGTTGATATATTCAATGTGAATTTTTAAAGGAGAAATTTTTAGCATGTGACATTGGTTGAAAGTTGGTATTTTATCTTTTCTGATAAAATAATTCATTCAAATATGTTATTATAATATTACATTATAGTAGTATGATGTGATTATATAATAGTATGATTTTTATAATTAGAATGGTAACATTATTATAGTAAATTCATGGTATAAAAGTTAAACGAGGTGGAAGAGTGCAAATTGAATTTGAACTCTTATGATGCAAACAATGATGTCATCGGAGCGATGAGGTAAGCAAGGATGTCATCGGAGCGATGTGGTAAACAATGATGTCATAGGATCGATGATGTAAGCGATGATGTCATAAATTATGGCGAAAAGACTATTTTACCCTTACTCTGCCGAGCCTATAAATAGAAGCTCATTTCTTCATTATTTCTCACCAATTCACTAAAGCTATAGAGAGAGAAAGTATAGAGAGAATAAGAGAGAAAGAAGAAGAGTATTCTGCTATTACACTAGTGTAGTCTCCAAATTTTTAAGGTAAGGGGTATTATTTCTTTCGTATTCATGAACAGAGTTATTTTCTTTCAATACTTGTAATGGTTGTTATTCCATTCTTTATTATTCTGTTAGAATAACCTGTCTACGCGGACTACCGCATGCATGGTGAAATCCTGTTGTTATTCCATTCTTTATTATTCTGTGGGAATAACCTGTCTACGCGGACTACCGCATGCCTGGTGAATAACCCTTCGTATTCAGTTGTTATTAAATTGTAGAAATAATCTGTCTGAGCGGACTACCGCCAGACGGGTGAAAATCCAATTGCAGTTTCGTATATTGTTTCATTTCAGATTCCTAACTCTAAACTTACTACGATAAGTATTGCTTCTATAATTCCTGAAATGATCAGAAATTCCTTGAGTTTTGTGCTTCATCTAATATTATTTCACTGGAATATTGGTCTAAACTTTCTTGTGAAATTTTTATCTTTTCATGTCGAGTTACTATTCACGAGTTACTATTCACGAGTTACTATTCATGAGTTACTATTCATCAGGTACTATTCACGGATTTTTTTTTCCAAATCATTTTTGATTGGATCCAGGTTTTGATCTTCATTCTTGAACTCTAGATAAATTCTCTAATATTTGTCCTTTATCTCACTGGATCCGTTATTCGTATTATTTTTCATCATCCTCAGTTCTAAATGGTGATATAACTAAATATCTTTGGCCTGTAATGCAAAGATGAATGATTACTTGATGAATATCTTTGGCCTGTAGTGCAAAGATGAATGATTACCTGATGAATATCTTTGGCCCGTAGTGCAAAGATGGACAGGTGTTGGGATGAACATGGTCAGTTGGTGATACAAATGAATATCTTTGGCCCGTAGTACAAAGATGAATATTTGATTCGAGATGTATATTGATTGATGTTACAGGGATAAAATATTGATGATGGACTTTTAAATCAAAGAAGATAGTAGACATCATTCTCTACTTAACTCTTCTAATGAATTGTTATTTTCGCTGCAGTTGTTGATCTAAAACTTGTTGTCCATAATATTTATCTGATTTGTTGAAGGCTAACGATAATTTATTCTTCATTATCTTAGTCATAATATTCTTTACTAGGCTAGTTGAGCTCACCCTTTTCATCTATTGTCCTCTTCAGGGAATGAGAATGTTGCGGGGACTAGTCGGGGAATAGTGTGATGATCAGAGTTAGATCTGTAGAAGTCCTCACTATTCTATAAAATAGTGGGATAATAATTGTAATGAATAAGGAATGAATTTGAATGTTTATATTTTGCATTATATACGATTTGCATTGAAATTCATAGTTGTATGGTCGTATTTCTCACGACCTTTTATTATAAAAGATTTGTATTTGGTATTCTGTACCATGTATTTGGCGACTCAGAATGGGTTGGTATTGAACCTATTTTGGGGGCGTCACACATGCCTTCCTAAATCAATACAGCTTCTAGTCACAAATGGCTCCAGACAGATATCTAATTACCAAAGTTAAAAAGCAGAACATTGAGTCATTCAGAGAATATGCCCAAAGATGGAGGCGTCTGGCTACTCAAGTCATCCCATTAATGACAGAGACTGAGATGGTGACGACATTCATAGACATACAAAAATGCTCCATTCTATGAAAGAGTCCTAGCAGGCATATGGAAATAATTCTCATAGATGATCAAACATGGAGAAATGGCCGAGATAGGGATGAAGTCTGGGAAGATTAAAGACCTTACTGCTTTAGAAGTCGTGGCTGAGCACATTCAAGTTGGAAATTATGGGAATAATCCTCAGAGAGTTCATAAAAAGAAAGAAGAGGGTTATCCTTGATACTCCAAGGTCAAACTCAAAGAGGCAACCAAAACCTGCCTATTCAAAGAAAAAATTATTCCCTTTCCAAACATCTATACAACCTTCAAATCCAACGTTCCAAAGAATTGGATAGGCTAAACGTCGAAGGACATTTACACCCATAGGGGATTCACTTGAGAATATACTCAAGCTTCTGACAACACAAAAGAAAATTGCTCAGCTCCTTCCACCAGCCAATCCAAGTGGGAAGAATTTTAACCCAAGCAAGAAATGTGCTTACCATTATGGAGCTCCTGGCCATGACACCCAAGAATGTTGGTCTCTAAAGCACAAGATCCAAGACCTGAAAGAAAGTGGCAAGATTGTGGTGACAAAACCAGAGCAGCCACATGTTCATGATAACTCTTTGCCTCAACACAATGAGGAGGGAGTCAACATGATCAGTATGGGGAATAGAGAAGGTTCTAAGTACCTCAAATACGTAGGGGATTCTCCACTAAACATGCAAGGATAGCTCCGATAAATGGGACTATTCAGAATGCCGCTTCCTTATAGAATGAGAAATGAAGTCTATCAAGGATCAGGTTGGTCAACTGGCAGAACTGATGGTATACGAGCACCAAGTGACTGCGACAGTTGATAACTCAAGTCAACCAAAGGAGAAAAAATCCTCCCACGCCCAAAATTCTTCCAATTGTAAGGGAGGAACACTATCGGTTCCATGAACACGAAACCTGGGTAGACAAAGTTGCCAGGGAAGAAAGAGTCCTAGCTTATAGAGAGTTTGATTTCAAAAGGAAGTTCACAACTTTGAATCAGTCCATGGAAGAAATTCTCTAGATGTTGATAAATGAGGGAAAAGTCACACAGCTATTGCCTCTAGTGGACCCTCGATCAAGGAAGTTCAATCCTTCCAAAGTATATCAATATCATTCCAACACTCCTGGTCATGATACAGAAGAATATTTGGGACTTCGTCACCTAATTCAAAACCTGATTTAAAGCGAAAAATTGTTAAAAGCAAGTCCAAACAATGACTTTCCTGATGAAGAAGCAATATTTCCTCCTCTATCATGGAGTCTAAAGGAAGTTGTAGCAGTCATTTCCTGTGAGAAGGACACAACTGCTATATCCCTGATAATTCAAGGAAAGGGGGACAAAGGGGAAAAAATCCTTTGAAAGTGGCTGCACCAGAACCAGTGATGTTGCCATTCAGACCGCAGTATCCCTTGATCAGCTTAAAAAGAGTCCCATGGAACTATGGGGAGAACGAGGGGACAACATCAAATTATACGGCTGCTATATCAAAGGAAAACCCGTTGTATCTACCTCAACGAATGATAAAGCCAGTCACCAAAGCTAAGGGTAGAGTGCCCGAGGAAAAGATTGAAGAATTCCTCAGCAAAATGGGACATAATGAAGTCAAGGTGGTGCAAAGATTAAAAGAGGCACCTCGACAGATATCCATTTTGGATTTGGTCTTATCTTCAGAAGACCACCGTAAAATCTTAATACAAGTGCTGAAAGAAGCACATCTACCTAAGGTAGTAGATACAGAAAAGTTTCGTCACTTGATAGAGCACTTTTTTAATAGCAATGTGATATCTTTCATTGATGATGACATACCAGTGGAAGGGACTGGTCATTGCAAGTCATTGGATATAGCAGTGATGTCCTCTAGATACGTGATAGGAGGCGTGTTGATAGATGGAGGGTCTTCCTTGAACATCTGTCCTTATGACACTTTGGAAAGAATTAAGATCAGTCCAAATCGAATCCGGAGCAGCCATATGGTCATAAGAGCCTTCGATGGGTCTCGGCGAAATGCTGTAGGGGAAATCGAACTATCCGTGGAGATTGGTCCACTATACATTCTACGTATCCTTCCAAGTGCTGAACATCACCACGGGATATAACTTACTGTTGGGAAGACCTTAGATTCATATGGCAGGAGAAGTCCCATCCACCCTTCATCAACAGGTCAAGTACATTATCAATGGCAATTTGGTCACTGTTAATGCCGAACCAGAGTATCCTGTCTATGTACAAGGGGATATGCCTGTGATCAGCCTCAACGAATGAGTTGAGCCAACCAATTTTCAAGCCTTCAAAGTGAGCAACACTCACTATCGACTTATTGGGGCTTCAACCTTGAAGCCAAGAATTTCTTCCGAAGTGATGTCCGTTGGTAAAGAAATGATGTCTTTAGATTTTTGTCCCGATAAAGGGCTAGGGAAAAATCAACAAGGGATCAAACATCCAGTCCAGATACCTAGCCAGACAGGGAAGGTTAGATTAGGCTATTCTTATGGATCAAATCACAAGAAACCGTACAAGCAGCAACCGGTTCAGGCATCCACCATTCTGCTAACAGATCTCACAGATGACGGATTCGTGAAACCAACAAAGAAAGTCCTTGCTTCTGTGTCAGGCATGCTGATTCCTAAGGTTAAACCGGCCAGTGAGAAAGAAATTCGAATTCCTGTTAAGGAAAGCAAGGAAAGGAATGAGAGGTTCCTACAAGAAGTACAAGATCGATTTGCAAAAATATATTTTCTGGCACATACTATGGGTATGAATGATAATATCCCAGATGATGACTATTCAGAAGATCAAATCCTGATCCCTAGCATAAACAGGGCTAAGGAGAATAGTTCAAAGAAAAGTACTGACCCTGATGTGAATTCAGTCATGGTCATCATCAAAGAGGAGGAAGACCCCTTCATCATCTCAGTCAACAAGGACCTAACCCTAGATAACGGGAGCAGCATTCCGTGCATCAATCGTAAAGGGTAAAAGGGCAGAGAGTCCATCTTCCCTGAAGTGTAGATATTATTTACTGCTTACTTTTGTTGCATAGTACTAGCAGTTACTTTTGTCATGCTTTCATTGCTGCTTTATATGATTAAACAATTTCATATATTAAGTGAAGGCATTTTGATTTCAGGACTCTAAATTTGGATTTGTTTAGCCTTGCTGATGAATTGCCAAGTCTCAGTGGTGACTATAACTTTGATGTAGAACTGGACTTTGACTTGATGGAGATTGATCAAGAAGAGACATATAACTATGAGGTGCCTGATGAAATCAAGGAATGGGTCGAAGATAAACCTAAACCAAACCTCGATCAAACCACCACAGTCAATATCAGAACCTCAGAAAATCCTAAAGAAATCCAAATAGGCAACGACTTTACCCCAAACCAAATGACAGACCTGATTGAACTCCTAACTCAGTTCCAGAATGTGTTTGCATGGTCAAATGCAGACATGGTCTGCTTGTCTACTGACATTGTCATTCACCGACTACCCATCAAAGAATGATTCAAGCATGTCAAATAGAAACTCAGGAGACTAAAGCCCGAGTGGAGTCTGAAGGTCAAAGAAGAAGTTGTCAAGCAATTCAAAGCAGACATTATAATGGTCTCAACCTACCCTGAATGGCTGTCCAATATAGTTCCTGTACCTAAGCCCGGAGGGAAGGTACGAGTATGCTGTGGATTACCGGGATTTGAATAAAACTTGTCTCAAAGACGACTTCCTAGTACCTTTCATCCACATACTGATAGACAACACGACACAGTATGTCATGTACTCATTTGTCGACTGTTTTATTGGATATCACCAAATCATGGTGGCCGAAGAAGATAGGGAAAAATAGCCTTTTTCACCCCTTGGGGAACCTTCTGCTACAGACGATTGTCTTTCGGCCTTATCAATGCTGGTGCTACATATCAGCAAGCCATGATGGCCCTTTTTTATGACATGATTCACAAGGAGATAGAGGTGTATGTGGATGACATTATTGTTAAATCCCGAATTGAAGATGACCACATCAAACATCTCAAAAAGCTATTCAACAGGCTTCGCAAATACAACTTGAAGCTGAATCAAGCCAAGTGTGCTTTCGGTGTCAAATTCGGCAAATTATTGGGATTTCTGGTATGCAACAGAGGCATTGAGCTAGATCCCGCCAAGATTAAAGCCATCACTGAGATGCCTGTACCCCAAACAGAAAAGGAAATACAGGGATTTCTTGGGAGAATCAATTTCATAAGCAGATTCATCTCCCAACTCATAGCAACTTGTGAGCCCATATTCAAGCTGTTAAGGAAAAATTCCTCTGAAAAATGGAATGAAAACTGTCAAAAAGCCTTCCTCGCCATCAAGAAGCAACTGGTGGAAGCTCCTATTTTGGTACCGCCAAGGGATAAAGTTCCCTTATTCATGTACACATCGGTCACCCTATAAGTTGTATGCTGGGGCAAAAAGATGTTAGAAGCAAGGAAAGAACTATCTTCTACCTCAGTAAAAGATTCAACAACGGTGAGTAGAAGTACACCTTGATTGAAAAGACCTGTTGTGCTTTAGCATGGGCCGCCATGAGATTACAACATTATCTTCATGGACACACAACTTATCTCATATCCCATATAAATGCTCTGAAGTATATATTCAGCAAGCCCATGTTGAATTACCGATTGTCATGAATGGCAATTGATCCTCCATCAATTCGATATCATCTACGTGACTCAAAAGTCCATTCAAAAGTCAAGGAATTACAGATCAATTGGCCGAAGCACCATCAGGGAACTTTGAACCCTTGGAAACTTATTTCCCAGATGATGGAATAATGAAAATTCAGCAAAACCCTCAAAAAGATACCGACCAATTCTGGAAGCTATACTTCGAAGGGATGTAAACATGGAAGGTGCAGGAGCAGGGACAGTTCTTGTATCCATCACGGGAGAACAGTATCCCATGACCATCAAACTGTAGTGTGTCAACACGGGGAGCTGTCGTTTACACTCCTAAATTAACCTCATTTTCACTTTACAAATTCAAACAATTAGCACAGTAGTAAGCAAGGATCATCCCACAGAGAGTGATTTATTTTATATTTATCCTATGATTTCTAATTAAAGGGGATTTTGAATTGATTAACTAAATTAACAAGAATAAACTAATTAGAATTAACAATGACTAAAAAGCTTCAGTTCTTCAGTTCAGTATCACCTTTTCACAATTATGGAGTAATCAAGTATTACCCTTCAATGAAACTATTAGCCCTAGATAGCAACAAGCTCTGCTACCCAAAATTCTCCTTAGATCGTCACTGTATGAAACAAGCTCTTCACCAGATTCTAACTGTAATACAACCTAGAACAAGCTCTCTAGATTTAATACTGACAAAAGCATTAAGAAATAGAGAATTAGGTTAATCCAAGCAACAAACACATAAGCTTCGATTTGTTTAACTTGTTTCCTGATAACCTTAGCAATACACAAAAGCTTGTCCACAATTAGTATCACTAATTTGGTACTTGTGATGAAGACAGCTATCAATTACACATAATACCAATCTTAATCTAGCAGATGCTATCAATTCACTAATTTAATCCTGCAGAAACCAAATTAGTAGATTGAAAACATACAAGAAGTTAAAGTAGATTATCAATATAAATCTCATGCAAGAAGGAATAAATAAAGTAAACTTGATCAAACCATTAATTATAAATAAGGTTCAACATCCCTTCAGAACTGAATTGAAAGTATTAGCCCATGTCTTTAATGTTGTAGATGATAGAATATATAATATGATTGAATGGTAAAATGAATAATACTCTAACTATTACATTTATTTATAATGCTAGACAAAGTCCTAAATCCTATAAGAACTAGAAATCCAAATCCTAAATGGAATTACAAATCATAATTAGTTTCTATAAAGAAATAGAATCTAATAAGAAAATAAAAATCTCAGTCCAAAAGCAATCCTAATTCTAATAGCGATATCAATCCAAATCCATGTAAAAGATGCCAAAATCCACTTTTAGAAACTTTCCAAATATCTAAGATTTCCAAATTTTATTTTTCTCTTCAATTCAGCTCTAAATCAACGTGTTTACATCCTTTTAGCTTTAATTCACCTGAATATAATAAACAACTTATTAAGCTCATATACACATAAAACATGCAATACAACCAAACGTAAAGGAATAAAAAATCATGAATATTGTGTACTTATCAAATTCCCCTACACTTAGTATTTTACACGTCCTCGTGTAAACCAAAAGTTTGATTTCCAAAAAAAAACTCTACCCAACCATAATGTCCAAAGATTTCAAGATCAAATCATGATTATCAACACTAAACCCATAAAAACATAATCAATGCTTCATCAATTAACTCAAAACAACAACCATGCCTTTTCACCATTGAATTTCACTAAGTCAAATTATATCCACATAAGCAGTCTTCTATGATCTACACACTTACTCAACTTAGTTACCATGGAGCAAAAACTGTGCACACTACTCAAGACTCAATACATACTTTTTCTATTTTATATTTTTTACCAGAACCCTTTCATTTTCCTCTATGTTTTCGGTGAATGCATTTTATGCTCCGTTTCACCTTTCTCAATCTTTCTTTTGTAAGTGAGTGCATTTTATGCTCCATCTCACTTATTCGCACATGTTTATAGGAAGAGTGCGTTTTACGCTCCATCTCATCCCATCACATGATTTCTCTTTTGCTTCTTTTTCTCTTTTTCAGTAATTTCTTTGATTTTCAACTTTTTTGAATTTTTTTTCACATGGTCCTGCAAAAAACATAAGCAGTCCAATAGTTCTAAAGCATGAGATTAATGCACATAGACAAATCCACTAGATAACTTAGCCAATTAAGTATATATCACATGTTCAAGTTCTTTATGCAAATACGAATTTAATTCAAATTAATTACTATGGATCATGACTTAGTTTTTAACTTTCATTAACTAGTTAGGCATCAATAGATTCTGAGATTTAGCATTAATTTTCAATCTTTGACTTTAACCTTTTAAGCACTTAGCCAAATAGAATCATGGAACCTAAGAATTTTCAAAAATAAATAAATTCAAAAAGCATCATTTTTTTTAACTTCCCAGCAAAATTGGATCAATATCCCTAAATAAAATAAAACCTAAATCTCCCCCCCCCCCCACACTCAAACCTTACATTTTCCCCAATGTAAGAAAATCATGCAAAGAAGAAAGAAACTACATACAATTAAAAAAACTAAAAAGTAAAGTGATAAAAAAATTAAATCTGAGTTCTTGGGTTGCCTCCCAAGCAGCTGCCCTTGTTTAATATCATTGGCTTGACATCATCCTTCTCATTCTATGTAATCGGAGTTGTGAACTTCAAGTGGACTGGTAACGGTTTCAATTCATTAGGGACATCCTTCAGATCCTGATTTTGCTCCATTCCAGCCCTCAAATTCTCCTTGTATATTTGCTCAAGAGATTCTTGCACTATAGAGTCAACAACATCAGTAGAAAAAACAGAATTAATATTACCAAAATACCTTTTAACTTCATATATGCTGAACTGGACATGTGCCTCATCTAATTCTATAGTTAAGATCCTATGGTATGTATCATGTAGTGTTTTTGTTGTTTGTACAGATATATCATCTATATCCTCTTTGTAAAGATCTGCAGAACTTATCAAATTATTCTCCTCTTCCTCTTGTTCATCCTTTTTAGACTTTGAATACTTGATTTCTTCTTCAAATTTATTAGTAGCCTCAAGTACTTCCAACTGGTTTTCGCTAGTGAAATCTTCATCATCTTTAAGTTCTTGCTCCCTCTTCGCCATTTCATCCAGAAATTTTTCATACGACTCTGTATATAACTCTGAATTTTTTCCAACTTTCCAGTTCCTTCTTAGAACTTAGGGAAAAGGTAGTATCGGTTCATAAGCTTAAAGAGGTGAAAATTTATGCTTGAGTACATCACTGCTGCCTGCTTCACTATTGTCAGGACTTGCTTTGTATTGACTTTCCTTGCTGCTGATCCTCTGCACTACATCTCAATGTTATGGCACTTATATTCTCAACAGTTTGAGAAAGTGACCTCCCTGAGTCTTGAGATTCCAACCTCCCTACTGTGGTTGCAAGCTGACCAACTTGGTCCCTCAGATCTTGAACAGAAGTTCTTGTCTCCTGCTGGAACTGATGTGTATGACTCATGAACTTTAGTGTTTGACTCATGAATGCCTTGAACATATCCTCCACAGATGTCCCAGAATTGACAGGTACTTCTTGGTTTTCTGTGTGGTATTGAGGTTGAGCTTGCTGAAGACCTTGTGTATTCCTTGCAGCCATTTGTCGAACTATAGCAGTTAATTCAGAAACCTGTTGATCAAGATTACAAGTGCTCACCTCCTTTACCCTTTGTGATGTATGAGTCATCCTAGTACCATACTGCTGTGAGTTGGCTGCCATGGTTGCAATTAAGTTCTTTACAGCGTCTGGAGTTTTGTCTACCAGTGCTCCTCCACTTGCTGCATCACTCATGCTTCTATCCATTGGTAGCAACCCCTCATAGAAGTACTGGATCAAGTGATGATCATCAATTCCGTGAGGTGGACAGCTGGAACACAACTTCTTGAACCTTTCCCAATACTCATAGAGATTTTCTCCATTGAACTGCCTGATTCCACATATCTCCTTCTTTATATCG
Source organism: Panax stipuleanatus (assembly GCA_020205555.1). Taxonomy (NCBI): domain Eukaryota; kingdom Viridiplantae; phylum Streptophyta; class Magnoliopsida; order Apiales; family Araliaceae; genus Panax; species Panax stipuleanatus. Next base: position 120,516,215 of record CM035125.1, read on the forward strand.
GAAACTCTTGATGCAGGAAAATACCTCTCTAAGAATAACCTTTGCATGTCAGTCCATGATCGTATTGATCCTGAAGGCAGATAGTATAACCAGTTTTTAGTCCAAATCTGCTAAGGAGAATGGAAAAATTCTATGCTTGATCTGCTCCTCTGTCAGTCCTTGTGATTTCATCGTGGAACACACCACATGGAACTCCTTCAGATGCTTATATGGATTTTCACCTGTAAGACCACGAAAAATAGGCAAAAGACGAATTAGTCCAGAGTTAAGTTCAAAAGAAACATCTAAAGTAGGATACTCAATACCAAAAGATGGTTGAGTCAGATCAGGAGTAGCCAGTTCTTTCAAAGTTTTGTTATTGTGTGGCACCGCCATCTCTTCCTCTTCAAGTGATGGAACAAGAGCTTCTTTTGTATATGCAGTTTTCTCTATCTCTTAATCAAAATTTAAGTTAATAAAGTGAGAGGATTGAATCATAAAACAAAAAGAAAAAGAAAGAAAGAAAGAAAATAATAAAAATAAATGAAAACAAAGAATAAACAAAAACAAATAACACTCCCCGGCAACGACACCAAAATTTGGGAGCTGTCATTTACACTCCTAAATTAATCTCACTTTCACTTTATAAATTCAAACAATTAGCACAGTAGTAAGCAAGGATCATCCCACAGAGAGTGATTTATTTTATATTTATCCTATGATTTCTAATTAAAGGGGATTTTGAATTGATTAACTAAATTAACAAGAATAAACTAATAAGAATTAACAATGACTAAAAAGCTTCAGTTCTTCAGTTCAGTATCACATTTTCACAATTATGGAGTAATCAAGTTTTACAGTATTTACTCTTCATTGAAACTATTAGCCCTAGATAGCAACAAGCTCTGCTACCCGAAATTCTCCTTAGATCGTCACTGTATGAAACAAGCTCTTCACCAGATTCTAACTGTAATACAACCTAGAACAAGCTCTCTAGATTTAATATAACAGAAGCATTAAGAAATAGAGAATTAGGCTAATCCAAGCAACAAACACATAAGCTCGATTTTTTTAACTTGTTTCCTGATAACCTTAGCAATACACAAAAGCTTGTCCACAATTAGTATCACTAATTTTCTACTTATGATGAAGACAGATATCAATTACACGTAATACTAATCTTAATCTAGCAGATGATATCAATTCACTAATTTAATCCTGCAGAAACCAAATTAGTAGATTGAAACAGACAAGAAGTTAAAGTAGATTATCAGAATAAATCTCATGCAAGAAGGAATAAATAAAGTAAGCTTGATCAAACCGTTAATTATGAATAAGGTTCAACATCCCTTCAGAACTGAATTGAAAGTAGTAGCCATGTCTTTAATGTTGTAGATGATAGAATATATAATATGATTGAATGATAAAATGAATAATACTCTGACTATTACATCTATTTATAGTGCTAGACAAAGTCCTAAATCCTATAAGAACTAGAAATCCAAATCCTAAAAGGAATTACAAATCATAATTAGTTTCTATAAAGAAACAGAATATAATAAGGAAATAAAATCTCAGTCCAAAGCAATAATAATTCTAATAGCAATATCAATCCAAATCTATATAGAAAGATGCCAAAATCCGCTTTTAGAAACTTTCCAAAAATCCAAGATTTCCAAAAAAAAATTTCTCTTCAATTCAGCTCTAAATCAACTTGTTTACATCCTTTTAGCTTTAATTCACCTGAAAACAATAAACGACTTATTAAGCTCATATACACATGAAACATGCAATAAAACCAAACGTAAAGGAATAAAAAATTATGAATATTGTGTACTTATCAAATACCAACAACACATCCGAGTATGAAGGTTGTATAATAGGATTAAAACTGGCCCAATCCATAGGTATCCAACCGTTAGCAGTCTTTGGAGATTCCGAGTTGATTCATCAGACAAACTACTGGAGCATATCACACTAAGGAATTGCATTTGCTTCCCTATCATCGACAGGTCATCAAGATGGTTATGGAGTTCGAAGAAATTGCCTTCATACACATCCCTCGAAACAGAAATGATTTCACAGCTGCATTAGCAACACTGGCTTCCTTGATCCACATATCCGATAAGAGAGGAATCCCTGATATTAAATTTGCAATCCAGAAGGCACCAACCTATGAAAATTACATTGGAGAAGTATCTGATGAACTACCTCCCATCAAACAGCCCTGGTATTAGGACATCAAAGAATATATGCGAGATGGATCTATGCCCACTAGGGTGAGCCAAGCTGAAAGAAAAGCGGATCCATAGAATGGCTATGAAGTTCTACCTAAGCAGAGATGCACTCTACAAAAGAGATGCTGGAATAGGCCTGCTAAGGTGCCTAGACAAAGACCAAGCCCAAAGACTTATGGATGAAGTCCACGGTGGAGTCTTTGGTCCACACATGAGAGGTCCTTTACTTGCCAAGAAGATAGTAAGATAGGGCATTACTGGATATCTCTCAAAGCTGACTATGATGTCACGTTAGAAGATGTTATCAATGCCAAATCCATGGAAATGCCATCCACGCTCCTCCAAACGAACTGCACAAGATGAGTTCGCCATGGCTCTTTTCCATGTGGGGGATGGACGTGATTGGGCCAATAGATCCCAAAGCCAGCAATGGTCATCAGGTTTATAGTTCACCATAATCGACTACTTCACCAAATGGGTCAAAGTTGCCTCCTTTCCCAAAGTCACTAAGGAGGTGATCATTGGTTTCATCAGAAACAACATAATCTGTCAATTTGGACAATCGGAGGTGATCGTATCAGACAATGCTAAGAATCTAAATAACCAGATGATGAAGGAATTATGCGGCAAATTCCATATTAAACATCTTAATTCCGTCATTTATCAGTCGATGAATGGTGCTGTCGAAGTAGCTAACAAGAATATCAAGAAGATCATGCAAAAGATGTTCGCCAACCACAAAGAATGGCCTGACTTATTGCCTCTGACTCTGTTAGCCTATAGAACGTCAATGCGCACTTCTACTGGGACTACCTCTTATTCATTGGTTTATGACATGGAAGTTGTACTCCCCATAGAAGTAGAAATGGAATCATTAAGAGTATTGATAGATGCTCAGATGGAAGAAGACCAATGGATACAAGACAGATACCACCACTTATCTCTGATAGATGAGAAAAGGGCGGCAGCCATCTTCTATGGTCAGTTGTATCAGCAAAGGATTGCTCGGTCCTACAACAAGAAGGTCCAGTCTAGGAAATTTAAAAAAATAACTTGGTATTAAAGAAGATCCTCGCTAATCAAGATGAAGCCAGAGGAAAATTTGCCCCAAACTGACAAGGCCCTTTCATCGTCAAGGAAATGTTGATAGGAGGAGCCCTCAGATTACAAGAAATGGATGGTGAGGAATTTCCCCAGTTTATCAATTCAGACACCGTGAAAAGGTACTATGTTTGAGTTACCTGTAAACCACTATCCTGGTTCTGAAAAAAAATCAAATCATATCAATTCAGGTCTTTACTACAAGGCCTGAACTATGAAAGACCTGATCTCCCTCAACCTCGGGAGTACGTATGTAGCCATTTATGGTGAGGTCTAACCTTTAAAATAAAAGCCAAACACTTTACCTATGCACTCAAATATCCAAATAAATACCAGTCTCAAGACACCAAACCTTATATAAAACCCAAATCTTATAAAACCTCCATGATCGACGAACCTTTCTGAGAGACCCTCTGACATCTCAATGTCGATCCATCAAGGAAGAACTCGTGATACATCAAGACAGCAAGTCACAAAGAAAATGGCAATCATCAAGCAAAGATCAAGACATATGCAAAAGGGAAGTGAATCAAAATATATTTCCTTGCCATATAATACTGTTTAATATATACAATGTCTCATTTACATGACAAAAATGGCTAATCTAGTCTATGCATGAAAATAAAAGCTAGTTTATAAGCCCGAGGTCAAACGGGACAGCAAATCCAATATAGCATCCCTCTCTAGAGATAAAGGCGCATCTCTGAGCTCCTGGCCTGCAACCTTAATATGAGCTAAAATATCTACCGCCATTTGCAAGGTGCTACCATGGTCATCCAAAAAGGCACTCATATCTGTAATAATGCCCTCTGTGTATGATCTGAGAGCCGTACTATCAGCAACAGAAACATCCCTGGTAGCTCGAGCATCATCTCTCTCAACAACAGAAGCATCCCTAAAAGCCCGAGCCTCATCTATCTCGACAAAAGCCGCATCCCTGCCTGAAAGGGTCATCAACACTAAGACTTTAGCCTGATCTCTCTCAAAAGTCAAAAGCTGTATCACCTGCTCCAAAGACTCTACAGAAGGTGGGGCAGCAGCAGCTGAAGAACTAGGGGTGTCACTGATCAGGGCTGCTGTCAAACCAGCAAACAGCTCATCTTGGTCGGAGAAACAGGATCCTCCATAGGCTCCTCCTCATCAGAATCAATGCTAGGCTCTAAATAAACAACCATAGATGATGCAATATCAGCCTCTAGCCATGCAAAAAACTCCGAGGAATGACCCTGAATGACTAGAGGAAAAATCAGCCCTCTCTCGATGGATCCAATAATCATAAACTCTAGACAAATCATCCTCTGACAAAGACGAGGTTGGTAACCGCTGATCAAAAGCTCCATCAAAAGAATAAACATCCTGGTACTGGTCAAACTATCCTATGACAGCCAAAGGATGATATGTAGTCACTCCCGCAGACCAGCCAATGGCAAAAAGTCCATACCCGCTGCATGGGTGACAAAGCTATAAGGGGAGCTAACTCCTGAGCAATGCAAAATGAAGAAAGGATCCTCAATCATTGCCAAGAAGACAAACCAAGACAGTTGTATCTACACAGTCAGCCAGTCGAAAAGAATAAGCTTCAGATATCTCATGTGTACTAATCGATCTCAAATGCATCAGAAACCAGATGTATAACAATACTGCACTACCTCTGAAGAACTCAGTAGTATGGGTACGATAGAAGGAGGCTAACATTAAGGTCTTTGCTAATATCATAGGCAAGATGGTGCAACCCTCTCTGAGAGCACTAACTATTGTGATCAGGACAATATCCAGAAGGTCCATATATAGTGACATATATAGATAAGCCACAACGCACATTAATAAAGCATCTACCCGGGCAGCCCGCCACTCATCCTCAGTAATAAAAAAATCTCTTGAGTGCATTAGATAGCTATCCAGCAATCCAAAATGGTAGATCAAGAAATCCAAGGATACTACATGTCCTGAGGTAATCTCTTCTAAGACAACAGTACGTCGCAAACTGGTTAAGGTCATAAACTGCCACCTTAACTCTCTAATAGCTACCTTAGCATAGGGCCGGTCCAGCGGAAGCTCTGTAATCCGCTCATACTCCTCTAGCGTAGGAGTTAACTCGTAAGTCCCGAACCTGAAGACTTATCTCTCAGGAATCCAGTATGATAATATGCCCTCTACGAAGCCCATTGGAACCTGGAATGTCAGGAGGGCTATGAAATGTCCCAGCATACAATCAACTGCCACTTTATCCGGATGAGGCAGACTATCATACCACGACCTCAAAGACGAGGCTATCAAAGTTGGATGAATGTCAATCCTGGTCACGGTGGATGAAGACATCTGTAGAATAGTATCATGAGACCATCCAGGGGTTAATGCTAAACTCAACAATATACATGCATATCCATGATATATAATGCATGAATCATGATAGATGACAATCACAAATTACAATATAATGCAATGAATAGAAAATATTATACATACATTCCTAAATACATCATCATCTAATACATCATCTCTGTCTGAAAGCTAAAGAAATAAAAAGTACAAAGAAATGGGACACATCCGTCCAATATCTAACAGAGGCCTATCAAAAGAGATAACGAGCCTATCAAAAGAAATCTATGATATCTGCATCCAGTCGATCAACCTGCTGCAACTCCACATAAGTTATCGTATCTCTGCCAGACGGGATATCGGGGGATCTACTCTAGTAAAGCTATCAGAATATGGGCCACCTGAGGGGTCAGCATCAAAGCTGGACGGATCAAAAGAATCTGCCTCTGAGGGATCTCTTCCCAAATGCCTGATGAAAAAATATGCCCGGTCCAATTGCTGGGTCAAGCTGGTAATCTACTCTAAATGAGTGGGCTCTCGGACACATTCAATCCAGTCTGTCATCATCACAGACCCGGGAACCATGTCTACCAAGAACTAAATGGCACGGGACTGAGCCCCAATGGTGTGAGGAGTCCACCAGCGATAGAAGGCCTTTTGAGTATAAGGGCCCTTTGACAATGTAAAGTCGTCCAAACCCGCCAGGGGAATCTCTGTGATCGGCTGAGATAAAAACCAATGACGTCTAGCAGGAGGAAGATATGGAATGTGAATCTCCCTTATAGTACTCCTGATGGCACGCTCTCCCAAGTAGGATCTCCCAACCTCTCTCTGTCAAGAAAGGGATCCGACGAGTGGATAATATATAATCCATCCCGATCAGAAAACCATTCTCCAAACCAACTTTCAGATGATCAGGGGTGTAAGGAACCCATGTGACGGAATTAGCGGTCAACAACTCCAACTGCAAGCGGGAATGAGTAAACCCCTCTGCCATAGGGACCTCTGTAAAGGTGGAATAATGCCATCACTGACCTCGCGGATAGGTCTCCAGACCTAAAGTAGTAACCGGGCATAGGCAAGGGAGCCTCTCATATGTCCAAAATTGGAGATACAACGATCAAATGTCCTCAGTGATAAAGATCGATAACCCAAACGAGGGAAATTAAAAGATAAAGGAGAAATCACTCACCAGCAGAAATGGGTAAAAGCCTAGCCAAACCTCAGTCACCCCCTCTGAGCGTAGGCGCATCCCTCTAAGGAAGTAGGCAAAGGTGAATGAGCCCCAATCAAACTCTCTGATAAGTTCCATATCCCGAGTGGCGCTGACCAAAGAGAAAGAAACCGTTGAGGAGTTGTCCTCTAGGAAACAACCCCTGATGATAACCAAGAACAATCGCCGAAGGATGCGATATCTATCCCTTTGATCATCAGGCAGAGGTGTGGGCAAAACCCCATTCGCAGCATCAATGCTCAAAGGGCCAGAACGGACAGCTCGATCCTTGAGGAACGTAACAGGAACTATCAAGAGGGATCAAACTACAGCTGGACAAATATTCGCTACCAAAGGCACCAGTTCCCCTTCAAACTTCATCCTAGTGATGAACCGTAAATCCATTGGTGTCATCATCACCTCACAGTCCAGCAGATAGAGTGACTGAGTATGGTGAAACCAGCGCCCAGGCAAAGCCCCCAGATAACCCCATGGGGAGCTACGAGGTGGAATGGAAAAGAAGGCCTCAAAGCCCCTAGAGTGGACAACGGCCTGGTACTCCGGATGAAGGGTCCGGTATAAAGAGTGAATGCTGAACCAGTTCCTCTAGGGCTGAGTAAAGTCGGGAACCTGCATCAAGTTTAGAATCAAGATCAAATCAATGCCCCAAAAGTGGAAAAATAGGAAAGAAAAAAAAAATAAAAACTGCTATTACCTCGTTCGCGTGAAGATAAATAGATGGATGTCGTCTCAAATCATCCAGCAAATCTGGAATCGTTGATATTGACCTCCATAGGTCCGCGTACGCCAACGAACCATTTGTGTTACCAACTCAAACTAGTACAAGTATACTACACTCCTAATCATGTTAGGAAAAGGGATAGACCGCCTGCAGATTGGCAAGTTGTAATTCATACTCCTACGCGCAGTCGTGTAGAAGTAGTAGACGGGGAGATTTACCAAGAGCAGATGCTTCATAGACAAACTATAATAAATGTGGAGGACGACAATGATGTAATCCAGTTAGATGGTGGAGATGAACCTAATGAATTAGATCCTGAGTTAATACTTGTGCCAAATGATATTGATACTGAGGAGGAAGAGTTATTGACTGACACTGACATTGAATCTGAAGCAGATGATGGTTATGAATCTGCAATACGTATACAAGATGATTCTGACTCAGACATTGATTAAAAAAATAAAATGTATGTTTAGTATTACATGTTCTTTATATCATTGTCATGTTTATGTACTTAACTATTTAATGCAATTTCTTGTCATTATTGTCACTTTATATTCATATATACATGTAATCAAATATAACTCATAATAACATCTTGAAATTTGTAAAATATAGATGGTTTCTGAAGCAGCGCAAAAAAAGCGCGGCTTGGGTAGGGGTCCTAATCATGTGCCAATGGCCCCTGCTAATCCGGATGACCGAATTCTTATACAGATTCGTCCTCCTCGAGACATCACGTACGTCCGCATCATTTATATATAAACATTTTAGATTTCCATTGTTGCAGATATATATTAATGTAAATTGCTTTAAATATTATAATAAATATATTTATCTTTAATTTAAATTATTGTATATTGTAGTGATTTTTCAGATAACAAGATAGTCAAGTGCATTTCACAGTTGTGCTTACAGAACTGGCCTACAGCTATGATTACGTGGGCGACAGGATACTTATAAGAGTAATTGAACGAGGGTTATCCTGAAGGCACCCCATGTCCGGTGATTGATCAAGAACTGTGGGAGAGGGCGTCAGTTATGAAGAAGAACTACGTCAAAGGCCAAGGAGAACGACGACGCCCAACCATCAGTGGCACAGGCAGCTCTGCTACCCAGTTTACACAGTCATCGACCTATTTAGCTCATCATACTCCTGCTGACTGTGTGAGAGAGATCTATCGAGATCGTGATCTTCTTCATATACTTAGCGGGCATTTGGCGGCTCTGAGTTCTGATGAGTTAGCTGCTACAGTGGAAGCAGTAGCAACATCACATCATGAGGATGACGATGAGGTAATCTTAGTATTTATATTACAATCAAATTAGTTACTTATATATATATACATATATTGTTATGTTTAATTTGTTGTATATTGTTATAATACCAATATCAACATATATACTATATATGTAACTTGTTTTATTATTTTGTTAATTATATGGTGATCAACGAGAAACTATTTTGGACGATGATGCACGACGACCAACCTCGTCTTGTTTTCTAGCTATTTATGAGCCTTGTACTTTTATATTCATTCTTTGGATGACTATATATTACTGAAAGATTAGATTTGTATATATTTCTTCAGTTCATATTAGTTTTTTAATGTTTATATAGTTTATATTGTTTTGGTGTATGTGTCGGTATATGGATGGATGTTTATATTATTGTGCATGTGTTGGGATATATAAAACTTGGTTGGAAGTTTATAGATATTGTTTGTTGTGTGTTGGGATATAAAGCAGGTACAAAACAGGTACAATTTTTTGGGAAATCCAAAAAATAGATTATTTTATTTTATACATCAGCGACTGCATGCGGTCTCTAATACCTATTAGCAACTGCTAATTGGATCAGGGAGTTAGCTATAACACCCCAATCCCACATCGAAAGATAGGGGAAATATTTGTCCATACTTAAGGAAATAAGTTACTACCAATAGTACCTTCAGTTATGACATTTGGGTGAGCCTGTGGTGGGCTAAGATGACCCAAAAAGATACTATTGGGCCAGTGGTTTAAGGCCTTATTTGGATGGATTTGATTCAATTCGGACTTGGGATTTGACCCAAGATTTGTTTCGGACTCGAGATTTGACTCGGGTTGTTATATATGGTATCAAAGTCGACTCTCAAAAGCTCAGGTCGGGTTATCCGATAGGGTTGTCGGAGGTGGGGACACGAAGGCTGGTGGTATTATCCCACAATGGAGAGTTCCGGAGGTGGGGACACGAAGCCAGCCGGTATTATCCCACAATGGCTAGAGAGGCAAAGATCTTTGGACCGTGTGTGTGATCGGTTCTGACGGGGAGGTCAGAAATTTAAGTGGGGGAGTTTGTAACACCCCAATCCCACATCGAAAGATAGGGGAAATATTTATCCATACTTAAGGAAATAAGTTACTACTAATAGTACATTCAGTCATTACTTTTGGGTGAGCCTGTGGTGGGCTAAGATGACCCAAGAAGATATTATTGGGCCAGTGGTTTAAGACCTTATTTTGGATGAATTTGATTCGATTCGGACTTGGGATTTGACCCGAGATTTGTTCTGAACTCGGGATTTGACCAGGGTTGTTACATTAGCGATCTGTGTCGGTCGTTACTGGCGATCGCTGACACATGGCCCACGTTAACCTTCGACCCTGACCATGCTGACTCAACTTAACGAAGGTCCCGGTCGTTAATAGCGGTCGTAGATAAGTCGGTCGCTAATAGTGGTCGCTGATGTGCATTCCAGTGACCAGATTTTATGCGACGACTATCAGCGATTGACCTTGGTCGCTGATAGGCATCTGCGATCGATTGCGGTCACTGATAGGCCTTTTTCTTGTAGTGATAAACTACCGTTCGAGTAGGCATCGAGGAGGCTTTAAATCAGTTCAGCTGACCGTTGTAAACTACCGTTCGAGTAGGCATCAAATCAGTTTAGATAGACCGTTGTAAACTACCATTCGAGTAGGCATCGAGGAGGTTCGATGATAGTCAAACTGTTGTAAACTAGGCATCAAAGATCCTATCCCCGGCAGGAATGTCAGCATCAACCAGATAGAAATTCAAACCATTGGTGACAGCCCCAGCGTAGCATTGGGAAGGATTCGATGATATAAACTGGTATAATTTATCATCAGAATAAGCATCAGGAATACCCACTGAGGTTTACTCATGAACAGAGAGATCCCCAACCGAGGCAAAGTCATAAAGCGTTCGAGAGCCGTTCGAGAGCCGTTCTCGCTATATACTGTAAGATTTCTCCAGATCTATCTTCTTCGCCTACTCTAATACGTATATAAGTGCTATTTACATATATTTAATAGCTTATATTCTCCAGATCTAAAGTTTTCACCGTTTATATCTTGTAAATAGTCAATATTTGATCTGTATTGACTAGACCTGTACTGAATCTGGCCAGATCTAGCTTTTAACAAGTTCAAAAGTTGTAAAACTTGAAACTGGAAGCTAGAATGGCTAAGATCTGTACAGATCTAGTTTTCTTTCTAGTTTTTTTGTAAATATTTAGCGACCACGTGACCATAGATTTGTATCTAGAGGAAATTGGAAGCTATGAGCTACGCGCATATGGAGATTTGACTGATGAATCTTTTGTTTAGCGACGTCTAGTATAGTTTTGCATTTTATTGCAATATATTCATTATGCATGCTGTTTATTTGATATTCTGTGAGCCTAGGAGCTACAGGATCTACGATTCAACTCATGGATCTAGACCCGATTCCAATGATGTACCTGATTGAGTTGTACATTCAGCTTGCAAATTTTGTAATTGTAAATATAGGACCTTAAAACGGTTATCCGTATTTAAGGTCCCCGAAATAATGAAAACCTTATGTGTGGTGTCCGAGCACACTTTGATGGCTTTCATGCCCATAAGGAGCCCGACACTTATATATATATATATATATATATATATATATATTATTTTATCGAGGATGCTTCGCATTCCGAGAATAAAATTAAATAAAGCCGAATATGGAATACAATGGAAGTATCATAGGGCTTCAATTCATATGCGAGCGAAAGGGTTTGAAAACCATTTTTCAAAACATCACTTTCATATTCTTGTATAAAAATGGACTTTTTAATAAATTAAACCCTTCGTATATAGGTCCAACGAAGCACGACATTACTTTCAAATAAAGCACTTAGGCCCAATTAACTGCAGCACACAGCACACATACACAATGATTAGGGAATGAAAAGCGTTGTAACCGTGTTTCACGAAAGTCGTGGGGTGCCTAGCTAACACCTTCCCCTTGCTTAAGCAAGCCCCCGAACTTTGTGAATCTCAATTTCCAAGACCAATTAAACAGAGTCCAATAATTGGGCCATATTGCAAAACCTTTCAAAACTCGATTGAGTTGGTACAACCATTTTAACTCATACCAACTGGTGACTTTGTCTAACTCGGACCAATAAAATAAAATCTTTCCAAATCGTCGACATTGTATGTCGGACCCTTTCTAAATTCTCACCCTCAGATCAAACAAATTCACATAGAAAACATAAAGGGTAAGAACACATAGGAAGAATGATCAAAATTCTCCCAGTGTCGACATTAATACAGTATGGTGGTAACTTTGATGACTATCCCAATAATTATACCTATCCCAACAACTATCAATAGGGTTGGGAGTAGCATTCGAATTTCTCTTGCCAACAATCACCCCCACAACAGGATAAGAAACCAGAACTGGAAGAGCTTCTGATTAAGTACATAAAAGAGAATGAGACGTGGAAAAATATTCATGAAGTTACTTTAAGAAATATAGAGAATCAGATTGGGGAGTTAGTAAATGCCATTAACAATCTCCATTAAGGTGAATTGCCAAGTAATATGGTTCCTGAAACTGATGGAGTACCAGAGCTAATAGTCATGGATGCTGAAAAGGAGGAGACAAGTGGGGAGCAGGAAAAGGAGGCTGGAGAGGGTCTGGCCTTGAGTTTTAATGTTGTTAAGCTATTTTTTGATAGTGCCCCATGAGCCTCTTCCACTAAAACTCAAGGATCCGGATAGCATTGCAAACCTGTGTACAAATGGTAGTCATTCCATAGGTAGAGCTCTATGTGACATGGGAACCGGTATAACTTTACAGCCATGGTGGAATGAGATATGGGTCTATGAGAAGATGGATGAAGATCCAATTGTGTTCAAGAAGCTTCAATTCAATATTCCGTTCACAAACATAATGGAGAAAATGCCTAGCTATTTGCAGTTCATAAAGGAGATTTTATCTAAAAGTAAAAAGCTTAGGTGAACTTGAAACGATATTGAAGCGAAGCCCTCGAAAAATATGTTGCTATCGATGGATGGAGGGTTCCTTAATTTTTGAAGGGGAATTGGATAGAGGAAATTGAAGTAGTCGGGCTGACGACTCTAAAAAAATGCTTATTAGAAGGCAACCCAAGTTTAAATTTAATTTTAATTTTTAGTAGTTAATAAATTTGCATTTATTAGGATTTAATAAACTTACTTCTATTGTGTTCACAGGTTAGTCAAGTCCAACTCAAGTGTGGTGCCTGATTCTTTCCAATGTGCCTAGCCTATTCTTCAGATTTAGCAGACAAGGAGGAAAATTGCTATATTTTCAGGGAAATCCTCTACTTTACTTTTTCCTATCTTAGCCATTGAGGACAATGTCTGTTTTAACTTTGGGGGTATTTATTATTTGTGGTTATTACTCAGGACAATGTTTTGATGGAAATTAATTTTGGCCAATGATAAGTGGGTGGTTAATAAGTTTTTAACTCTTGGAGAATTGATGAGCATGCTTAGTCTATATTTCGACTTATTAGTTTATTTTTACACTACTTGCGAATCGTTTGCACTTATACGCACATATCCATTTGTTTAGTTAGTTGGGGCTTTAAAAAATATTAGTTAAATGTTTGTGAAAGATACCATTGAAACTCTAAAAATCTTATTTAAGCATCATTTGAAGCGAAATTTAGGCATCAACATAAGTTTGGGAGAAAATCTTAGATTATTTGAAAATTTTAAAATTTTGAACCTTTTTGAATAGAAAGAATGATTCATGTGGTGGGTTGAGATGGAGCGTAAAACGCATTCATCCATAAACACTGGCACAAGATGGAGCGTAAAACGCAATCGTGCGAGAGGAAACGAGATGGAGCGTAAAACGCACTCGTTTTATAGGAAGTGAGATGGAGCGTAAAACACACTCACTAAAAAGAGAAAAAAAGAAGAAATAATAGGGAAAAAAAATGTGCTTTTGAATTACTTGGTAAGGGATCAAGGGTGCTTAAATGTATGAAATATCCTTTTAATCCTCTAAATTTTATGTTTTGTCTTTATTAGCTGAGATTTATGTGATAAGAAGGTTTTAAAGTTGATTTGTAAATCTTTTATGAGTATTTGTTTATATGATCTTATCTAAATCATGACTAGTTTGAACATTTAGATGCACACACGCACTTAAAGGATCATGAGTAGTTGTGGAACTGATAGTTAGCTTGAAATTTTAGGCTTTCCATGTTTTCGAAAAAATTTTCTTGAGTTATCATTAGAAGAAATCCTTTGAGGCCATTGTTCAAATTCATATTGGTTCATTGCTTGAGTAGTTCATTGCTAGAGATTAAATCTTTCTAATTTGCGTTTTGCTTGAGGACATGCAACGATTCAAGTTTGGGGGTATTTGATGAGTTGAATTTATACCTATGAATTGAATATTTTTAGTTTGATGAATTGTGAGTTTTCGGGTATTTTCTATTTCTTATTACATGTTTAATTGATCGTGTGTAGAAAAAGGACAAGTAGAACAAAGATATGAAAAATGAGGCTACTTAGATAAAACGGTGTTAAAGTAGAGCTAAGCAGTTCGAGCTAGGCACGAAGAATTAAGGAAAAAGTAGGCTATGAATAGTCATTGACATGAAGAAGCAAAGAAAAACAATCCGAATATCTTTTGGAGTACAATATGTAAGCAAATGCAAGAAGGGAAGATTGAAGGGCTTTTAACACCAAGTTGGATTCATTTTTTGGCTTGGAACTTGGATTTTATTGTAGATCTACTTCTTAACTTTCTAGAACATCTTGAATCGTCTAAATCGGAGTGCGGATGAAAAAGGTATGACATTTTTATCAACAGAGATCAAAGATCAGAGTTATCATGCTTGCCATTTACATAGCATCCACTTGAAGCCCAATTTCGACCACTGTCTAACCCGAATTTGTCAATTCTCAAAGAATGAAAGTTGTAGATCTTGTCAAGATCATCGATTTGATAGGTAGTGGGCCTCGTAACTCCTCCTAGATCAAAGGTTATGGTCATTTTACCAAAGGACATCGCAATAAAAAATTAACCGGCTCGGGCCACGCCAGACCATTAAATTTTCTTCACCACTAGCGCGAGGCGCGCCCAAATTGGCCTAGGAACAGTGTTGGGCACGCCGGACGGCGGGGAAAGAGCTTATTTTGGTGTCATAATGTCGAAGTTGAGTTGTGATGAGTGGATTTTATACCTACAAATTGGACACCATTAAGGCTTAATTCTTTGTTAACTTTAAAGTATTTTTAGTGTTCTTTTATTTATTTTTGTGTTTGTGTTGTAGGAAATGGCTTCAGAGGGTCAAAACATGAAAAATGGAGCTTAATGGCATTTTTGTAATTTCAGTGACTGTACCCTAGCCTAGGCGGGCTTCGACGGGCCAAAAAGCCAGAGGGGGCGGGGGTCACATTATCAATTTTCATATTAGAAGCCCGAGGGGGCGGGGGTTTCTAGTACAAAAAAGCCCGAGGGGGCGGGCATGTCGGGAAGAAAAAGCTGATTTTTAGCAGTTGACTCGGAAAAGGATTCTGAGAGTTGATTTGAAGAAGGATCATACGAGGGCTATAAAAGGAGAAGAATACATAAGGATTAGGGGATTCTATTCCATTCCATTAGAGTTTGATTCCATTAAATTAGTTTAGATTAGAATTCAATTAGATTAGATAAAACCCTAGTTGGGATTGGATTGGAGATTGAAGCAACTTGGAGATCATTGAAGATCAAGAGCAAAAGCAAGAGGGAGCATGAGATTTGCTGACAGTAAATTCTATTCTCTTCTCTAATCTTATATTTATCTTTTAATGTTTATTCAATTGTGGATTCTTGGTTTTGATTCAATAATAATGAACTAAATCTTTTGTTTAAGATTACAATGGATCTTATTGCGTAGCTTATTTTAATATGCTTCTCTATTAATTATTATGATCTATCGTGGGGATTGTCTATTGTGATTTGGAATTAGTTGTGTAATTGTCTAGCTAATAATTACTGTGATAATCTATATAAAATTGAGAGACGAATTATAGATTTAGATCTGATCATAATAGCATGTGATTGTGTTTTCTGCATGGCATTGGAATTCATAATTTATGTCTAGGATAGAGATATATCTATATATGCATCGCATGTAATCTGACAAAGAACTTATGCTTGAAATCCTCTTTAATTATAATTCATATAGAGATATAGTGGATTAGTTAATTAGGGTGTTCTTCTTAATTCTATCATATGTGGATTTAAGTTTATTTGAGTATGATGCATTGAGAGATGGTCATATTTACTTATGTGTTCTTGATTAACAATTCAGAATAGTGAGCATAATTGATAAAAAGTGTATTAATTTAAGTGAAGCAATAAGTGAAGTTATGATCTTAACTCTCCATAATCTTATTTTAACTAGTGGTAATTAGCATTAGTATAATTAAATATTTTAATTCAAAACTTTAAATGAATTGTTTAAATAAAATTAGTTTGGTTAAGAGTTAGTATTTGGTCATTTTTATTAAATAATTCCTCGTGGGAACGATACTTTACTTTCACTTTATTACTTGTTGACCACGTATACTTGCTTGTTGTGCGTAACTAGATTTTACCCAACAAGTTGTAATAGGATTTTGGGATGTCTAATGTGTTAGGGTTTCTTTTAGGACTATAAATACTTGATTATAACTTGGATTTGAGAGATTTTTACAACTGAGAGAATAATACAAGTTAGGATTAGAATATGAGTATAAGTAGATTAGGGACTTTTGAATGCAATTCATTGAGAGCCACTTTTATTGGAACTTGGATATTTCATTGGAGAACACAACAAGACAGAGATTGAAGCTACGGAGATTGAACTTCCTCGAAAGAGTTTCTCTTCTTCTCTTTTATTCAATATATGTACTTGAGATGTTATTTAATTTTAATTTTCTAGTTTCTATTATGATGATGAACTAATTTCTCAATTAGGAGTACAATGGAACCTTTTTCAATGCTTTAATTCAGTTATCATTATTTTCATGTGTTGATCTTATGGAGTTGATTATCATATCTTGTACTTAATTATTAATTGTCTAGCTAGTAGTTAATTTGATATCCTAGATAGAATTGAAAGAGGAAATCTAGGATTAGATCTGGATGTGATAACGTATAAATTTGTTAATTCTTGTTAAGGATAACATAGTAGTGTATGAGACAAAAGTACTTGTATGCCATGCGTAACTACGATAGGAGTTTGTGCTTAATGAATCTATTTTAAGTGTCTTGCATGAAAATAGTAAAATAACTGGAATAGATCTTTTTATTAGTCATTGAAAGATGTTAATAAATTGATAGGTAATTCTAGTTAGCAAATCATTGGATTAATAAAGTGGAAATAAGATAAGGCGATTATTGCAAAGTAATTGGGGAAATTATATTCCTATGTCTTTCTCATCTGGTGATCAATAATTGTTAGTTAATTGGTTTTTATTTTTTTATTTAAAATAATTTTCAAAAAATAATTGAGTGACTGTTTAAGTGGATTAACTTGGTAAAAACTTAATAATTAGAGTAATTGTTAGTAACCGTTCTCTGTGGGTTCGACAACCTTTCTTATCACTTTATTACTTGACTGACCGTGTGCACTTGCGCGTATTTGTCATTATATAAATCGGACAACACTCCACAAGCCTCAAGTTCACTCACTAAGACTTAGTCTCCATGGAGCTAAGTCCCTAAGCATATTCAAGCACACACTCAAACATACACGACCCTATCTAAGGGCTTTACCCATACTACTTCAAGGAGTATGTCTATGGTCTTCTCTCTCATCCATCACTCCACCAAATCCTACATACGTTTGTGGAATTCGCACCTCACCCGATCAATCAATGAACTCGACCGTGAAGGAATTGTAATAGTATATGATATCGTTATATTGTACTTGAAATTTGTAATTATTAAGGATTAATGAAGATATCATTTTCTTAGTCAATCTTGTTTGTTAGTCTTTTAATTGTAATTTACATTTTTCGGTCTCTTCTCTCTCTCTCTCTCTCTCTCACTCACACACACACACACACACACACACACACGCATATATATATATATATATATATATATATATATATATATTGGGGTTGATCCACAGCTAACGTAATAAAAACGTGTCTATCCTTACAATAAATCCTGATCGTCCATTCAGATGTCCAGTATTTCGCAGTTTAATTTTCAGTATTCCGTAGTTTAATACTGCGGACGGGACAGATGACCAAAATACCCATCCTTGAAAAATTCTCTTCTCCGTGGTATTAAATTGTAGACGTTAACTTCCTTTTGAAAATTGCAACGTTGTCATTTTGTTTAAACTACCGTCCGCAGTATTAAACTGCGGATTCTAGGACCCCAAAACAACACCCCGATTTAACCAAACGACGCCAAGAAACTCATAAGTCCCTTCTGTAGTTTAATATTGCGGACGCTATGTCAGATTAAAAGACGCACTGGGAAAGTGAGAAAGTCAGAATCTGAGAAGTATCGTCCGCTGTTTAATACTGCAGACGCTAGGTCTCTATTATAAGTACTGCAAACTCCATAGTTCAAAGCATGAATTAGTTCGAATTAAAGCTCCATAATTTTCTATTTCTTCTTTTATATTGGTATCATTACATGGAATTATGTGATTGGATGAGTATAATTTGATTTAATGAAATCAAGTTTTCAATTTGTTCATGAGTATTCTTATCATCATCCAAGATAAGATGATGAATCTGCAAAAATAATACCTATGCAAAATGGAAGACTAATTGCATTAAACAAACTATTCTCGTCTGAAGTGTGCTAAAAATTCATGTTGTTGGGCTAACAATATGAAAGAGAAATAGAGAATTTTGAGCTTTACAATTTAACAAGAAATCCATACAGAGAAGTTTCACTAAAATCTATATAGAGAAGTTTCAAAAAGCTACCATAAGGTTTAACATTTAACAAGAAATGTGCTGCCAGGAGGGGTCAATTGTTTAGCTCTTTTATGCAAACCCTAGAGTGCTATCACAATATGTTGATGTTATTCCTGAATAATCTCAACATGTTGTGATGACACTTATAGGGTTTGCATAGAAGAGCTAAATAATTAACCCATCATGTCAGTCTGTTTGTCCTATTGTCCGCAGTTTAATACTGCGGACGAGACTTTCTTAAAAAACGACATTGTTTCCCCTTTCTTTTACCATCTAGAGTCCGTAGGTTAATATTGCAAACGAGACCAACTGTTCATACTTTCACTCCTAGAAGTAGTAACCATTCTTGCTACAAATTTTTTTTAGTACACCCTAAATTCATTTTTTTTTAATTCATACAAAGATTTCAACCATTCTTGATTCTGCAGGCCGTAGCTTTCAGGAAACAAATTCCATCTGTCCTCAAATTCTTGAATAGTCAAACACTTAAAGATGCAGTAGTTAAAATTTGACTTAAAAGTTGGATGCGATGAATAGATATGCCCAAGTTTTTCAGGATATTTTTTGCTAATGTGTCAGGTACACAATGTATGGTTTGTAGTAGGAAAAACCCTAGCAATTGCATTCGACATAGCACAATCTTGATCAATGATAATGGTTATGGGATTTTTGTAATTCATTGCTTCAAGTCACTGCTCTAACAACCATACAAATGTATCCTCAGTATCATCATTCAAGAGTGCACACCCAAACAGTATATAATGGAAATGATGATTTACACCCGTGAAAAGAGCAAATGACATGGAATATTTTTTTGTTTGGTATATGGTATCAAAAGTAACAACGTCACCAAAATTTTGATAAGCAAGTATTGACCGATAATCTACCAACATAATACATCTGATACGATTATCCACAGTCTGGTTTGACACTAAAATAAAATCTGCTCGGACTCTCACGCTGCAACTTTCTCAAGTAATATATTGCAACACGTGCATCATTCGAATCAATATTATCACATCTAATATCTCTAACTATATTTCGCAAATCCGTTTCAGAGAACCCAATATTAATCATACCTCCTCCCAATGAGCTCAGAACGTTCATCATCCTACTTTGACTAATCCCAACATTATTAAGGGTTTCAATCAAATCCCTAGCAACTCTTGAAATATTTTTGTTTGTTTGAATTTGTGAAACTTTACTCGGGTACACAAATTCATGATTGTGATTCAATTCAAGTGTAGTCACAAACCATTTATCTTTACTCCTATCATGCACAACATAAATTTTGCTCTACATTATGTTCTATCAATTAAGTCCCTCCTCCACTTTCCCTTAACTACATTATTATCTTCATCATCAGTGACAATCTCATTTTTCTTAACAACCCTATATCCAGCTTTACGGCACTGATACACTCTAGAACAAAAATCTTCAGATCTCACATGTTTTCTGCTAGTTTTTATTCTTACTTAAAATCTAACACATTTCACATATTTTCTGTAAAAAAATTTAGCATCTTCCAACGTATCAAATATTTGACCAACATAAGGAATGGTATCCTTAACTAAAGCAGTTTCATCATTATTATCATACAATTTTTCCTCAGTACTTGATATTGAATGAAATGATTCTTCAGCAAACAAATCCATGACAAAATAAATGAATCAGTTCTAAATATGAAATTATAAATGTTTGTCTGCAGGTATGCTTGCTTGCTAGTTGGCTATGCACTCTCAAGTTGATTGAACCGTTTATCGATGAAAAAGAATAGCGAAAGTCATTTGCAATTAGGGTTTTATCACTCAGAATCCACATTTTAGTTATGCGAACGTATGTTTTTAGTAACAACAACATCGTTTTAATGATAAACCAGCATCCGTAGTATTAAACTGCGGACATGGACTTTAGACAAAAACAGTTCAATTTAATTTAATCTTTCATTTTCCTGTGTATTATTGTTGCATATTCATCATCTTATCTTGCGATGATGAAAATAATACCCATGAACAAATGGACAACTTAATAGCACTAAATCGAATTATACTCATCTCAGATCGGTACTGTAAAAATCAAGTAATCAGTTATTGGTTGTTACACGTCGACGTCGGAAAAAAATCTTCTGAACAGATCTTCCTTTCCCTAAATTTTGTTTTGTTTTCTACCCTTATTTGTCTTATCTGTTTTATGAAGGGTGAAATTCTTAGGAATAGAGTCGCCAGTTGGTATATTTTGAAATGGTTGTACCAACTCAAACGAGTGTTGTTTGAAAAGTTTGCAAGTAGGCCCAATTACTGGACGCTGTCAAACTTGGCCTTGGAAACCGAGATTCTTAAAGTTCGGGGGCTTGGTTAAGCAGGGGGAAGGTGTTAGGCACCCCCCGACTTTCGTGAAACACGGTTACTGCATCTTTTCAATTTTTCCTTTTTTATTTGCAATGTGTGTGTATGCTAGAAGTAATTGAGCTTACGTGTTTGATTTGAAAGTAGTGGCATGCTTCGTTGGACCTATATACGAAAGGTTTGATTTGTTTTTAAAAATCCATTTTTAGACAAGATATGAAAATGACATTTTGAAAGATGGTTTTCAAACTCTTATGCTCGCATAGGAATTAAAGCCTTTTTATACTTTCATTTTATTCTATTCCACATTCGGCTTGATTTGGATGTTTATTGTCAGGATGCGAAGCATCCTCGACCACAAAAAGTATATACAAGTGCGGATCTTCTTATGGGCATGACAGCCATCGAAGTGACCCTAGCACAACAAACCTTAGTGTACTATGTTGAGACCTTAAATTCGGATAAAGATTTTAAGGTCCATCTAATTTACATTTACAAAAAAACTAGCAGGATGTATTTACAATTTGAAGTTGTCCATCATGGGAATCGGATTTAGATCCGTGTGTTTGATCATTAATCCCATGATTCCTAGGCTCATAGAAAAAGATCAAGAAACCTACACAGCAAAGATATTGACATGTAGTGCAAATTGTACTCTAGACGTCGCAAAATGAAGGATTCATCAGTTAAATCCTTGCATGCATGTAGCCGAAGCTTCCCATTCCCACTAGATATTGATCTAGGGGCGCACAGTCGCTTGAATAATTACCAAAACTAGAAAGAAAGCTAGATTTAAATAAATCTTAGCCATTCTAGCTTCCCGATTTCGGTTTGACTGATTTTGAACCGTTTGAAAGTTAGAAAAGGCTAGATTTAGATGAATCTAATCCACAAAATTTACATGGAAACAGATTCATATCAAATGAATAATTAAAGCAAATATTTAATCACATTGAATAAATAATATATATATATATATAACCTGTAAAGGGCCACTGATTTTCAATCCAGGCCCGACAGAGAAAATGTAAATATATATATATATATATATATATATATATATATATATATATATATAAGCTGTAAAGAGCCATGAATTTACAATCCAGACTCGACCGAGAAATGTAAATATATATATATATATATAAAAGCTGTAAAGAGCCACGAATTTCTAATCCAGGCTCAACTGAGAAATGTAAATATATATATAAGTTGTAAAGAGCTACGAATTTCTAATCTAGGCTCGACTGAATGAAATGTAAATAGAAGACGGAAGCATAAAGAAAAGGGAAGAGGAAGGAGGAAGAGGTGCATACATGTCTGAATCACAACTATAGCAAGATCTATAAGAAATGATAACATAAGTATAGCAATTTACTAAAAGATAAATTTTTATAGTATCAAATCAAATATAAAATATACAAACAAGTGACTGAGATGAACTTACAATTAAGACTCGATTATAGAAAATCTAACATTGATTACTAAGAGAAGGAGCATAAGAGGTTTAAAGATTTGTCAGATAGGGATCTGAGTCTTTCTAAAACACTCTATTGGATTTCTAATCCCGCCTCTCTCAAATGACTACACATTCCTTTTATAGAATAAGGAAGGCGTAACTATTACAGACTCAAAAATTATAAACAACTTTAACTGTTGTTGAACAGTATGCTTTTACAAAAGTAAACTATTACAGACGCGTTAATTATAACTTTTGACTACATACAGACATAATAATTCAAAAGAAAATACAACTTTTAACCATATGGCCGACAGTGGAAACATGACTCCACAAAACAACAAATGACTTATGCCTTTGCTTTCAGCTGCTTTATCATTACTTTCGGTTGCTTTTGAAAAAGGAGCACCTTTGATGATGACTTGTGGTGAGTCACAGAAAATGACTCATGCAACTGGGAGAGCATCTTAGGCAAAAGGATCTTGAGCATCTTGAAGGTCGATGCTTCCGTACGGATCCTCTGCGCTGGCTGCCTGTTTACTGGAACTGGAGGAAGCTGATGAACTGACCGAAGGAACATCATCTTCCTTATGAAGCTTACTGTGAATGAGTTGAGCTAACATCTTCAACTCTGCATTTGTATAATGATTAATATCTGAAAAATCCAAATTTTTCTGAGAGGATTTTTTAGATTTACTGGAAGACTCTTTAGGAAAAACTGATTTAATAGGAATAGGATTAACTAGAAACTCTTTTTGAACTTGACCAATGATACGATAAATATCAAATTTATCCCACCATTTGACTGAGCAAGTTCGAGTTACAAAAGTTAATTGACTATTAGAAGAATGATTAACAATTTGACCACTTGGAGACTGGAAAATGGATTCAACAATAGGAAAAAGAAGACCATACTGCCATTTGAGAATCCACAGAATTTTATAGTTACTAACAAATTGGAGAAGAACAGGAATACAATCAAATTTTTGATTGTATGGGCTTCTGCAACAAAAATGATTAACAAGGGGTTTAAGCTTTGAAGGAAAGATATCGAAACTAGATCCGAATCTAGACCACCAAAGGGTAAACCAGAGGGGAAGCTGAGTTTTGAACTTGTGGTCGAATTGAATAAACCACGAATGACTGAAGGAAGGATTTTGGAATAAAAAGATTTTATTCTATGCTTCCATATAATCGTAATAGCAAAATTGGCTATTAAGATTATCTAACTGTCTGAAATCGGATGAATGATTACCCCAATCAAGCATGGAGATAATCCGCTTAATATATAAGGAATGAAAAATAACTTTGGAACTATCATTCTTATCATAAATAGGTTTAATAAGGATTGACTCAGTTTGAAGAAGGATTTCCTTATAATACGCAAGGGATTTATAAGGAGCTAATGGAAAGAAATGCCAACCAACTAGGAAGAACTGGGAGGCCAATTTGACTAAATAGTCTTTAGGTTTCATATGAGGTTCTATATGAAACAGGTTGACTGTATACATAGGAACATACTGTGAATGCAGTTGACTGGGATTAGGGTTATTGGAGGAAGAAGATGGGGTAAAAGGATCAATTGACTTGGGAGGTTGGGCCAAAATCGTGTTATAGGGCTTTGGAATAGTTCCAAGTAACTGATATCTGTTTGCTACATCGACTGCAGTAACTGGGCTAACTGGGTGAGGAATTATGGCTCCTTTGGGCCTTGGATTACTTGGGCCTAGGAGGGGGCCGAACTGTAGAGTTACCACCTCTCACGCTCATGTTTCTTTAGTACATGAATTAATAAATTCTCTAGTGAGAAAATCTGGAACTGAATTTTGACTACCTTTAATATATTCAATATCAAAATCAAAAATACTTAATAGAGATTGCCATCTTGCAATAATATGCTTAGCAGCTATATTTTTAACATCTTTTTCCAAAATATATTTGGCAGATTTACAATCAATTCTTATTAAAAAATCTTTGGTTTAATAAATCATTTTGAAATTTACTAATGCATAGCACTAATGCTAAGATTTCTTTTTTAATCGTGCTATAATTACTTTGAGCAGGATTCCATGCACCAGAATGAAATCGAACAATTTGCTCAGTAGAAAAAGGGGTTAATTTCTGCTTTAGAATGCTACCGAATCCAATTTCAGAGGCATCAGTTTCAATAATTTTGAATGCAGATTCATTAGAAATGCCAAGGCAAGGCAATACCTTAACATATTTTTTAACTTGTTGGACGATGGAAGTATGTTCATCAGTCCAAGGAAGGGGATTCTTTTGTAAACGAAGAAATAGAGGTTTACAAATTGTTCTAAGATTTTGATAAAACTTACCAACATAATTTAGAGATCCCAAAAAACGTTGAAGCTGAGTTTTATCGATTATCTTATCAGGAAATTTATCTGCAAACTGAATAACTCGTTGAATAGGCCTAATAAGACCACGATGAATATCATGACCAAGGAATTTAACTCTAGTCTGGAAAAGACTAGCATTTAGTAGGAGAAATGACCAAACCATTGACTTTGATCATTTTGAAGAACGAATCTAAATGCTTATAGTGTTCGTCTATGGAATTAGAAAAAATCAAAATATCATCAATGTAAACAATGATGAAATGACTAAAGGGATTCAAAATATCATTAAGAATGTTCTGAAATTCACTAGGAGCATTTTTGAGACCGAATGACTGAACAATCCATTCGTAATGACCAAAAGGAGTAGTGAAAGTAGTTTTGTATCTATCACTGGGATGAATACTGACCTGCCAGAACCCTAATTTAAAGTCAAATTTACTAAAAATAGTTGCTTTACTAAGTCTACTAAGAAGGTCTTCTTTGTTAGGTAACAGATACCTAATCCATTCTAGAACCTTGTTTAGAGGACTTATAATTAATAACTAATCTGGGGACTCCTTTTTCCTTTTCATCTTCATTATTAACATAAAATGCCGGACAAAACCAAGGAGATTTACAATGGACAGCTACACGGGCTTTTTACCACTCGAAGGGCTTCAAATCTCTATTTCCACCGGTTAAAATTTGATATGTTGTAGAATATACGTATGTAAACGTATTGGAAGAATAAAATTGAAGTTTGGAGTACTAGAAGTAGGGCTAAAGGTTGAAATTGGCGGAGTTTCTCTGTATTTTTCTATTTTTTTCCTTCTTTTTTTGCAAGGGTGTGGGGTCTTATTTATAGACCAAAATGGTAGTGGGTCTACCCGTGACAGCCACAGGTAGATGTGCGGCTGCTCGAGTGGGCCCCACTCCTGTGGGTCCAGTCATCTTGAAGTACGTGCACTCCGAGCAACGCGATGTTCGCTTTGAACCTTCATAACTTTCAATCCGAGAATCCTTTTGAGGCGTGTTATACCTTTTCGAAAAGCCCTTTCCGAGAGTTACACAATGACATGGGATTTGACCTTTTCTGAATCTTGGAAGATGGGTCCATGACCACATCTTTAAATTTTTGCAGTCCGTTCGTTGAGCTGTCTTGTGCTATTTTCAGTCGGGATTGATGTTATGGCTCTTCTTGACCCTCATTGCATCAATTTGGCTTGATTTCAACTTGATTTGACTTCAAGTCAGTAAAATGACCATTTTTCCCTTCCAGAGGTTGTCTCTAGGATTGATAAGTTTTTCGACAGTTTTCTCGAGGTTGTCTCTGAATTTTAATCCCAGTTGACTCTGTTCTTCCTCAGGGTTGTCTCCGAGGTTGATTTGGTCTCCCAGGGTTATCTCTGGGGATTATTTGATGCTTTAGGGGCTGTCTCCGAAGTTGATTTGGTCTCCTGGTGTTGTTACTAGGGCTCTGTACTTCCTGGGGTTGTCGCTGGGGCTTGTCTTGACATCCTGGTGTTGTCGCCAGGGTGACTGTATCTCCCGGGGTTATCTTTGGGGTTCGTCTTGACATCCCGGTGTTGTCACCAGGATGACTGTATCTCCTGGGTTTGTCGCCGAAGTTTGACTTGACATCCCAGTGTTGTCGTCGGGGTGACTGTATCTCCCGGGGTTGTCGTCGGGGTTCGTCTTGACATCCCGGTGTTGTCGTCGGGGTGACTTTATCTGCCGGGGTTGTTGTCGGGGTTTGACTTGACATCCCGGTGTTGTCGCCGGGGTGACTGTATCTCCCGGTATTGTCGCCGGGGTTTCACTTGATGATTTAGACTTTCAAGGTTGTCTTTGGAAGGTAAAAGACGATTTTGCCCTCCTGTAGGGTTAGTAACAGGAATGCAAAATTTTGAGTGTCTACAGTTGCCATTCTTTATCATGTTTATGTAATGCAATGGAATGAACAAGATAAAGACTGCTAGACACTGGAAATATAACATATGAAAATGTAATACAATGCACAATATGCCATGTTATGAGTGTTATATGCTCTTGTGGTGTTAGATGCCATGGTATTCTATCACTGAATGTTCCTGCACTTCCTGTTGTGGATGGAGTTGTTTATGCTGGTTTTCACTGAACTCTTTTGATGCCTACTCGAACGGTAGTTTGCAAAATTTGACCATTACCAAACCTTCTCAGCGCTACATTGGGTTGAAGCCAATGGTTTACCATGTCGTCGGTGCTACTAAGACTAACCCATGACATGTTGTAGAGATGTTTTCAAGATCTTTTTAGGGAGATTCTTCCTTAGCTGATGCCATTGGACATTTCTGAACTCGACGTTGGGGTTGTCACTAACATATTCTGTCTCCAAATAAGCTTTCTGACTTTTTTCTCCACTGGGGATGTTCATCTTATGATGAGTGACCTCATTGGGGATTCTTGATGCCTATCCTGATGATAGCTTACACCAGTTTACATCATCGGATCTTTTCCGATGCTACGTTGGAGTTGTTGCCAACGGTTTGGATTGCTGTTCGGTTGATGCCAATGTTTTTGTTGGGGATAGAAGTCTCACGATCTATTCGAACAATAGTTGACAATGATTTGACCATCATCGAACCTCCTCGATGCCTACCCGGATAATAGTTTACAACGGTCAATTTGAACTGATTTGATTCCTCGGCTGGGGATTTATATAACAGATTCCATCGTCTGTTCTCTTTCGGGAAAATTTCTCCACGATTTTCATCACCGGCTCATTCCCGATGCTACGCTGGAGTTGTCGCCAACGATTTGTAATGTCAGATACTCTAACCTTAGTTGAAACAGTTATCAACGGCTTTCATCACCGGATCGTTCCTGATGCTACGCTGGAGTTGTCGCCAACATTTTACAATGTCAGATACTCTGACCTTCGTTGAAGCAGTTATCAATGGATTTCACCACCGACTCGTTTCCAATGCTTCGTTGGGTTGTTGCCAATGGTTTACAATGTCAAACCTAATCGATCTCGACGTGGGGTGTATCCTTCCAATACCACGTTGGAGTTGTCACCAACGGTTTGCAATGTCAATTAATCTATGACACCCCCAAATCCTGGTACCTTCGCTTCCACATGATTTGGTGTTCACTTTCTAACTATAACAAACATCTACCTAATATATCTCAAAATAAATTATAACCTTTATTCAAAATAATAAAATCTCCCTTAAAACAAGGGTTACAACCTTCACAAAAATCAATCCCAGGGTTACTCTAACCTTGACATAAACAATAACGTGCGGAATAAAAACATGACATAAAAGTCTTATTACAATCATTTCAAAATAATTAAACAAGTCTTCACTTGTTCATCTTTCCCTTGCCTTTACTCGTAGATGGGACATCAACGTTATCAACCTTAACTGCAATTGTTATTTAATGCAAGAGTGAGCAAACAACAGCTCACTAGAGTTTAACAATAATAATTACATGAAAGAATATCTTTTAAACTTAGCTTGCTTCAATAATAAAGAATTGAATAATAATTATTTATCAACATTAAAATTCGAATATGGAATTTGTCTGAGGGTCATAAGACCATTGAACTCTTGTCCTAGGTTATAAATATTTTTATTTAAACCTTTAACAGTCAATAAGACTATGGACCATAACTCGTACTTAGGGGGATCAGCCCTTCGTACCATGTATTGTGCATAAACATCTTAACGCTATGCGTAATAACCTCCCCTAATAATTAGGGTTGTTCAACTCAGTAATTTGAATTCAAGTCCGCACCAAAGAAAGTTTGGTTTAGATAAACTTACAAGGGTAATTTAGAATTCACGTTCATCAACTAAGGATTAGTTGAATCGACTTTCAATAATTTATAAATAAAAGAATTATGAATTAACATATGCTTTAGAAGTAAACTTAAAGCATTTAAAATAATAAACTAGATCTTACTTGAACAATAAGTCAAGATCTCTTCAGTTAAATAAATAATTATCCAGTACAGAAATGAAAAGGACATTCTCAACAATGAATATATAAACTCAAAGAAACTTGCGTAGAAATAGCGAGTTTAGGGTTTAAAAGACTTTCCTTAAGCGTAAGCTACTTAACTCAATCACGTTCTTAACACATCCTACACATATATATTTAATCACAATAACCTAAATTAGTTAACACATAACTAACTCACATAATTGGTCAACCCTCATGGTTAACTCATTCTAATTAAATAACAATTAAGCATAACATATGCATGCTCACATAACTAAATCAATTATGTGTTTAACTAAATTATAATTAAACAATTATAATTTAAACACTTAATCTAATTATAATTTAATAATTACTTAAATTATAATTATCTTTTAAATTATAAACAATTATAATTTAAAATCAATTAAAATACATCATGCATTATTATTACACAATTTATAATTAATCATGTATTTATCAATTATAATCTATAATAATCATGCATTTATTAAATTATAATTTAAATTAACATCTAATTGATTAAAATAAATCAACTTCTATACATTATAATTTCACAAAATTATAATTTAAATTAAATATTTACTCTTAATTATAATTAATCAAATTATAATTAAGAAACTTATTTTACAATTAAACAATTATAGCTTAATTTAAACACTATATTAAGGTTTTCAAAACTTCTTTTTCTCAAATTATGAAATTGTCAACTTCATGTTAATCACATGTTATAGTCACTGATTACATGATCATTATTCTAGCAACAATGTAACTTAGGCATAAAAATAATATGCACACTAGATTAAAACTCACTGCCTCTGCACAGGACACGGCGCAGTTGCACAACCTTTAGCCTTGACACCGGCACAGCTTTGCTGGTGTCAATCCTGAAAACCCAGCGACGCAGCTGCGCCGCTTCTGCCCTTGCTGCCTGCGCAGCTGCGCCAGCACGCAGACAGAAATAGAGCAGCTTACGAACAGTGCCAAGAAAAACCAAATTGACTTAATTCTCCACATCGAGTTCTCAATTCAGCCAAAGATTGATTCATATAACATTACAGAAATATCATATAAAGCTTCTAACACACTTTTAACATACCAAGACATCAAATTACAAGATTAAAACACTTAATTTTAAATAAAAACTTGAGAAAATTATTTTTCTCCCAAACTCATAATTTTCATAAAACAATTCACTGTAATTAAATTTCTCAACTAATTCAACTTTTAATACATGCATTATATCCGTAGTTGACGATAGCATCACAAGAAATTCTAAATAGAAATATTAGAAACAATTAAATCATAACTTTTACTCTAAAACTCAACCAAATACATGAACTCCATATGAACATATATTATTCTTTAAAACAAGTTTCTACTATAATTTGATTTCTGAAACTCGTTTATTGCATACCAATCAACTATTGACAATACATGAACACCATATATATATATACAATTCGTGTTAATACATTTTCTTGAAATTTACAGTAAACCAAAATTTACAGAAACTTAAAACAAGGAAGAACAACTAATTAAAAATTTTAAAACTATGAGATAGTAATTACCCTTTGTTTGATGATTGTAGAAGAATATGAAGATTAACTCTAGCCTTCTCAAGCTTTCTCTTCCTTCTCTAAATTCTCTGTTATTCTTTTCTTTGTTCTTAGTTTAGACTTAAGCTTAGAAAATTAACGTACTTAGTGTATATACAATATACATATAACACATATATTACATAAAACATGTAACTCCTAATAATAATTATATATACTAACTTTTATTAATTAGGTAAGTTACAAAATTCAAAAGCCAACTTGGCTTGTTTGGCTACAAGAAAATTTGAAACTAGTTTTATTAAAACCAAACATAGTTTAGGTAATTTAGGGTTAGCTAGTGTAAGGGCCCTGTTTGGCAACAGTCCTTTAAAACAAAAGCAAGGGCCTTGTTTGGTATAAATCATTTTAAAAATTCTTTTCCTTTTATTTTAACAAATCATTTTAACACATACTTTAATGTCACACTTTAATTAATTAAATATTTAATATTCTTATTTAATCAATTAAAATCTAACATCAATTAATCACATAAAATTACCACATAATTATAATTACTCGCTAATTATAATTAATGTAACACGTCATCATATAATTCATCTAATTCAATTATCTCAATTAAATTAGAACTATAATATAGAATTAATATACACATTCATTTTAATTAATATATAACACTTAATTAAATCACTCCATAAATCACATATTTTATTTATTTAACTCAATAAATAATTCACATAAAATATTTATTTAACTCAATAAATATTAAAAATTATTATATAAAATCTCAATCATTACAATCTTCCCTCCTTAAAAGGATTCTGTCCCCAGAATCACACACAAAAAAAATTCTCGTCTATTACATTCTTACCCCCTTAAAAGGATTCTGTCCCCAGAATCGGTACATAAGGGGTTACACACAAAAGTTAAGCAAATAACCGCGGATAAGATTTTATCATAACATCTTCGAGTTCCCACGTAGCTTCTTCAGCACTGTGGTTCCTCCAGATTACCTTAATAGAAGGTATCAATTTATTCCTAAGTACTTGTTCCTTTCTATCAACTATTTAAACAGGCACTTCTTCATATGTTGAGTCCTTATCAAATTGTAAAGGTTCATATTCTATTACATGTTTATAATCAATCTTGTAAGGTCTTAACACAGAAATATGGAAGACATTATGTATATTCTCGAGCTTCGGAGGTAATGCAATCTCGTAAGCTACCTCGCCAACTTTTTGCAACACCTCAAAAGGTCCAATAAATCTGGGACTCAGCTTTCCCTTCTTACCAAATCGAATCTTCCCCTTCCAGGGAGATACTTTCAGGAACACGAAACTTCCTGGTAAGAATTCTCAGTTTTGTCGATGAAGATCGGCATACTTCTTCTGTCTGTCTTGAGCAACAACTAATCTCGTTCTGATCAGCTTCACAATTTTGGCAGTTTGTTGTACCAATTCTGGTCCCAACAATTGACGTTCACCGACTTCATCCCAGCACAAAGGAGTTCTGCATTTTCTGCCGTATAATGCTTCGTAAGGCGGCATGCCAATACTCGCATGATGACTATTGTTGTAGGCGAACTCCACCAACGGTAGATGATCCTCCCAGCTTCCTTTGAAGTCCATCACACAAGCTCTCAGCATATCCTCAAGCGTCTGAATCGTTCTCTCGCTCTGTCTATCAGTCTGAGGATGATACGCTGTACTCATTCGCAATTGCGTTCCCAGACATTCTTGCAATCGCTTCCAGAAATTAGACGTAAAACGTGGATCTCTATCGGACACAATTGACACCGGAACACCATGTCTAGAAATAATTTCCTTCACGTATAGCTTCGCTAGCTTATCCAGGTTGTACTTAACCCTGATCGGCAGAAAGTGGGCTGACTTCGTCAGTCGATCCACTATAACCCATATCGCATCAAATCCCTTCTGAGTCGTTGGAAGACCTACCACAAAATCCATTGTGATGTGCTCCCACTTCCACTCTGGAATCTCTAACGGTTGTAGCAAATCACTCGGTCTCTGGTGTTCTGCTTTAACTTTCTGGCATGTAAAGCATTTTGCAACGCAATCAGTAACATCCCTCTTCATATTCGGCCACCAGAAATGATGCCTGAGATCCTGATACATCTTCGTACTCTCGGGGTGAATAGAATATCTAGAACTATGAGCTTCGCTCAGAATCTCCTCTTTGACCTCAGGTACTGGCGGTACCCAGATTCTACCTTCAAACCGTAACAGACCTTCATTATCGATCTTGAACTTGAACTCTTCGCCATCGATTATCCTCCTCCAAATCTTCTTACATTCTTCATCGTGAAGTTGTGCTTCTTTCACTTTGTCTACTAGAGTAGAACTAGTGGTTACTTGTAACAACATCTCATCTGATTCCTTCAGAAGCTTCACCTCCAACTCCAATCTAGCCATCTGTTCTATTAATCGATCCTGATCAGTTAACACGTTCAGCTTCTCCCGACCTTTCCTGCTCAAAGCATCGGCGACAACGTTAGCTTTACCCGGATGGTAAAGTATCTCGCAATCGTAGTCTTTAATCAGTTCCAACCATCTTCTTTGGCTCATGTTCAAATCCTTCTGGGTAAATATATACTTCAGACTCTTGTGATCTATGTATATTTCACACTTTTCTCCATATAAGTAGTGCCTCCAAATCTTTAGGGCAAACACTACTACCGCCAATTCTAGATCATGGGTTGGATATCCCTTCTCATAATCCTTTAGCTGACGTGACGCATAGGCAATGACTTTGTCGCTCTGCATCAACACACAGCCTAATCCTTTATGTGAGGCATCACTATATACTACGAAATTCCCCGAACTATCCGGTAAAGACAATACTAGGCGCAGTACTCAGCCTCTTCTTTAGCTCTTGAAAACTTTCCTCACATTTCTCTGTCCAAACAAATTTAACCATTTTACGAGTCAAATTCGTCAACAGAGTTGCGATTCTAGAAAAGTCTTGGATAAATCTACGGTAATAACCTGCCACTCCCAAGAAACTCCTCACTTCAGACTGGCGTCTTCGGCTGATCCCAATTCATAACAGCTTCAACCTTCGACGGATCTACCGAAATACCATCCTTGTCAATTACGTGGCCAAGAATTGCACACGTTCCAACCAGAATTCGACACTTCTAGAATTTAGCGTAAAGCTTCTCTCATCTCAGGGCTTCTAAGGTTAGTCGTAAGTGTTCAGCATGTTCCTCCTCGGTCTTGGAATAAACCAGGATGTCATCTATAAACACTACCACGAACTTGTCTAGAAATGGCTTGAACACCCTGTTCATTAAGTCCATAAATGCAGCTGGGGACATTCGTGAAACCAAATGACATCACCAAGAACTCGTAATGACCATATCGAGTCCTAAAAGCCGTTTTAGGTATATCTTCCATCCTCACCTTCAATTGATGATACCCGCTTCTCAAATCAATTTTCGAGAAGTACTTCTAACCCTTCAGTTGATCAAATAAGTCATCGATCCTAGGTAAAGGATACCTATTCTTGATCGTAACTTTATTTAACTCCCTATAATCAATGCAAAGACGCATCGATCCATCCTTCTTCTTCACAAACAAAACTGGCACTCCCCACAGTGAAACGCTTGGTTGAATATACTTCTTGTTCAGTAATTCTTGTAGTTGAACCATCAGTTCCTTCATCTCAACTGGAGCCATTCTGTACGGAGCCTTCGAAATCGGAGCAATTCCCGGCGCTAGATCGATCACGAACTCTATCTCCCTATCTGGCGGAAGTCCTGGCAAATCGCTCGAAAAAACGTCCACAAACTCCTTAACTACCGATATCTCCTCTACCTTCGGGCTTTCCTTATGCGTATCTACTATGTAGGCTAGATATCCCACACAGCCTTGCGTCAGAAGTTACTTGGCTTGCATAACCGTCAGACAACTCGTTTGTCTAGGCAATTTGCTACCATAGAACACTAACTTCGATGGAGTCGTAAGGTTTACCGACTTCTTCTGAAAGTCGATTATCGCCCCATGGTTGAACAACCAGTCCATACCCAGTATGACATCAACTTCCCCAAGTTTAATCGAAATCAAATCTACTCTAAGCTTCTGACCCTTAATGTCCAATCTACAGTTCTTATAAACACACCTAACAGGAATAACTTCTCTATTCGCAATCTCTATGTTCAAGGGGTAAACTAACTCTTCTACAGGTAAGTCTAGGGTTTTAGCAAAATCATCAGATATGAATGAACAAGTAGCACCCGAATCAAATAATACATATGCATTTATACTATTGACCGGAATAATACCTGACACCACGTCTTTTGATTGCATAGCATCCTGCACCGTCATATTGAATGTCCATGCAGTGGGTCTAACAGCTTGCAATGGTGGAGCGATGTTCACGGAACTGCCGCTTCCATTCCCTCCGCTCCCTGTTGACCCTGCCGTCAGCTTCTTAGGGCAGTTACGAGCCATGTGATCCTTGAATCCACATGTAAAGTAAGCTCCCTTCTTCAAGTTTGGGCAATTAGGTGTAATGTGGCCTTCCTGACCACAGTTGAAGCACACCCGCTTCCCCTTCATGCACACGCCAATGTGATTCTTACCGCATGTAGCACATGCTTCGAACTTCTTCTTCTGCTGGCTTCCTTGCTGACTCCCAGCAAAGGTGTTGTCATTCCATTTTCTCTTCTGGTTCACAGCGCTTCTACCCCCAATCTTGGTTTCTACCTCATTCTTCTTCTTCTTATCTTGGTTGAACTTCGTCACCGCTTTGCTTCCTCCCTCAGCAAGTATGGCCTTCTCCAGCACAGCTGCAAATGTGTTCAGCTGGAACATGGAAACCTTGCTATAGACCCAGGGC
Source organism: Panax stipuleanatus (assembly GCA_020205555.1). Classification (NCBI taxonomy): domain Eukaryota; kingdom Viridiplantae; phylum Streptophyta; class Magnoliopsida; order Apiales; family Araliaceae; genus Panax; species Panax stipuleanatus. The sequence goes on from CM035125.1 coordinate 120,551,584, forward strand.
TTCAGTCCCCGCTCAAACCTTCTTGCCTTCCTAGCGTCAGTGCTGACCTGGTAAGTAGCGAACCTGGCCAGTTCGTTGAACTTAGCGGCATACTCGGACACCGTCATCCCTCCCTGCTTAAGCTCTAGGAACTGGACCTCCATCTGGTCCTAGGAACTCACTGGGAAGTAAATTTCGTAGAACATTTCCTTGAAACGTTCCCACGTGATGACTCCCTCTCCCTCTCGGGTCTTGTTAGACTGCCACCAAAAGCTAGCATCCGACTTCAACATGAAAGCCGCGGATGCTGTCTTCTGGTCTTCACTTACTCTGGCTACGTCGAATACCTTCTCCATTTCCATAACCCACGTCTGAGCCTCGATAGGATTGGTCGATCCTTTGAATTCAGGCGGTCCTACTGCCTTGAATTCCTTGAACATAGTACCGTGCACTTGCAGCTGATTAGCAAGAGCTCCTGTCAATAGGTTCACCAACTGCTGAACCGAGTTGGGATTCATCCCATCGTTATTGTTGTTGTTCGTCGAACCCTCGGGGTTTTGACGTGTTGGTCTTCTTCTAGGAGGCATTTTCTGTTAAGAAAATATTATTATTAGATCCTTTATTCCATTTTTAAATATTCAAGTTCATACTTAAACGTTTTAAACAATTCAGTTCACATAGAACACATAGCACGTTAATAAACTTCTTTTATTCATTAGTCGTAGTTTAAAAACATCAATCAAATAGCATTTCTTCCATTTACATCATCCTTCCTGAACTTGAAAAGTTGCAGGATTACATTATTAACTTATCCCATTCTTATCTCAAATTATGGGATTTACTTTATTTACTACAAAAAGCAACACATAAACAAAAGCTCTACTACTACTGCTACTGCCTAGGCATATTAATACGTCGCACAGCCTCTCTGCGTTTCTCTTCGATTACCCGGAACGTCATTCTTCGGTCCACCACATACCACGGTAAACCTTGGAACTGAGCTGGGTAGTAGAAAACACGGTCCTGAGCTCTTTCTATAGCTGTATGAAAAGCATATTCTGTTTCCCTCAGCTTGGCCCTCTTGGCTTCAGCTTCACCTTCAGCTCGATCAGCTCGTTGATTAGCCCTCAAACTTATCTCTTCAGCTCTGGCTCGCTTTCTCGACTCCTCCTGGATGTCTTGCTTCAGCTTTGCCAGTTCAAATCGAGCAGCATCTCTATCAACCTCCATATGTATCAGGTTCCACTGTGCATCTCCTAGGTCACTTGCCATTTCATCGATCGTCTCGTCTCGCTGCTGAATGGTATCTTCGAGCTCTCTGACTCGACCATGAAGCTCCACGTTGCTGTCGTAGACTGCCTCGTACATCTCAGCACTAGTAGAGTGAGGTGGGAATTCCTCTTCGGGATCCTCTTCTTCCTCCTCCTCCTCCTCTTCAGACTCGTCCTCGTCCTCTTCTTCTTGAATAGGTGTTAGCTCACGCTCCCGACCAGCTACGGTGATCACTGGAGATGCCTCTCTCCTAACTAGCTGCTCCCAAACAATATGTATGTCACGGGGCTCCTCCTCTCTAGACACCTGAGGTACATCCTCTCTAGCCTGAATAGGTTCTCCAACGTTCGACATTCTGACAAAAAAAATTTAAAGTTCATTATTACTGTGACATCGAATCGACATTCTTCGAATACTAAAACGTAAACACATAGGCACATAAGGTAGTTTATTATCTTTACCTAGCATCACTATCTTTTCGATATTACCATAAGGCTACTACCTAGAGTTTTTCCTCAACCTAAGGTTTCATAACCTACAGCTTTGATACCAACCTGTGACACCCCCAAATCCAGGTACTTAGCTTCCACATGATTTAGTGTTCACTTTCTAACTATAACAAACATCTACCCAATATATCTCAAAATAAATTACGACCTTTATTCAAAATAATAAAATATCCTTTAAAACAAGGGTTACAACCTTCTCAAAAATCAATCCCAGGGTTACTCTAACCTTGACATAAAATAATACGTGCGGAATAAAAACATGACATAAAAGTCTTATTACAATCATTTCAAAATAATTAAACAAGTCTTCACTTGTTCATCTTTCCCTTTCCTTTACTCGTAGACGGGGCATCAACGTTATCAACCTTAACTGCAATTGTTATTTAATGTAAGAGTGAGCAAACAACAGCTCACTAGAGTTTAACAATAATAATTACATGAAAGAATATCTTTTAAACTTAGCTTGCTTCAATAATAAAGAATTGAATAATAATTCTTTATCAACATTAAAATTCGAATATGGAATTTGTCTGAGGGTCATAAGACCTTTGAACTCTTGTCCTAGGTTATAAATATTTCTATTTAAACCTTTAACAGTCAATAAGACTATGGACCTTAACTCGTACTTAGGGGGATCAGACCTTCGTACCATGTATTGTGCACAAACATCTTAACGCTATGCGTAATAACCTCCCCTAATAATTAGGATTGTTCAACTCAGTAATTTGAATTCAAGTCCGCACCAAAGAAAGTTTGGTTTGGATAAGCTTACAAGGGTAATTTAGAATTCACGTTCATCAACTAAGGATTAGTTGAATCGACTTTCAATAATTCATAAATAAAAGAATTATTAATTAACATATGCTTTAGAAGTAAACTTAAAGCATTTAAAATAATAAACTAGGATCTTACTTGAACAATAAGTCAAGATCTCTTCGGTTAAGTAAATAATTATCCAGTACAGAAATGAAAAGGACATTCTCAACAATGAATATATGAACTCAAAGAAACTTGCGTAGAAATAGCGAGTTTAGGGTTTAGAAGACTTGCCTTAAGCGCAAGCTACTTAACTCAATCACGTTCTTAACACATCCTACACATATATATTTATTCACAATAACCTAAATTAGTTAACACATAACTAACTCACATAATTGGTCAACCCTCATGGTTAACTCATTCAAATTAAATAACAATTAAGCATCGCATATGCATGCTCACATAACTAAATCAATTATGTGTTTAACTAAATTATAATTAAACAATTATAATTTAAACACTAAATCTAATTATAATTACTTAAATTATAATTATCCTCTTAAATTATAACAATTATAATTTAAAATCAATTAAACTACATCATGCATTATAATTACACAATTTATAATTAATCATGTATTTATCAATTATAATCTATAATAATCATGCATTTATTAAATTATAATTTAAATTAACATCTAATTGATTAAAATAAATCAACTTCTATACATTATAATTTCACAGAATTATAATTTAAATTAAATATTTACTCTTAATTATAATTAAGTAACTTATTTTACAATTAAACAATTATAGCTTAATTGAAATACTATATTAAGGTTTTCAAAACTTCTTTTTCTCAAATTATGAAATTGTCAACTTCATGTTAATCACATGTTATAGTCACTGATTACATGATCATTATTCTAGCAACAATGTAACTTGGGCAGAAAAATAAATTGCACACATGATTAAAACTCACTGCCACTGTACAGGACACAGCGCAGCTGCGCCACCTTTAGTCTTGACACCAGTGCAGCTTTGCTGGTGTCAATCTTGAAAACCCAGCGGCGCAGCTGCGCCGCTTCTGCCCTTGCTGCCTGCGCAGCTGCGCCAGCACGCGGACAGAAACAGAGCAGCTTACGAATAGTGCCTGAGAAAAACTAAATTGGCTTAATTCTCCACATCGAGTTCTCAATTCAGCCAAAGATTGATTCATATAACATTACAGAAACATCATATAAAGCTTCTAACACACTTTTAACATACCAAGACATCAAATTACAAGATTAAAACACTTAATTTTAAATAAAAACTTGAGAAAATCATTTTTTTCCCAAACTCATAATTTTCATAAAATAATTCACTGTAATTAAATTTCTCAACTAATTCAACTTTTAATACATGCATTATATCCGTAGTTGACGATAGCATCACAAGAAATTCTAAATAGATATATTAGCAACAATTAAATCATAACTTTTACTCTAAAACTCAACCAAATACATGAACTCCATATGAACATATATTATTCATTAAAACATGTTTCTACTATAATTTGATTTCTGAAACTCGTTTATTGCATACCAATCAACTATTGACAATACATGAACACCATATATATATACAATTCATGTTAATACATTTTCTTGAAATTTACAGTAAACCAAAATTTACAGAAACTTAAAACAAGGAAGAACAACTAATTAAAATTTTTAAAACTATGAGATAGTAATTACCCTTTGTTTGGTGATTGTAGAAGAATATGAAGATTAACTCTAGCCTTATCAAGCTTTCTCTTCCTTCTCTAAATTCTCTGCTATTCTTTTCTTTGTTCTTAGTTTAGACTTAGGCTTAGAAAACTAACGTACTTAGTGTATATACAATATACATATAACACATATATTACATAAAACATATAACTCCTAATAATAATTATATATACTAACTTTTATTAATTAGGTAAGTTACAAAATTCAAAAGCCAACTTGGCTTGTTTGGCTACAAGGAAATTTGAAATTAGTTTTATTAAAACCAAACATAGTTTAGGTAATTTAGGGTTAGCTAGTGTAAGGGCCCTGTTTGGCAACAGTCCTTTAAAACAAAAGCAAGGGCCTTGTTTGGTATAAATCATTTTAAAAATTCTTTTCCTTTTATTTTAACAAATCATTTTAACACATACTTTAATGTCACACTTTAATTAATTAAATATTTAATATTCTTATTTAATTAATTAAAATCTAACATCAATTAATCACATAAAATTGTCACATAATTATAATTACTCGCTAATTATAATTAATGTAACACTTCATCACATAATTCATCTAATTCAATTATCTCAATTAAATTAGAACTATAATATAGAATTAATATACACATTCATTTAATTAATATATAATACTTAATTAAATTACTCCATAAATCACATAATTTATTTATTTAACTCAATAAATAATTCACATAAAATATTTATTTAACTCAATAAATGTTAAAAATTATTATATAAAATCTCAATCGTTACATAATCTAACCCTCGCTGAAGTAGTTTTCAACGGCTTTCATTACCGGCTCATTCCCGATGCTTTGTTGGAGTTTTCACCAATGATTTGCTGTGTCAGACCTAATCGATCTCGACACGGGCATGATATTTCTGATAAGTCATACCCTCGGACAAATCTGGATACTTTTATGCATTCAAAACCCGCCATTCACAATGTTGGACCTTCCCGATGCTCTAACAGAGGCAGTTTTCAACAATTTTCAGCAGTTTTCATCATCGGCATTCCGAACACCACATCAGGGCTTCTACCAATTGCTTACAAGGAGCTCATTCCTTTGTCATAAACTTGACGCTCAGAATCAGGGTTTTAGGCCATTCCGCTCAATCGCGTAGCAGTTTTTTCCCTTATTTAACTTTTCAGCTTCTGTAAACTCCGTTTCAACTATAATTAGACCAAATCGGAGGGGGTGGGACCCATCTTAAGGAGCCGCAGGTCCACTTACGGCTTCCGCAGGTGGAGTTGCTACTCCCTTCGAGTATAACTTGGGCACCCGTGGCTTTCATAATTCATTTTCAAGTTTGAACTATAAAGAAAATCTGAGATTTTTTCTTTAGATCTACTGAGTTCGAGCTGTTTTTTCCAAATTCAGTCACCGTACAATCGTTCAGCACATCTCTGGTAACGTTTACATCATTTCTTTTTAAGTTTTGACCGTTAGAATGTTAGATTTCATATAGTATGCTTCTAAACACAATATAGCGAATATGCATGCTTATATGACATGATAAAAATTTTCAAACTTAGTAAATATGCATGTTTTACTACGCTGAATGTTTTGATGTAAAAAAAATTGATTTCTGAGACAGTCATTTGGCGCCCTTTTTGGACAATTTACTCATCCTATTTTGAGGGCAAATGAGCCTGGATTTTCAACTAAAAATACACATGGTAATTTAGCTGTCATGGGGAGTTTGATTTTGATTGTTTTCATATATATGAACTGTTCATGTTTTTGGATAGGTATGTTACTGAATAGCCACCTAATCATGCCTATGTGCATGCGAACAGTCCATTTTTCAATCGAGACTCTGGAAAAAAATTTCAAAAGCCTGAGCATTTAATGAACATGTAATTTTAACTCTACTGGGGATGTATGTTAACTAATGCATGATTTAGGACTTAAAATATGCATGAAGCAATGATTTAATTTGAATAGGCCATAGGTTCAAGGCTCACCTCACCCTTTCTGAGGTGATTTGGAGACTTTGTCCAGGTTATAGAGCCAGATAGACCAGGCATTGCTAGCAGGGTCACTTTAGGGGGGAGGCAGAGGAGAGCTTCTGATGTTCCCCAGCCTCATCCAGCTCGATCGCCTCGCCGTTTGGCTAAGTCTATGATTCGTCCGATCCGAGTTGAGATGCCGGATGATGTGAAATACAAGGATGTTCCATTTGTGGATCCTACTCCAGCTCATGCTTCGCGTAGGGAGCTTCCAGCCATTGTTGTGCCGATTCTGGAGCTTCTAGGCGATTTAAGACGCCATCCATCGATATACCTTCACACCAATAAGGTGACTGAAGTTTTCCTTATGGACTTTTCTTTCTTTTTCCATTTCAGGGCACATGTTTAATCTGGACCTGTTATTTGATGCAGGTTCCCGGCTTCACGCAGCCCAGGGAGAACTGATTCAGCGTCCATTCTCTATATCATACTCTGCATCCGGAGTATTAGACCATCGTCAACACTTGTGGTTTCAAGGACTTCTTTTCTATTCCTCCTCGTCGTTGCCCTTGGGTTTATCTGAGGGCATTATCTGAGTGCTGGTTCTACCAGACCCAGTCTTTCCATCTGTTGGATTGTGAGGTGATGATGATGCCTATGGACTAGAGGTTCATCACGGGGATAGAGTTTGCAAGGGAGCCAGTGCCTTTGGTGGCTGACATTTCACCTGCTACCATTCACTCCTTTTTGGGAGTTCATGCGATGGCCATCAAGGGTCGGACTGTCTGTTCTGGTCCCTTGAGTGTTAATGCCCAGAGCGGGGCTTTGACTGAGCCTTTGCCTAATGATCAGAGGGTTAGATATTGCATTCTTCGGTGACTATTCTTGGTAATCATCAGGGGTTATTTTATTACAGACAACTCCTCGACGGTGTCTTTCGCTCTGGTTAGCACTACTCAATTCGTGGAGCGCCTCAGGAATTTTGATTAGGGCACCTACACCTTTGCCTACTTTCTTCGCGGGATGCGTCTACGCTCTGAGGGCGTGACAGAGGCTTGGCTAGGATTTTATCCCTTCCTTCTGGTGAGTAATTTCTCTTTCACCTTTCAATTTCCCTCATTTGTGTTTATCAATCTTTACCACTGAGGACATCTGATCTATGTACTTCCAGTTTTGGGCATATGAGAGGCTCCCTTGCCTACACATAGCCACTACTTTGGACTTGGAGACATATCTATGGGGACGGTGTTGGCATCATTCTACCTTGACGGAGGTCCCTGTAGCAGAGGGATTTACCCATTCCCGCTTGCAGCTAGAGTTGTTGACTGTCGACTCTATCACGTGGGTTCCTTACACCCCAGACTATCTGACAGTCTGGTTTGAAAATGGCTTTTCGACCGGGATGGAGTTTACATTGGACACTCATCGGATTCCCTTCTTGACTGAGGGAGGTTGGGAGCTCTATCTAGGAGAGCGTGCTATCCGAAGTATTACGAGAGAGATCCATATTCCTTTTGTTCCTTCTTCTTAGCATCATTGGCCCTTAGCTCAGCCACTCACATATATTATCATGATGGGCATCGATGGCTTTACCCTGTCAGAGGGTCCTCACAGCCAGGAGGCATTTCATAGCTGGTGGAGTACTCGCACTATTGGGGCTCAAACTCGTGCTACCCAGTTTATGACAGACATGGTGTCGGGGTCTGTTATGATGACAGATTGGATAGCTTGCCTCAGAGAGCCTACTCATCTGGAGCAAATTTTAGGATTGACCCAACAGTTGGAGCGAGCTCATTTTTTCATCAGACACTTTGGCAGGGATCCTTCAGAGGCAGATTCGTTTGATCCTTCCAGCTCTGGAGTTGTCCCCTCAGCAGATCCATATTCTGGCAATTATGCAGGTGCCGATCCTCCTCTGTATCGACCAGACATTCCTACTGGCCGAGATTTTGTGACTTAGGAAGAGCTGCAGCAGGTTGATCTCCTCGATGCAGATATTATAGATTTCTTTTGATAGCTTTCTCGCTATATCTTTTGATAGGCCTATGTTAGATATTGGGCGGTTGTGCCCTATTTCTCGTTATATCTTTTGATAGGCCTCTATTAGTCATTGGGCGGTTGTGCCCCATTTTCCTGTACTTTTTATTTTGCATTTTATGAGCAAACAGAGATGATGCTTTTAGTAGATAGTGTATTTAAAAATGCATGATATTTCCTATCTATTGCATCCTATTGTCATTTATCATTATCATTATGCATGTATCATGTCATGGATATGCACTTAGACAGGTGATGTGACAAGCCTGATTTTTATGAATTAATAAGTGAGAATTTAATAAATAAATTTTTATTATAAGGTGTTTTGAATTTGAGTATGTGTATATGTGTTATATATTGGGAAATATGTGATTTGGTGTGAAGAGAATTTTATATATTAATTTTAATATTTATTGAATTAAATAAATATTTTAATTAATTTATTTATTGAGTTAAATAAATAGTTATGTGTTGGTTATGGAGTAATTTAATTAAGTGTAATATATTAATTAAATGAATATTTAATAATTAATTTAATTAATATGTAATATGTTATAGTTCTAATTTAATTGGGATAATTAAATTAGATGAAGTTATGTGGTAATTGTTACATGAAATTATAATTAGCGAGTAATTATAATTGTTATGTGACATTTTTTATGCGATTAATTGATGTTAACTTTTAATAAATTAAATTAGAATGTTAAGATTTAATTAATTAAAGTGTAACATTAAAAATATGTGTTAAAGGATTTATTAAAAGAATTAAAAGAGTTTTTAAAACCGTTTTCCCAAACAAGGCCCTTGCACTGTTTTAAATCTGTTTTGTCAAACAGGGCCTTAACTACTAAAAATCTATTTTTAAAAATAAATTGTTTTGCCAAACAAGTCTTAGGGCTTTTAAAATTCAAATTGTAACTTATATATTATTGGTACTTATTATATTTAATAAAGGTAATTATGTAGTGGAAGTTATATATCTTATATTTATGTTTTATATGTATAATATATGTATATTACGTTAGTTAGAATTACAAAAGAGTTACAGTTTTATCAGTGTTAAAACAAGAAGAGAAAAATACAGAGAAAGAAAAGAAAAGTTAGAGAGAAAGGAAGAGAGAAGAAGAAGATGAAAGGAGGAAGGCTTTGAGAGAAAGTCCTTGTTAAACCTCATCATCATCTTCCTCACTAAGCATCAAGGGTATAATTCTAACCCTTATATTTTAAAAATCATGTTTGATGTTATTCATGTTCTTGTTCTCTGTAAAAAATAAGTTTTCATGAAAATATAGATAAACATGAAATTCATGTATAAATTATATTCATATATGCTTACAATTGATTTGTATGCTTAGTTAGGATGTTTAATTCATATGTATATGATGAATATGAAGAATTCATGTTCATCAAAAAGTTACAATGAAATAAATTTTTGTTAATTGGTCTTTGAAAATCAAAATTTATGTTTGATTGATAATCATTGGGTAAATTGATGTTAGATAATGATAACATGTTTATAAACTGGATTCAATGTGATTTGAATTGTGTGTTTTGATTGAGAAATAAACTTTCAGTGTTCAATTTTATCAAGAACACTGGAAAATAGTTTTTATACAAATTTTCAAAATTAAGAGTTTTGATTATGTGTTTTGATGATTAAATATATTAAAACATGTTAGAAACTTAGAATTTATGTTTTCTATAAAATTGATATGAATTATGTTGACTGGAATCGGAATTTAGTGTGGAGGAACAAGTCAAATTGACTTTTTCTCTGCACAGTTCGGGAACCAAAATTGAGCCGTTGTAGGGGGCTCGCCCCGGCGGGCTTTGCAAGGTATAGAACCCCCGCCCCTGACGAGGGTGTGCAGAAAAGAAAACTTGGTTTGTTTTGTGCAGCTTTGTTTAGATCATGAAAAGTTAACCCAATGTGTTAAATTTGATGACATGTTAGGTATACCTTAAAATGCTAAATAATAGTAATGAATTATATTAATAAAATATAATGTGTGATTATAATTTGAATAATTATAATTAAAGTAAAGGGTTAATTTCAATTATAACTTGTTAAAATATAATGAATATAGTTTGAGTAATTTTAATTAAGGTAAATATGTAATTTAAATTATAATTCATTTTAATTATAATTTAATGAGTGCATGGATTGAAATTGATTAATTATAATCAAAGTAATTGTTTAATTTAAAATATAATTGGTTTACTTATAATTTAATTAATATAAATGCATAAATAGAGTTTGATTAATAAATATTTAATTTAAATTATAATTTGTTTAATTATAATTTAATTAATATAAATTACAATTATAATTCAATTAATTATAATTGAGGATGTGTAATTTAAATTATAATTTGTTTAATTATAATTTAATTATTAGTTGATTAATTATGTGAAGATGTAATATGATCATGTGATGTGATTAACTATGTGATAACTAATTGTTAAACCTATTAGTTAAAGAGGACTGTGTTAACCTAAATGGGTTAACTAATTATGAGAATTAGTTATGTGATAATTAATTTATATTATTAATTATACATATAAGTTTGACAGTGTGTTAAACAAATAAAATTTACTTAAACGATTGCTAAGTGTTGCTATGTGACTAATAGTTGATGTGTATGGTAATATGTTTTGTAGGATTCATGAAGTGCAGATTATTATAAGCTATTTTTTGTTAATTGGTAATCTACGAGTCAGGCAAGTCTTTCAGTTCTTAATTGCTATGTGAACTTGATGATGAATTGTTTTAAATTGTATCGCAAAGAGCATGATATGTTATATATGTTGTAAGTATGAAATGATAAAGTCAATTTATAACTTCATTGATTGAGTAAAAAATGTTGATTGAGTAAGGAACTCAATCTTTATACTTGTTATATTAATTAAAGCATGCATGATATGTTAGTCTAACGATTATGATGTATAAGATGAGCATGTTAATTATGTGTTACGTGAATGCATGAAAGTTGTTAGATCTTACTGAGCTGTCGAGCTCACTCTTGCAAATAACTATTTTTGCAGGTCAAAGTTTCAAGGTAATGATACGTGCTATCTGAATTATAGAGATCAGTATTCAAGAAGATTACTTATGTTAGATGAGAAATGCATTTTATGTTTTTGATTATAACATAATTGCCGAGATGTATAGTTGAGCTATCTGATGTATAATGGATACTGCTTAGTGATGTAGGATTTTATATAGTAACTTTGAAGAAGCGATTCATGTAATAAATTTGAATCAAAGATATATTTTGTAAAGATTGAGATTCAGGGCAATAAAAAAATATAAAAAAGTTTTAAATATTCTGCATTTTTAGTGATTTTAATATCGAATAATGATGTAAAGTTAGAATAAAGTTGTATTGTTAACGATCAAGAATGAGAATTATTTTGTATGAATTTTGGGGTCGTTACAGGTGAGTTTATTTTTTGACCCCTGGATGGTCTCATGATACGGTTATACAGATGTCTTCATCTACCGTCAACAGTATCGAGCACCTGTCATATTCTACAATAGCATATTTTTTGAGATCTTGGTATGACATTTTGTCTCCCACAGGCAGGAGGATAGCTGATCAGATGTTGGGGCATTCTTTGGTCATTTTAGCTTTTCAGGTTCCACTGGGCTTTGTGGACAACATATTATCCTGTTGGATACCCGAGCACCAGGTTTTCAGATTCGGCCTTCATGAGCTGACTCCTATACTGGAGGAGTATGAGCGCCTCACGGGTTTGGCATTAAATCTTCCTTGTGCTAGGATGACACTTAGTGACATGAGACGACCGTTCATGACTATGACGGGTATGAGGAGCAGAGTCGTCACTGAGGAGATTACTGCAGGGCATATGGTGTCCCTGGACTTTTTGATCGATCGCTTTGGCAGGCTGGATAGCTACGAGCGGTATTTAAGAGACTTTATCATCCCTGCAGATGAGTGGCAATTTGCACACATGGATGTTATGTTGATGTGTATCATGGGTTATCTGTATATGCCACTTTATATGGACTAGTTGGACATTGGCCTGATGGTAGTAGTTCGTGCTCTCAGACAGGGTTGCACTATCCTGCCGATGATATTAACCGAGACCTTGAGGTCAGCCACATTCTGCCATACCCATCCAGTAGGATTTTTAAAGGGTAGCGCCGTTCTGCTGTACGTGTGGTTTATGACACACTTGAGACTCATCGGCACCTTCAGACATCATGAGTATTGCTTTACTCATAAGATAGCAATGTCCTACTCTTTTCGGCCGGCAGAGTGTACAGATGCAGCATCATAGTTGGCCTTCTTGACGGCAATCGAACATCCCTTTTCGATCTTGCCCTGCTTAGGGCTTAGCTCCCCTTACATCTTCATCACTCATGTAGTTGGCATGGATTATCTGCCCCTGGCGGGTTTGCGAGGGGTGACCACATATCATCCGTGGCTATCATGGGACAGTTTGATCAGTTTCAGAGCATCCATCACTTTGAGGGGGCTATTGATCAGCGGATATCAGCTTCATCTTTGTCGTCAACTGACCTCACCAGAACTTATGATTGTTGGACTCGTCGTGAGAGGGCTAATTTTTCTACTAGCCATCCGAATCGTTCTCCAGATTATTATGCATGGTTGAAGGCAGATATTGCACTGGCTACGGTTATTCATTCAGCTCCGAGCATTGATTCTGATGAAGAGGAGCCTATGGAGGATCCAGATTCTCCCACCGAGGATGACCTATTTGCTGGTTTGACAACAGCTTTGGTCAGTGACTCCCCGAGCCTTCCTACTGAGACAGATCCAGCTCTTATCGATTTGTTAGCTAGGATGACCTTTGAGAGGGATCAGGCTAGAGCACTGATGTTGACAGCCCTTTCTGGCAGGGATGCGGGTTTTGTTGATAGAGACGAGGCTCGAGCTACTAGGGATGCAGCTTTTGTTGAGATTGAGGAGGCTTTAGTCGCCCGGGATGCTACTTATATTGAGAGGGATGAAGCCATAGCTACCCGGGATGTTTATATTGCTAATAGCACTGCACTTAGGTCATATACCCACAGCATCATTGTCGATATGAATTCTTTCATAGATGGTCATAGCAGCACTATGCAGATGGCTGTGGATCTTCTAGCCCGCATGGAGACCATGGGACATGAGCTTACAGATGCTCCTCCATCTTCTGAAAGGGATGTCATGTTGGCCTTGCTATCCTGTTTATCCATGGGTTTATGACTAGCTTTGATTTTCCTGCACATACTAAATCAGCCATTTTTTTCATGTACAAGATATATTGTATATATCAAACAGTATTATATAGCAGAAAAATATATTTTGATTCACTTCTATGTTGGATATGTATTGTCATTGCTAAGTGATTATCACTTTTTTTATAACTTGCTGTTTTTGATGTGTTATGAGCTTCTCCTTGATGGATTGACATTGAGGTATCCGAGATTACCTCAACAAGGTCTGTTGATCAGGGAGGCTTGATAGTATTTGGTTTTATATAGGTTTTGGTGCCTTAGGACTGGTTTGTATTGGCTTTTTTTTTAAGGTCAGACCGCACCATACTTGGTTGCCTACGTACTCTCGGGTTAAGGGAGATCAGGTCATTCGTAGTTCAAGATTAGCCTGAATGGTTTGAGAAGTGTTTATTTTGGGTTTTAGTTTGGTTTGATGGGTTTTTGAAATTTTTAGTTTGGTTTGAAGGGTTTTTTAACTTTTTATTTGGTTTAACAGCATCGTAAATGGCTGCCTACTTACTGCCGGATTGAGGGAGATCAGGTCATTCGTAGTTCAGGCTTCTAATGAAAACCTAAATTGATATGATTTTTTTCACAGTACCAGGATAATAGCTTGCGAGTGCTTTAGACATAGTACCTCTTCACGGTGTCTGAATTGATGAGTTGGGTAAATTCTTTCCCATCCATTTCTTGAAATTTGATGGCTCCTCTTGTCAATATTTCTTTGACAATGAAAGGGCCTTCCCAATTTGGGGCAAACTTTTCTTTGGCTTTATCTTGATTGGCAAGGTCTTTCTTCAATACTAAGTCATTTTCTTTGAATTGTCAGATTTGAACTTTCTTGTTGTATGACCGAGCAATCTTTTGCTGATATAATTGCCCATGAAAGATGGTTGTAGCCCTTTTTCATCTATCAGGGACAACTGGTGGTACCGCTCTTGCAACCACTGGTCTTCCTCCATCAAAGCATCTATTAACACTCTCAAGGACTCCATCTCTACTTCTATGGGAAGTACTGCTTCCATGCCATAGACCAATAAGTGGGGGGTAGCCCCAGTAGAAGTGCGCATTGAAGTTCTATAGACCAGCAGAGTCAAAGGCAATAGGTCAGGCCATCCTTTGTGATTAGCGGACATTTTATGTATGATCTTTTTGATATTTTTGTTGGCCGCCTTAACAGCACCATTCATCTTAGGTCGTTAGATGACAAAATTGAGATGCTTGATATGAAACTTACTGCATAATTCTATCATCATCTGGTTGTTCAGATTCTTGGCATTGTCTGATACGATCACCTTTGGTTGTCCATATCGACAGATGACATTATTTCTGATGAAACCAATGATTACCTCTTTGGTGACTTTGGGAAAAGAGGCAGACTCAACGCATTTGGTGAAGTAATCAATCATGGTGAAGATGAATCGATGACCATTGCTGGCTTTGGGTTTTATTGGCCCAATCACGTCCATTCCCCACATGGAAAAAGACCATGGCGAACACATATTGTGCAATTCGTTTGGAGGAGCGTGGATGGCATTACCATGGACTTGGCATTGGTAGCATCTTCTGAGGTGATCATCACAGTCAACTTTGAGAGAGATCCAGTAATGCCCGATTCTTAATATCTTCTAGACAAGTATATGACCACTCGTGTGTGGGCCGCATACTCCACTGTGGATTTCATCCATCAGTCTCTGGGCTTGATCCTTATCCAGGCATCTTAAAAGGCCTATTCCAGCATCCCTTTTATAGAGTGTGTCTCCGCTCAAATAGAACTTCATAGTCATCTTATGAATCCGCTTTCATTCAGCTTGACTTGCCCCGGCGGGTGTAGATCCATCTCACAGATATTTTTTTATATCTTGGTACCAAAGCTATTTAACAAGGGAAGTTCAATTTATATTTCTCCAATGTAATTCCCATAAGTTAGGGCCTTTTGGCTTGCAAATTTGATGTCGGGAATTCCCATCCAATCAGTTACGTGGATCAAGGAAGCCAACATTGCCAATGCATCAGCAAAGTCATTCCTACCTCGAGGGATGTAGATGAAGGTTATTTCTTCAAACTCCATGGATATCTTGATAACTTGTAGATGATAGAGCAAAAAATGCAATTCTTTGGTATGATATACCCTGGTGGTTTATCTGATAACCAACTCAGAATCCCCAAAGACCAGTAAGCGCTTGATACCCATGGATTGGGCTAGTTTCAACCCCATTATACAACCTTCATACTCAATTTTGTTCTTGGTGTTGACAAACTGCAACTTGATAGCCACATGATACTGTTCCCCTGTATAAGAGACAAGGATTGCCCCAGCTCCAGCACCTTCCATGTTCACGGCTTCATCAAAATATATTTTCCAGGGTTGAACTGTATTCTCTCGAGGGATTTGCTGAATGGTCATGATCCCATCGTCCGGGAAATAAGTTTCCAAGGGTTCAAAATCCCATGACGGTGCTTCGGCCAATTGATCTGCAATCCTCTGACTTTTGATAGATTTTTAAGTCACGTAGACAATGTCGAACTGTTGTAGGATTAACTTCCATTTGGACAATCAACAATTCAACATTGGTTTGCTGAATACATACTTTAGTGGATCCATGCGGGATATGAGATAGGTCGTGTGCCCATACAGGTAATGTTGTAACCTCATGGCGACCCATGCTAACGCACAACAGGTCTTTTCAATAAAAGTGTACTTCTGCTCGCCGCTACTGAATCTTTTATTGAGGTAATAAATAGTTCTCTCCTTACTTCTATCATCTTTCTGCCCCAGCATACAGCCCATTGCATTGGCATTGATTGACAGGTACATGAACAGGGGAAACTCATCCCTTGGAGGTACTAAGACAGGTGCGTTAATCAACTGCTTCTTGATGGAAATGAAGGATTTTTGACAATCTTCATTCCATTTCATGGAGGAATTCTTCCATAGTAGCTTAAAGATGGGTTCACAAGTTGTCGTGAGTTGAGAGATGAATCTGCTTATGAAATTAATTCTTCCCAGGAACCCCCGTATTTTCTTTTCGGTTCGGGGCACGGGCATCTCGGTGATGTCTTTAATCTTGGCGGGATCCAGGTCAATGCCTCTGTTGCTTACTAGAAATCCCAACAACTTGCATGATTTAACACCAAAATCACATTTGGCCTGATTCAGCTTTAGGTTGTACATGCGCAACCTGTTGAAAAGCTTTTTGAGATAGCTGATGTGGTCGTCCTCCTTCTGGGATTTAACAATGATGTCATCCATATATACCTCTATTTCTTTGTGCATCATGTCGTGAAACAGGGCCATCATGGCTGGCTGATATGTGGCATCGGCATTGATAAGGCCGAAAGACAAACGTCTATAACAAAAGGTTTCCCAGGGAGTGATGAAGGCTGTTTTCTCCCTGTCCTCTTCAGCAACCATGATTTGATGGTACCCGATAAAACAGTCAACAAAAGAATACATATCATACTGTGCCGTATTATCTATCAGGATCTGGATAAAATGTACTGGGAAGTTATCTTTGAGACAAGCTTTGTTTAAATCCCGGTAATCCACGTATACTCGAACCTTCCCACTGGGCTTGGGCATGGGAACTATGTTGGACAGCCACTCCAGGTATGTTGATACCATGATGATATTGACTTTGAATTGCTTAACGATTTCTTCTTTGACTTTCAGACTCCACTCAGGTTTCAATCGCCTAAGCTTTTGTTTGACTGGCTTGAATCCATCTTTAATGGGTAGTCGATGGATGACAATGTCAGCAGACAAACCAATCATATCTTCATGTGACCATGCAAACACATCCTGGAACTGATTTAAGAGTTCAATCAGGTCAGCTCTTTGGTTTTGGGTAAGGTCCATGCCTATCTGGATTTCTTTATGGTTTTCTGAGGTTCCGATATTGACAGTGGTGATTTGGTCGACGTTTGGTTTGAGTTCGACCCATTCTTTGATTTCCTCGGGAACCTCATAGTCATCTATCTCCTCTTGATCAATCTCCATCAAGTCAAAGTCCAGTTCTACATCAAAGTTGTAGTCACTGTGAAAATTTGGCATCTCATCATTAGGGACAAGCAAATCCAACTCTGGAGTCCTGAAAACAAAATGCTTTCACTTTAATATAAGAAACTGTTTAATCATTCAACGCATTTAGCAAAAGCATGACAAAAGTAACTGCTATTGCTGTGCAATAAAATAAGTAGTAAATAAAACCACGCTTTAGGGGAGATGGACTTTCTACCCTTTTACCCTTTTTGAATGAGGCATGGAGTGCTGCTCCAATTGTCCAACGTCGAGTCCTCATGAATAGGGAGGATAAAGGAGTTGTGGTCGTCTGTCTCCTCTTGATGACGACTAAGACATCTTTTATATTAGGGTCGGGATTCTTCTTTGAACTGCTACCCTTATCCTTTTTGATGCGAGGGATTCGGATTTGATTTTCTAAATCATCATTTTCTGGGATATCGTCATTCATACCCTCATAGTGTACCAAAAAATACATATTTGCAAAGGGGTCTCGTCCTTCGTGCAGGAACTTTTCTTTGCCCTTTTTACTTTCCTTAGCAGGCTTTGGGAGTCTTCTCTCACTAATCGATTTGACTGGAGGAAACACCATACATAACTCAACAGCAGGAATCTTTCTCATTGGTTTCACAAACCCGGCATCAGTGAGGTTTGGCAGTAGCATAGTGGAGGCCGAAATCGTTGGATGCTTGTGTGGGTTCCAATGGTTTGATCCAGATGAATAGCCCAATCCGGGTTTCCCTGACTGGTTAGGGATTTTTACTGGATTTCTGATTCCTTGCTGATTTTTCCCTAACCCTTCTCCAGGGCAGAATCCCAAGGATACCATTTCCTGATCGACCGTCGTCACTTCGGGGGAAACTATTGGCTTTAGGGATAGTTCCCCAATAGGTAAATATTGAGTTTTGCTCACCTCCAAAGCTTGAAAACTAGCAGGTTCAATCCCTTCATCGAGACTGATTATCATCATCTCGCTCTATATGTATATAGGATATTCTGGCTCTTCATTTACAGTGATTAGATTGCCATCAATAATGTACTTGAGTTGTTGATTAAGGGTGGACAAAACTGCTCCTGCCATGTGGATCCACGGTTTTCCCAACAACAAATTATATCCAGTGGTTATGTCTAATACCTGAAAGGATATATAGAAAGTATGGGGACCAATCTCCAGTGGTAGCTCAATCTCCCCCACAGCCTCCTGGCAAGATCCATCAAAAGCCTGAATGACTACATGACTAGTCCGGATTCGATTTGGATTGATCTTTATTCTTTCCAAGGTGTCGTAGGGGCAGATGTTTAGGGATGATCTTCCTTCTATCAGCACACCTCCGATCACATATCCTGAGGACATCACTGCTATGTGTAGTGACTTGCAATGACCTGTCCCTTCTACGGTATATCATCATCAGTGAAAGATATCACATTACTGTTGAAAATGTGCTCTATCACGTGATAAAATTTCTCAGTATTTACGATCTTCGGCAGATGTGCTTCCTCTAGTACTTTCACTAGAATTTTGCGATGATCCTCCAAGGATAAGACCAAATCCAGAATGGATACCTATTTGGGTGCTTCCTTCAAGCTTTGCACCACTTTGATCTCATTATGCTTCATCTTGCTGAGGAATTCTTCAATTTTCTCGTCAGACACTCTTCCCTTAGCTTTACTGACAGAGTTGATTACTCGCTGCAACAGGTATAACGGGTTTTCTTTTGATACAAGAGCAACGTGGTTTGATGTTACTCCTTCATCCTTCCCATAGTTCTATGGGACTTTCTTCAAGCTGACTACAGGATATTGCGGTATGAATGGAAATATTAGGGGCTCGGGCGTAGCCACTTTCACAGGATTCTTTCTTTCATGGACCCCTTTTCCCTGCAGTATCAAGGGTGTGATGGCTTGATCCTTCTCACAGGAAATGACAGCCACTACTTCTTTCAAATTCAATGGCCTGGACCAGAAGATTTCTTCCTCATCGAGATAGCCATAATCTTGGTTTGCCTTCATCAGCTCATCGCTTTCAATCGTATCTTTCATATAAAAGATGATATAGGGATAAATGAATTAATTTATTTATGTGATGTTGAAAATATGAAAAATACGATTTTATAACTTGAGACCCTTAAATATAGTCTATGTAGATTTTTTATGAAGGTTTTGGGTCGGTTGTGAAGAGTTATTATGTTTATAGCATTTTAGAATGCTTAAAAGAATTATTTAGTAAAAGGTAAACAATTAAAATAAATTGTTTACTAATTTAATAAATGATTTAAAATATTTTTACATGACTTATAATATTAGATTGAAATATTATTAGTAATATTAGACTTAAATGTTATTTAAAAATTAATAACATTAGCTTGAAATATTATTAAATAATGAATAATATTAAACGGGAAATTAAATAGAGAATTAAGTTATTTTTAAATGTAGTTGTTGAATTTGGTATTCAATGAACTATATTATGTTTATAGTCTGCTGAAAGAAGAATCCAGGGTACTGAATTTGATTTCGGGTTGCTGAAATTGAATTCAGTCTTCTGAATTTGATTATGGGTAGCTGAAATAGTGTTTTCAGTATGCTGAAATAGTATATTCAGTATACTGAAATGTTATCTAGTTTACTAACATTATCTACGTATAATAGTCATACTAAGACTATAATGTAACGTCTAATACTTAACTATATGTTTGAATGTTAGACAATTTAATATAAGATGATGAGATTATAAGTGAGTTATGTTATGACTAATTGAAAGATCAATTATAGGTCTTTTCTCTAAGAAGTTAAAATAAATTGCATAGCTGTAGACTGCGATTGAGGCAAGTTCTTTAACTCAAACTTGAGTTATATTTCAAAGCATGTTAGTGAATAATTCTTGATGATTATTCACATTTATATTGATTGTTGATATTCGCACTTTGTGCAATTGAATTCCTGTTCTATTATTATTGAACTGTGAATTAGTTAAAGTTCTTTCATTCATGAACTGTTTATGATATAGATCTATGCTAGTTGTATCAGCTAGATCAAGCATGTTTAAATTTGTTAAATCAAATATGTTTTGAAAGCAGTGCCTAACCAATTGAAATGATAAGGACTCTTGACTGAGAAAAAGAACAACTTTATTAAAGCATCATTGGAAAATAATTATTGCTAATATATTGAGTGATTATGCATATTTCACAGGGTATGAAAGGCTGATCCCCTGGATTACCAAACCTTATTAAAAGGACCAGTTTAAATACTGACAACCTTAGTATATGTTCATGGTTATTTCAAATCACTCAGCATCTGTTATTCAATTATTCGAATATTCAGTTATAGATATTTAATTCATGTTCTTTCACAATTGATTTATCTTGTTGAACATTGAAAGCTAAATTCTTTTCTAATCATGATATATCTCCTTTGAATTTAAACTTGCTAAGCAAATTAGTTGCTTACCCTTGCTATATCATGACATTTGTTTCAGCTAAGCCAGAGTCGTCCAAGAAGGACAAGGGCAAGAGAAAGGTTCAGGAATAGTTAATATAAATGTTTATGTTAAATTATGTATAATGGTTTGTAAACCTTTTGGGTTACTATATGTAACTAAGTAAGGTAATTTTAGGGTAAGGTAATAGACCTTGGGATATTGTTGTAAAACCTTATTATAATGAACAATGTATGTTTATTATTCCGCAATAGTATGTAGAATGCTTATGATGATGATGTATCGTGAGCACCAAACTCAAGGTTAGAGAACCCGGATTTGGGGGCATCACAGATTGGTATCAAAGCTTTAGGTTATAAACATTAGGATATGAAACCTAGGTTATAACCTTAGAAGAAAATTCGTATAGTGTATGCTAGAAGATGGATTGTGAAGATTTATCTCGTATAAATTGTACATAATAAAATATTGTTTCATTTTATTAATGAATATATTTTTTTGTGATACTAATGTTGTGCTTGTTTGGTTATAGGATGTCGGAGGAAACACAGGATAGCCATACGGTAGAACAGGAGCCAAGGCATCCTGTAGAGGAGCAAGCTGAGAGTGAGGATGCTGACGAGGATATGATGGTGGTGGACTTGTTTGAAGAGAATATGGCACTGGAAAATAGAGTCGCACAATTGGAACAAGATAACTCTACTCATCAATTTAATGAGACGCACTAATAAAGATTTGGCGTATCAGGCTCAGACAGAGCTTCCAGAGGTGAAGGTGCAGTTACAAGGACAGGTGACTTCGGCTCAACAGATGGTGGTTGTGAATGCTGAGCTGAGGAAAAGATTGGATCAAAAAGAGGTAAAGCTGGGAGTACTAAGAGTTGAGCATCAGGCGATGCGTTTTGAGTTTGATTTGGAGATTGCAGACAAGATTAGGATTGAGGATGCCTGGATTAGAGCAGCAATGATGGTTGATCAAGTAGAGGCAGCTTTGGAGGAGAAGGGGTTCAGGCTAGAGTCTCTGAGATGGGCATTAGATGCAGCATACGCAGGTCCCAAGATTTATAATAGGAGGCCGCATTTTGAGATCGGTGAGTCTAGCCGGTCAGTGCGACGTCATTTGGTTGGAGATGCACTGCAGGCGCAGGAGCATGTCCAAGTGGAGGTGCCTTTACCTAACGGCCAGTGAGGTGTTGGTTGGTAGTGATGTAAATAGATGAAATAGTACCCTTTTGTTAGCAGGGTTAGATTATATATGAGGTGAACCTCTAAGCTGTGAGAGGTTGTATGTAAATATGATGTATCCCCATATTAGGTGTGTAGGGGAGTATGTCTTTTGATAGATCCCATCTCTGGATGTTTAGAATGGGATAGTTATCATTTATAAAAATATGGCAGGCATGTAAGTGTACGACACTAATATTTGGTATATGAATATAAATGCGGTATTATGAGTAAATGTTTGATAATTTGAAAGTTTATTTAACTAAATGTGTTGTTTCGGCAAGCTGGATTGGATAATTCAGCAAGCTGAAAAGGTTATCTCAGCAAGCTGAATAGGTTATTTCAGCAAGCTAAAAAGGTTATTTCGAAAAGCTGAATTGGATAATTCAGCAAGTTGAATACTATGATAATATGATTGTTAGAGTTTAAATTACATATTGTATTTTAAATACTTATAAGATATGACATATAATGAAACTCGAAATGATACTATAAGATTTTGTCTAACCAGATAATGCCGCCAAGACGACAAAATCGTAACCAAAGGAAGGAACGTTCTGTGAACAATGAAAGAGATCAAGCTAACCCAATGCAGAACTTCACAAATATGATAGCTCAAGCTATGCAGACTCGTGCACCTGTAGCAAGGAATCAAGCGAATAATAGATTAACAAATTTTAAAGATTTTAAGGCTGTAGGACTGCCAGAATTTAGCGAAACCACGAACCCCATAGAAGCTCAGACATGGATGAAAGAGATGGAAAAGGCATTTATCATTTCTAGGGTAGCCGAAGAGCAAAAGACGGTTTTTGCTACCTACTTGATGAAAGGTGAGGCTAATTACTGGTGGGAGTCGAACCAAGCTAGAGCCGAAACGGAAGTAGTAGCCTGGACAAGGTTTAAGGAGTTGTTCCTTGAAAACTATTTCTCACAGGGCATGCAAGCCAGGATGGAAGTGAAGTTTCTTGAATTGAAGCAACATAACATGACAGTTGCTGAGTATGCAGCCTTATTCAACGAGTTAGCCAGATTCGCACCTCATCAAGTAGAGACAGAAGTGCAGAAGGTGCGTAGGTTTGAAAATGGGTTAAAGTCGTGGATATACAGCAAAGTTGCAGTGCTACAAATTACTACATTTTTGGCACTGTTAGAAAAAGCTATCATTGCAGAAGGTAGTAGTGAGGCAGTATCTAAATTCAACCGGGAGAAGAACAAGAAGAAGATTGAAGGTGGACATCAGAGTGCCAGCAGTGGTGGCAGTAACAGTAAGAAACACAAGTGGAACAGTGATAATGATTCAGGAACTCAACAAGGGAGTACACCACAGAAGAAGTCAGCATGTGAAAAGTGTGGAAAGAATCATTTTGGAGAGTATATGAAGGGGAAGAATGTCTGTTATAACTGCGGTCAGGAAGGACATATCTGACCAAATTGTCCTAAGCCAAGGAAGGGAGGTTGCTTTTCATGTGGGGGAACAGGGCATCGATTTAAGGATTGTCCATTTAAGAAGAATACTGACGGAGGAAGTGGAAACAGGAGCAGTACCACAAAGTTAACAATTTGAGGGTCAACACAGCAGAGCAAGCCTACAGCCCAAACTTTCAACATGACTGTACAAGACGCAGTAGCATCAAAGGAGGTGGTGTCAGGTATAATTCTGATCAATAATATAAATGCATATGCATTATTCGATTCGGGAGCTACCTGTTCATTTGTGTCTGATGAATTTGCTAAAAGATTAAACTTACCCTGTGAAAAGTTAAAGAACCCAATAAATATAGAAGTTGCAAACAAAGAAGTGATTCCTGTAGAGTTTATCCATAAAAATTATGGTGTGGAAATAAGGGGACATAAGTTAAGCGTGAATTTGATTCCGATACGCTTAGGAGAATTTGATGTCATCTTAGGGATGAATTGGTTGTTTAACCATGAGGTAGTTATAGATTGTCAAAAAAAAGTGTATACGCCTTAAGACACCAAATAAGTCTAAGGTTATATTTTATGGTAGCAAGTCGCCAAGACAAACAAGTTGTCTGACGATGATGCAGGTCAGGAGGATGTTACGAAAAGGATGTGAAGGTTATTTGGCTCATGTAGCGAATACACGGGTTGTGAATTCAGACATGGGGCAAATACCTATAGTTAATGAGTTTGGGGATGTCTTTCTAGAAGAAATTTTGGGACTTCCGCCAGACAGAGAGATAAAATTTGTGATTGATTTGGTACCGGGGACAGCGCCGATATCGAAAGCACCGTATAGGACGTAGAAATAAAAGAGTTGATGATCCAACTACAGGAGTTATTGGAAAAGAAGTACATTCAACCTAGTGTATCTCCGTGGGGAGCACCAATGTTGTTCGTGAAGAAGAAAGATGGTTCGATGAGGTTGTGTATGGATTATAGAGAGTTGAATAAGGTAACAATCAAGAACAAATATCCGTTACCGAGAATAGATGGTCTGTTTGATCAACTTAAAGGAGCAAAATATTTTTCAAAGATTGACTTAAGGACTGGTTACCATCAGTTGAAGGTGAGGACGGAGGATGTACCAAAGACAGCATTTAGAACTCGTTATGGCCATTATGAGTTCTTAGTGATGTCATTTAGACTGACAAATGCACCAACTGCTTTTATGGACGTGATGAATAGAATATTTAAATCGTACTTGGATAAGTTTGTTGTTGTGTTCATTGACGACATTTTAGTGTATTCGAAGACTGAAGAGGAGCATGCCGAACATCTACGAATTGTATTGGAGACATTAAGAGAAGAGAAACTATATGCTAAATTTTCAAAGTGTGAGTTCTGGTTGAAGAGGGTTCAATTTTTAGGACATGTCATCGATAACGAGGGAATTTTTGTTGATCCAGCGAAAGTAGAAGCGGTGAAAAATTGGGGATAATCGAAGACACCGACAAAGATCAGAAGTTTCTTGGGATTGGTAAGATATTACCGGAGGTTTATTCAGAATTTCTCGAAGATAGCGACACCATTAACTAATCTGATGAGGAAAACTGTGAAGTATGTGTGGACAAAAAAGTGTGAGCAGAGTTTTTAGGAACTGAAGAAAAGATTGAGTGAAGCACCTATGTTATGTTTACCAGATAGTACAAGGGGTTTTACAGTGTATAGTGATGCGTCACACAAGGGACTAGGTTGCGTGTTAATGCAGAATGGTAAAGTCATTGCGTATGCGTCACGACAATTAAAGGACTATGAGAAGGTATATCCTACCCATGACTTGGAATTGGTTGCGGTAGTGTTTTCCCTTAAGATTTGGAGACATTACCTCTACGGAGAAAAGTGTGAGATATACACAGACCATAAAAGTCTGAAGTACATCTTTACGCAAAAGGAGTTGAACATGAGACAGATGAGATGGTTAGAATTTTATCAAGGATTATGATTGTTATATTCTATATCATCCAGGGAAGGTCAATGAAGTGGCAGATGCTTTAAGCAGGAAGAGCCAAGAAAAGTTATTTGTATTGACAGAACAAGAAGAATTAGTAAGAGAAATGAAGAAAATGGAGTTTGAGGCGAAAAATCCGAAGAATTCGGGTAGAGTAATAGAAATGGAAGCAAGTTCGACCTTATTAGACAAGGTAACGAAAGCACAAAAGAATGGTGAGGAATGTTGTAACATCAAGAAACAGTTAGCTGAAGGTGAAGAGTTGAAGTATAACATTGTCGACACTGGATTGCTGAGATTTGAAGGACAAATTTGGGCACCTGCAGTACCAAAGTTAAGAGAAGAGATTTTGCAAGAAGCGCACAACACGAGATATTCAATACACCCAAGAAGCACGAAGATGTATCAAGATTTGTGTCAACATTATTGGTGGCCTAACATGAAGAGAGAGGTTGCTAAATGTATCAGTAGGTGTTTAACTTGTCAAAAAGTCAAGGCAGAGCATCAACGACCAAGTGGACTATTACAGCCGTTAGAAATTCTGGAATGGAAATGGGTGCACGTCACGATGGATTTTTTGGTAGGACTTCCAGTGACATAAAAAGGTTATGACGCCATATGGGTGATTGTTGACCGTCTTACAAAGTTAGCACACTTTTTGCCTATCAGGATCAGGTATACTATGGATCAACTTGCCAAATTGTATATCAAAGAGATAATTTCGAGACATGGAATGCCAGTATCAATTGTGTCTGATAGAGATTCGTGCTTCACGTTAAACTGTTGGTGGAGTCTTCAAGAAAGAATGGGGACATAGCTAAGGTTAAGTACCGCGTATCATCCACAAATAGACGAGCAAAGAGAGAAAATGATTCAAACACTAGAAGACATGCTCAGAGCCTGTGTGATGGATTTCAAAGGAAGCTGGGAAGATCATCTTCCATTGGTTGAGTTTGAATATAAAAAAGTTATCATGCAAGCATTGGAATGTCGCCGTATGAAGCCCTATATGGAAGAAAATGCAGAACACCCTTATGTTGGGACGAGGTAGGTGAACGAAGACTGTTAGGGCCAGAATTGGTGCAGTAGACCGTAGAGATCATCAAAGTGATAAGAGCTCGACTGGTAGCAGCTCAGGATCGAAAAAAGAAGTATGCAAATCTTCATCACAAGAAAAGAGACTTTGAAGTGGGAAGCTATACATTTCTAAAAGTATCTCCCTGGAAAGGGAAGATAAGATTTGAGAAGAAAGGTAAACTGAGTCCGAGATTTATTGGACCATTCAAAATACTGAAGAAGATAGGAAAAGTGGCGTACGAGGTAGCTCTACCTTCTAAACTGAAACATATTCATAATGTGTTTCATGTGTCACTGTTGCGTTCGTACAAGCCAGATTACAAGCATGTGATATGTTACGAGCCGATTCAAGTCGAGAAAGACTTATTGTACGAGGAGATTCCTGTAGAAATTTTAGATAGGAAAGTGCAGAAATTGAGAAATAAGGTTATACATTCGGTCAAAGTTCTATGGAGAAACCACAATGCTGAGGAAGCTACGTGGGAACTTGAGGAAAAGATGAGGAAGAACTATCCGAATATTTTTGAGTAACCTTAATGAAATTCCAAACACGGAATTCTTATAAGAAGGGGAGAATGTAATAACCAAGAATTTTTGTGTTGCATTGTAAATAAATATATTAATCTATGATATATTATGGATTACTAGGTGATTGAGTAATTATGTGAATAATATGATATGAGTATTTAAAGGAAGTCTCACTAATGAGTTAAATAAGTTAGTGGACTAACCTAAGTATTTTAATAATCCAAGAAATTAATTTAAGGTGTTAAACCCTAATTACATACTCAATAAACTTGAATACGGCAAGTCTAATTGGGTTGTGTAAGTGAATTAATATTATTGATTGATAAGAATATGTAAATATCAATAATAATAAGCATTAGTTCAAGAGATAATAAATTTAATGGACTAAGAAGGGTAAGTAATTTAAACAAGCCCTATTAATTATTTAAGCATTGGACTTATAGGTAAATTGATTTAAGAGCAACAAAATGGTTAAACTAGCCCAATATTATATGTAAAAAGCAAGTATAATAGTGGCACAATTTAATTGGTGGTGGAGGCCCAAGTTTATTTTAATTAGTAAGTAAACTAAGAAAAATGCAAGTCCAAAAGAAATTAAATAAAAACCCAACTTAGCCCACTTGAGGAAGGTTATTTTAGTCATTGAATAAAGCATAAACTAAAACAAAAGTGGGCAGATAAGAGGGCCATGTGGCCAGTTTTGGGAGAGGAGAATAAAGGGGGATGTATGAAATGATTACATTACTTTATTAAGTGGGTAACTTTTGCTAGGTGTCACTCATTGTATGGAAACAACACTTATACTAATCCTTACAAGAAATCACTACAATGATGAGAGAGAGAAAGGGGTAAGAACTTGGAAGATTATGATTTACTAACTAAGTAAATTAAATATATCATTTGTTCTTATCTCATTTTCGAAGCTAAACAAAGAAAGAACAAAAGAAACTAGAGAGAGAGAATTCAGTGGGAGCAAGAAGAAGAGAGGAAGAGGGTTTGAGCCATATGCACCCTAGATTCATAACTTACTTTGGTTGGAAAAAAAGCATAGCAAGAAAATCAAGGTATAAACCTAATTTCTAATCTTTACTCTCATTTTTTTAATAGTTAAATGGTATATGGGGTTGATGATTTTGAGGGTTAAAACTCTTTAATCTATGTGTTTTTTATAGATTCAAGTATGGATCTAACTTATTTAAGTTTTAGAAAGTGGATCAAAAGAAAGAAATGAAACTAGGTTTCTAGAAAACTCTATTTTTCTCTCCCTTTGATCAACTAGTATTTTAGATCTACACCTCCTTTTTATGATCTGTCAAAGAGGGGTGCTAGATATATGAGTTGACTAGTAAACCCAAGTGGTAGAACTAAAAAACAATGTGTCTAAAAGTCGTGGTATGAGCTTTAGTCAAAATAGTCCGTGTAGTGGACGAAAAAGGTAAAAAGCTTGCTGATCAGTCAGCCACGAGAGCTTTTTCATCAATTTTATTTGTTTTACAAATTTGGAGAAAATTTGAAATATGAGTAGTTATGTAACTCCTGTAAAAATTTGAAAATGTTTGGCCATGTGAAATGAGAGTTATGGATTTTACGGCCAAAGACTACTTTTAAAAATCTACCCTAATAACTATCTGTGATTAACTCTAAAAATTATGAAATTTTTACTAGAAGTACAGGTATATAACAGGAGAATATCCTGAAAATTTTAGAATTGTTGGACACAATCTCGATTTATGATAAATCTGACAATATTGGGCTATTATGGACTATTTAAATATAGTAAATGAATTTTAAAAAATTTTGAAAAAATATATTTTCATGAGGGAATTATATATAGTTTCTTTTCAGAAAAGAAATGATTTTAGAGATGTTTTGCTATTTTTCATATAAAAGATGATATAGGGATAAATGAATTAATTTAATTATGTGATGTTAAAAATATGAAAAATATAATTTTATGACTTGAGACCCTTAAATATAGTCTATGTAGATTTTTTATGAAGGTTTTGGGTTGGTTGTGAAGAGTTATTATGTTTATAACATTTTAGAATGCTTAAAAGAATTATTTAGTAAAAGGTAAACAATTAAAATAAATTATTTACTAATTTAATAAATGATTTAAAATATTTTTACATGACTTATAATATTAGATTGAAATATTATTAGTAATATTAGACTTAAATGTTATTAAAAAGTTAATAACATTTGCTTGAAATATTATTAAATAATGAATAATATTAAACGGGAAATTAAAATAGAGAATTAAGTTATTTTTAAATGTAGTTGTTGAATTTGGTATTCAATGAACTATATTATGTTTATAGTCTGCTGAAAGAAGAATCCAGGGTACTGAATTTGATTTCGGATTGCTGAAATTGAATTCAGTCTTCTGAATTTGATTATGGGCAGCTGAAATATTATCTAGTTTGCTGAAATAGTATATTCAGTTTACTGAAATGCTATCTAGTTTACTAACATTATCTAGGTATAATAGTCATACTAAGACTATAATGTAACGTCTAATACTTAACTATATGTTTGAATGTTAGACAATTTAATATAAGATGATGAGATTATAAGTGAGTTATGTTATGACTAATTGAAAGATCAATTATAGGTCTTTTCTCTAAGAAGTTAAACTAAATTGCATAGCTGTAGACTGCGATTGAGGCAAGTTCTCTAACTCAAACTTGAGTTATATCTCAAAGCATGTTAGTGAATAATTCTTGATGATTATTCACATTTATATTGATTGTTGATATTCGCACTTTGTGCAATTGAATTTCTGTTCTATTATTATTGAACTGTGAATTAGTTAAAGTTCTTTCATTCATGAACTGTTTATGATATAGATCTATGCTAGTTGTATCAGCTAGATCAAGCATGTTTAAATTTGTTAAATCAAATAAGTTTTGAAAGCGGTGCCTAACCAATTGAAATGGTAAGGACTCTTGACTGAGAAAAAGAACAACTTTATTAAAGCATCATTGGAAAATAATTATTGCTAGTATATTGAGTGATTATGCATATTTCACAGGGTATGAAAGGCTAATCCCCTGGATTACCAAACCTTATTAAAAGGACCAGTTTAAATACTGACAACCTTAGTATATGTTCATGGTTATTTCAAATCACTCAGCATCTGTTATTCAATTATTCGAATATTCAGTTGTAGATATTTAATTCATGTTCTTTCACAATTGATTTATCTTGTTGAACATTGAAAGGTAAATTCTTTTCTAATCATGATATATCTCCTTTGAATTTAAACTTGCTAAACAAATTAGTTGCTTACCCTTGCTATATCATGACATTTGTTTCAGCTAAGCCAGAGTCGTCCAAGAAGGACAAGGGCAAGGGAAAGGTTCAGGAATAGGTTAATATAAATGTTTGTGTTACATTATGTATAATGGTTTGTAAACCTTTTGGGTTACTATATGTAACTAAGGTAATTTTAAGTTAAGGTAATAGACCTTGGGATATTGTTGTAAGACCTTATTATATTGAACAATGTATGTTTATTATTCCGTAATAGTATGTAGAATGCTTATGATGATGATGTATCGTGAACACCAAACTCGAGATTAGAGAACCCAAATTTGGGGATGTCACATTATTCATTCAATGATATTCATTGATACATTCTATCATCTACTATCATCTCTCATCTACACCATTGGAGTGCAAATTTGAAAGCATGTCATGCTAGTTTTCTTTATTCAGTTCTAAGGGATGCTGAACCTTATTTATAATTAATGGTTAATTGAGTATTTATTATTTATTCATTCTCACATGAAATTCATTCTTGATAATCTGATTTAATTTTTGAATGCTGTTTGGTTTAACTAATTTGATTTCTGCATGATTAAATTGGTTAACTAATATCATATGCTAGATTAAGGAATATTATTATGTGTAATTGGTATGGTTCCTAATCACAAGTAGCAATTAGTAATACCTGATTGTGGACAAGCTTTTGAGTATTACTATGATTATCAGAAGACAAGTTAAACAATCCGAGCTTATGTGTTTGTTGCTTGGAATAGGCCAATTCCCTAATTCTTAATGTTGTTGTTATATTAAATCAATAGAGCTTATTCTAGGTTGTATAATGGTTAGAATCTTATGAAGAGCTTGTTTCATCGAGTGATAATCTAAGGGGGAGTTTCGGGTAGCAGAGCTTGTTGTTACCTAGGACTATTAATTTCATTGAAGGGTAAACAATAGTTACACTTGATTAATCCATTATTGTGAAAAGGTGATACTGAACTAAAGCTTTTAAATCATTGTTATTGCTTATCAGTTTATTATTGTTAATTTAATTAATCAACTCAAAATCCCCCCTTTTCTTGGAAATAATTGAATAAATATAAAATAAATCACTCTCTATGGGATCGATCCTTGCTTACTACTGTGCTAATTGTTTGAATTTGTAAAGTGAAAGTGAGGTTAATTAGGAGTGTAAACGACAGCTCTCAAATTTTAGCGCCGTTGCCGAGGGGTGTTATTTGTTTTTGTCTATTCTTTATTTTTGTTTTTTTTATTATTTTTGTTTCTTTTTCTTTTTATTTTATGATATAATCCTCTCACCTTATTGACTTAAATTTTGATCAAGAGATAGAGAAAACTACAGATACAAAAGAAGCTCTTGTTCCATTACTTGAAGAGGAAGAGATGGCGGTGCCACACAATAACAGAACTTTAAAAGAACTGGCTACTCCTGATCTGAATCAACCATCTTTTTGTATTGAGTATCCTACTTTAGATGTTGCTTTTGAACTTAACTCTGGACTAATTCGTCTTTTGACTACTTTTCGTGGTCTTATAGGTGAAAATCCATATAAGCATCTAAAGGAGTTCCACGTGGTGTGTTCCACGATGAAAGCACGAGGAGTGACAGAGTAGCAGATTAAGCTTAGACTTTTTGCATTCTCCTTAGCAGATTTGGCTAAAGACTGGTTATACTATCTGCCTTCAGGATCAATACGATCATGGACTGATATGCAAAGGTTATTCATGGAGAGGTATTTTTCTGCATCAAGAGTTACCGATATAGGAAAGGAGATATGTGGAATCAAGCAGTTCAATGGAGAGAACCTCTATGAGTATTGTGAAAGGTTCAAGAAGTTGTATTTCAGTTGTCCACCTCACGGAATTGATGATCATCACTTGATCCAGTACTTCTATGAGGGGTTGCTACCAATGAATAGAAGCATGATTGATGCAGCAAGTGGAGGAGCACTGGTAGACAAAACTCCAGACGCTGCAAAGAACTTAATTACAACCATGACAACCAACTCACAGCAGTATGGTACTAGGATGACTCATACATCACAAAGGGTAAAGGAGGTGAGCACTTGTAATCTTGAGCAACAGGTATCTAAATTAACTGCAATAGTTTGACAAATGGCTGTAAGGAATACGCAATGTTTTCAACAAGCTCAACCTCAGTACCACACAGAAAACCAAGAAGTACCTACCAATTCTGGGACATCTATGGAGGATATGTTCAAGGCATTCATGAACTAAACACAACAGTTCATGAATCAGACACAGCAGTTCCAGCAAGAGACAAAAACTTTTGTTCAAGATCTTAGGGACCAAGTTGGTCAGCTTGCAACCACAGTAGGGAGGTTGGAATCTCAAGGCTTAGGGAGGTTATTTTCTCAAACTGTTGAGAATGTAAGTGCAATAACATTGAGATGTGGTGCAGAGGATTGGCAGCAAGGAAAGTCAATACTTTCAGAACAAAACAAGTCAGACAATAGTGAAACAAGCAGCAGTGTTGTACTCAAGCAAAAATTTCCACTTCTTTCAGCTTATGAACCGATACTACCTTTTCCCCAAGTTCTAAGAAGGAATTGGAAAGTTGAAAAAAATTCAGAGTTATATACAAAGTCGTATGAAAAATTTCTGGAAGAAATGGCGAATAGGGAACAAGAACTTAAAGATGATGAGGAGTTCACTAGTGGAAACCAGTTGGAAGTGCTTGAGGCTACTACAGAATTTGAAGAAGAAATCAGGTATTCAAAGTCTGAAAAGGATGAACAAGAGGAAGAGGAGAACAATTTGATAAGTTCTGTAGATCTTTACAAAGAGGATATAGATGATACATCAGTGCAAACAACAAAAACACTACATGATACATACCATGGGACCTTAACTATGGAATTGGATGAGGCACATATCCAGTTTAGCATATATGAAGTTAAAAGGTATCTTGGTAATATTAATTCTATTTTTTCTACTGATGTTATTGACTCTATAGTGCAGGAATCTCTTTAGCAAATATACAAGGAGGATTTGAGGGCTGCAATGGAGCAAAATCAGGATCTAAAGGATGTCCCTAATGAATTGAAATTGTTACCAGTCCACTTGAAGTTCACAACTCTGATTACATAGAATGAGAAGGATGATGTCAAGCCAATGACAATAAACAAGGGCAACTGCTTGGGAGGATAA
Source organism: Panax stipuleanatus (assembly GCA_020205555.1). NCBI lineage: Eukaryota > Viridiplantae > Streptophyta > Magnoliopsida > Apiales > Araliaceae > Panax > Panax stipuleanatus. The sequence continues at coordinate 120,585,269 of CM035125.1, forward strand.
CCCAAAATCTCAGATTTGATTTTTCTATCTCTTTACTGTTTAGTTTTGTTTAGTAACATGTAGTTTCTTTCTTCTTTGCATGATTTTCTTACATTATGGACAATATAAGGTTTGAGTGTGGGGGGAAAGATTTAGGTTTTTATTTTATTTAGGGATATTGATCCAATTTTGATAAGAAATTTGAAAATTTGATGCCTTTTGAAAATTTTTGAAAAATTTGGGTTCCATGATTCTATTTGCCTTTGTTTCAAAGGTTAAATTCAAAAATTGAAAATCAATGCTAAATTTCAAAATTTGTTTGATGCTTAATTGGTTAATGATTGAGGAAAACTAAGTCATGATTCATAGTAATTGATTTGAATTGAATTTGTGGCGCATGAGTACTTGAACATTTGATATATGCTCATTTGGCTTAGTTATCTGTGGAGTTGTCTATGTGCACTAATCTCATGCTTTAGAACTATTGAACTGCTTATGCTTTTTTCAAGACCATGTGAAAAAAAATCAAAAAGTTGAAAATCAAAAAAATTGTTGAAAAAGAGAAAAAGAAGCAAAAGAAAAATCATGTGGTGGGATGAGATGGAGCGTAAAACGCACTCTCCCATAAACACGTGCAAATAAGTGAGATGAAGCATAAAATGCACTCACTTATAAAAGAAAGATTGAGGAAGGTGAAACGGAGCATAAAATGCATTCACCGGAAACAAAGAGGAAAATAAAAGGGCTCTGGTAAAAAAAATAAAGCAGGAAAAGTATGTTTTGAGTTTTTGAGTGGTGTGCACGATTTTTGCTTTATGGTAACTAAGTTGAGTAAGTGTGTGGATCATAAAAGAGTGCTTATGTGGATACAATTTGACTTAATAAAATTCATTGGTGAAGTGGCAAAGTAATTATCTTGAGTTAATTAATGAAGCATTGATTATGTTTTTGTTGGTTTAGTGTTAATAATCATGATTTGATCTTAAAATCTTTTGACATGATGGTTGAGTAGAGTTATTCTGGAAATCAAACTTTTGGTTTACACGAGGACGTGTAAAAGGCTAAGTGTGGGGGAATTTGATAAGTGCATAATATTCATTATTTTCGATTCTTTTATGTTTGGTTTTATTGCATGTTTTGTGTTGTAAATGACTTATTATGTTGTTTATTGCTTTTAGGATAAAATAGAGCTTAAGTGACGAAACGGGACGATTCGGAGCTGATTAGAAGCAAAAAAGAAAACTTCGCCCCAGCGAATTGGGCGGGAAAATCTTGGAAATCTTAGATTTTTGAAAAGTTTCTAAAAGCAAATTTTGACAACTTTCTACGTGGAATTGGATTGATATTTCTATTAGATTTAGGATATCTTTAGACTGAGATTTATTTCAAATTGGATTCTATTTCTTTATGGAAACTAGAGTTTTGTAATTCCTTTTAGAATTTGGATTTCTAGTTCTCATAGGATTTAGGACTTTGTCTAGCACTATAAATAGATGTAATAGTCAGGGTATTATTCATTCAATCATATTCATTGATACATTCTATCATCTACTATCATCTCTCATCTACACTATTGGAATGCAGACTTGAAAGCATGTCAGACTAGTTTTTTTTATTTAGTTCTAAGGGAAGTTGAATCTTATTTATAATTAATTGTTAATTGAGTATTCATTATTTATTACTTCTCACATGAAATTCATTCTTGATAATCTAATTTAATTTTTGTATGCTATTTGGTTTAACTAATTTGATTTCTACAAGATTAAATTGGTTAACGAATATCATATGCTAGATTAAGGAATATTATTACGTGTAATTGGTATTGTTCCTAATCACAAGTAGCAATTAGTAATACTTGATTGTGGACAAGCTTTTGAGTATTACTATGATTATCAGAAGACAAGTTAAACAATCCGAGCTTATGTGTTTGTTGCTTGGAATAGTCTAATTCCCTCATTCTTAATGCTGCTGTTATATTAAATCTAGAGAGCTTGTTCTAGGTTGTATAATGGTTAGAATCTTATGAAGAGCTTGTTTCATTAAGTGATAATCTAAGAGGAGTTTTGGGTAGCAGAGCTTGTTGTTACCTAGGACTATTAATTTCATTGAAGGGTAAACAATGTTACACTTGATTAATCCATTATTATGAAAAGGCGATACTGAACTGAAGAACTAAAACTTTTAAATCATTATTATTTCTTATAAGTTTATTATTGTTAATTTAATTAATCAACTCAAAACCCCCCTTTTCTTGGAAACAATTGAATAAATATAAAATAAAACACTCTCTGTGGGATCGATCCTTACTTACTACTGTGCTAATTGTTTGAATTTGTAAAGTGAAATTGAGGTTAATTTAGGAGTGTAAACGACAGCTCCCAGTATCCTGACTGCTACCGGGTGTAGATGATTCTATATAACTGGGTATTTGTTTACCCTGAAGACTTTTGCTTTGCTCTTTGAGAAAAATAGCCAATTCCGCTATCTGGTTCTTTATTCCTTCGAACTCTTCCCGGGAGACCGGGGTGGATTCAGGTTAAGCACTTGAAGCCATGATTGGAGATGGACTTAGTGCTTTTTAAATTTTGATCTGGTAACGGGACTAATTTTTTCCTACAATAAAAGTAGGTGTGTTAATTTGGATATTATATATATCAACAGAATGCATGCTATGCAATGTGTTTATTTTTGACAATTTTTAATCTTTTCCTGCAAAATAAATGTCAGTTGTTTTGATAGCAGGATAGTATGACAGGATTTACCATGAAATGTATATTTACATTTATTTGAAATTTACATTGAATTGAAAGAGGAAGGCATGAGGAGGCTTTCCTTCGGATTTGGTTAATTAGAGGCTGACCTATCTTAGGCTACTCTTGCGGCTTTTCGGCATGAAGGTCCCCAGATCATTGAAATTTACTAGAGGGAAAATTAATCCGTTCTTTCAATTGGAGCGGATCTGAGTGGCGTCTTTCCTGAGCCTCGCATGATTAGTCTCCTTTGGGTCCAGTAATCAATCACTGATGGGTTCGCATCCTGGTGGAGGAATCACACAACATACATTCACATACATCATGTCTCACCGTATGAAATGATGACATTGTGCGAAACACTAATATAAAGCAGTAAAGCAGTTATTTACATCCATTCAATGTAAAACACAGCATCCACACACACAGCAGATAAAAGGGAAATTTTGAAAAGATTTGAAGTGAGGCTTAAGCCCTCTACTGTCCCCAGCAGAGTCGCCACCTGTCGACGTTGGAAAAAAATCTTCTGGACAGATCTTCCTTTCCCTAAATTTTGTTCTGTTTTCTACGCTTATTTGTCTTATCTGTTTTATGAAGGGTGAAATTCTTAGGAAAAGGCCAATATGTATTATGTCGACGATTTGAAAGGTTTACAGAGTCGCCAGTTGGTATATTTTGAAATGATTGTACCAACTACCAACTCAACCGAGTGTTGTTTGAAAAATTTGCAAGTAGGCCCAATTATTGGACGCTGTCAAAACTTGGCCTTGGAAACCGAGATTCTTAAAGTTCGGGGGCTTGGTTAAGCAGGGGAAAGGTGTTAGGCACCCACCAACTTTCGTGAAACACGGTTACTGTATCTTTTCAATTTTTCCCTTTTTATTTGCAATGTGTGTGTGTATGCTGGAAGTAATTGAGCTTACGTGTTTGATTTGAAAGTAGTGTCGTGCTCCGTTGGACCTATATACGAAGGGTTTGATTTGTTTGAAAATTCCATTTTTAGACAAGATATGAAAATTCCATTTTTAGACAAGATATGAAAATGACGTTTTGAAATATGGTTTTCAAACCCTTGCGCTCACATAGGAATTGAAGCCTTTTGATATTTCCATTTTATTCTATTCCGCATTCGGCTTGATTTGGATGTTTGTCGGGATGCGAAGCATCCTCGACCACAGAATGTATATACAATTGCCGATCTTCTTATGGGCATGATAGCCATCAAAGTGACCCTAGCACGACAAACCACAGTGTACTATGTTAAGACCTTAAATCCGGATAACCGTTTTAAGGTCCATCTGATTTACATTTACAAAAAAAACTGGCGGGATGTATTTACAATTTGAAGTTGTCCATCATGGGAATCGGATGTAGATCCGTGTGTTTGATCATTAATCCCATGATTCCTAGGCTCACAGAAAAAGATCAAGAAACTTGCACATCAAAGATATTGACATGTAGTGCAAATTGTACTCTAGACGTCGCAAAACGAATGATTCATCAGTTAAATCCTTGCATGCGCGTAGCCGAAGCTTCCCGTTCTCACTAGATATTGATCTAGGGGCGCGTAGTTGCTTGAATAATTACCAAAATTAGAAAGAAAGCTAGATTTAAATAAATCTTAGCCATTCTAGCTTCCCAGTTCCGGTTTCACCGATTTTTAATCGTTTGAAAGTTAGAAATCACATTGAATAAATAATATATATATATATATATATATATATATATATATATATATATAAGCTGTAAAGGGCCATTGATTTTCAATCCAGGCCCGACAGAGAAAATGTAAATATATATATATATATAAGCTGTAAAGAGCCACGAATTTACAATCCAGACTCGACTGAGAAATGTAAATATATATATATATATATATATATATATATATATAAGATGTAAAGAGCCACGAATTTCTAATCTAGGCTCGACTGAGAAATATAAATATATATATATAAGATGTATAGAGCCACGAATTTTTAATCCAGGCTCGACTAAATGAAATGTTAATATATACAGTTAGTATATATATATATATTAAAGCTGAATAGGTCACGAATTAGCAATCCAGGCCAAACAAGTTAGAATAAATATATATATATATATATATATATATATATATAAAAGCAGTAAATGTCATGGATTTACAATCCAGGCTTGACGGAATTGAATGTTAGTTTATATATAGTCAGGTATATATATAATAAAGCTAAAAAAAGCCGCGAATTAGCAATTCAGGCCAAACGAAATAGCGTAAATATATATATACATAGTTATATATATAGGAAAACGGTAAGAAGTCATGGATTAGCAATTCAGGCTGTGCAAGTAAAGAAAAACGTATATATATACTTATATATACTAAAAAGTAAGCTAGAAAGGCCACGGATTTGAGATCCGGGAGAAACCAGAAGCTAAAACTTTATATGCACTTTCACATATACGTAATAAAGTAGTAAATAGTTTCTGATCGTAAAAAAACTTACAATAGACAGCTCCACGGGCTTTTTGCCACTCGGAGGGCTTCAAATCCCTGTTTCCACCAGTTAAAATTTGATATGTTGTAGAATATACATATGCAAACGTATTGAAAGAATAAAATTGAAAGTTTGGAGTGCTAGAAGTAGGGCTAAAGGTCGAAATGGGCGGAGTTTCTCTATATATTTTTTTTCTTCTTTTTTTTCAAGGGTGGGGGGGTTTTATTTATAGACCAAATGGTAGTGGGTCTACCCACGGCAGTCGTGGGAAGAGGTGCGGCTGCCTGAGTGGGCTCCACTCCTGTGGGTCCTGTCGTCTCGAAGTACGTGCACTCTAAGCAACGCGATGTCTGCTTTGAACCTTTATAACTTTTAATCCGGGAATCCGTTTGAGGCGTGCTATACTTTTTGGAAAGCCCTTTCCGAGAGCTACACAATGACATGGGATTTGACCTTTTCGAATCTTGGAAGATGGGTCCATGACCAGATCTTTGAATTTTCGCAGTCCGTCCATTTAGCTGTCTTGTGCTGTTTTTAGTCAGGATTGATGTTATGGCTCTTCTTAACCCTCATTGCAAAAATTTCGCTTGATTTTGACTTGATTTGATGTCAAGACGGTAAAATGATCATTTTGCCCTTCCAGGGATTGTCTCCAGGATTGACAAGATTTTTGATTGCTTTCTTGGGGTTGTCTCCGAGGTTTGATCCCAGTTGACTCTGTTCTTCCTCAAGGTTGTCTTCGAGGTTGATTTGGTCTCCCAGGGTTGTCTCTGGGGATGATTTAATGCTTCAGGGCTGTCTCCGAAGTTGATTTAGGTCTCCCGGTGTTGTCTCTGTACTTCTCGGGATTGTCGCCGGGGCCTGTCTTGACATCCCGGTGTTGTCGCCGAGGGTGACTGTATCTTCCGGGGTTGTCGTCGGGGTTTGTCTTAACGTCCCGGTGTTGTTGCCGGGGTGACTGTATCTCCCGAGGTTGTCGTCGGGGTTGGACTTGACATCTCGATGTTGTCGCCGGAGTGACTGTATCTCCCGGGGTTGTCGTCGGGGTTCGTCTTGACATCCCGGTGTTATCGTCGTGGTGACTGTATCTCCCGGGATTATCGCGGGGGTTGGACTTGATGATTTGGACTTCCAAGGTTGTCTCTAGAAGGTAAAAAATGATTTTACCCTCCTGCAGGGTTAGTAACAGAAATGCAAAATTTCGAGTGTCTACATTACAGATTCAAGTATTATCTACTTCTCTTGGCGTATTGTTACTGGTTGTTATAGATTCAAGTAATCAGTAACAATAATAACAATACGCAAGAAGAAATAGAAAATTTCTTCAATTTTAATTCGAACTATTCTATTTCTCCAAAAGAGATGAGATCCTAAGTTCATTATATGAAGTATAAAGTTTTCAGCAGTACTTCGCCTTATTAATAATCTGACCTAGCGTCCGCGGTATTAAACTGCGGACGGGACTTATGAGTTTCTTGACGTCGTTTGGTTAAACCGGGGTGTCGTTTTGGGGTCATAGAATCCACAGTTTAATATTGTGGATGGTAGTTTAAACAAAACAACAACGTTGTAATTTTCGAAAGGAAGTTAGCGTCTACAGTTTAATATTGTGGACGAGAGAATTTTTCAAGGAAGAGTATTTTGATCATCTGTCCCGTCCGCAGTATTAAATTATGGAATACTGGAAATTAAATTGCGGATGAGAATAATATAGGTCGTTAGATATCCGAATAAACGATCAAAATTTGTTGTAAGGATACACTTTTTTACAACGTTAAGTATGGATCCGCCCCCAACTGTAAAGGAATTGTAATAGTATAGGATATCATTATATTGTACTTGAAATTTGTAATTATTAAGGATTAATGAAGATATCATTTTCTTAGTCAATCTTGTTTGTTAGTCTTTTAATTGTATTTTACATTTTTCGGTCTTACACACACACACACACACACACACACACACATATATATATATGGGTCTCAGCCATCCATAGCAACCGGTTGCTATGGATACTATTCCAACAACCATGATCATAGTCGTTGATCTCGATAATGAATGACCGAGATTGAACTTAATTTTCTCTCAGCCGCAACAAGTTGTTATTTGATAATAATATTTATTTATAAAATTTTGAATAAATAATAAATAATATTATAAATAAATATTATTATCAAATATTATAAATAAATAATATATTACTCAAAATTATTATAAATATTAATATGTTAATATTATAAATAGTACTTGTAAAGATATTAATATTAATATTATTTATACTATTAATAGTACATATTACTTAAAATTATTAATTAATAATATTAATCAAAATTATTAATTAATATTTCCTTACTTAATAATTAAGTAACTAATAGTACATATTAGTCATCCAAAATATTAAATAATAATTTTAATTGCACTTGTTTCTCTCTCTCCTGAAACTAGTAAGTATATTGGACTTTGTTTTTTTTTTTTCCTTGCATGCCTGACAGCTACAGTGTTGCGGCTGAATAAGTTTTTTTTTTTTTTTACCTGCTGTAACAACTTGTTGCGGCTGTAAGAAAATTAAATTCAATCTCGATTATTCATCATCAAGATCAACGGTTAAAATCATGATTGCTAAAATAGTGTCCATAACCGATTACTATGCATAAGACCCTATATATATATAAAAGAAAGTGTATCGTTTTATTTCTGTTTCTCTAATCACTCTTGCTAAAAGTAGTAGTAGTATCTAAGTTGCAATCATTAGGTGCTCATGAAGTTATAGTGAAGTTGGTCAGTTTCAAGCTACAGTTGTGTCTTTGGTAAAACTTAAAAGAAAACAGTGTTCTAGCTCAAATCCGATTTAATGACGAGAAACTAAAGCAGCATATTAATTCCATTTCCTAAGACAATTCCAGTATATGGACTTAATTTATCTGATTCAAATAGACAAAGTTTAACACAAATTACAGACATCATTACTTTAAGCTACCACAGTTCATAAATAATTTATTATTTCCCACAAACAAGTTATAATTCATAATTTAGAAGCATATAATCTCATGAAATTAAGCAGCTTCGAACAACTGCTTCACCTTAGTGATATAATCACCCATTGCCTCCTCTTTGGATTTTCCTGCCACATAAATGTAAAAAAATAACAATTAGCAGTCAAATTTACCCTAGTAGTACACAAAAGACCTAAAATTCGATGAGTATAATAGATCAGAATATCAAGTATTCTACAGGAAATAGATTAGTGTTCTGGGCATGCTAAAAATACAATCAACACAGTTTTCTAATAATTGATCAAGGTGTCTTACTTTTTGACAATTGTGAAGATTTCTTTGACTTGCTATTAATATGACTGATAAATCGAACATTTTACCCTCTGAATTAAATTACAAAATTAAAAGAATGGAAAATTACAAAATAAAATATCAAGGCCCTATAACCTTTAAATCTCAGGTTTGAGCCCAACTTGTGTGAGTTTATTTTCTTCTTATATTGTGATGTGTGCTTCCTCATTTATGTGACTTGTTTGTGAGTTTATTTCTTCCTCTTTTATGCGAGGTTTAATTAATTTTTGATATTATAATAGTGATTGTGTACTTGACTATGATACTACTCCCTCCGTTCCTTTTAAAAAGGAGTGAAATTTGTTCCTTTTTTACTTGTCATTTGTAGATTTCAAGAAAACATTAATGACTTAGTTTACCATATTATCCTTACATTAAATACTAAATTGTTTATCTTTCCTCTTTTCAAATGAATTTTGAAGGGTAATATTGAGATTGTATACTCATTTTAATCAATCAAACAAAGCATTAATAACATTTCTTAATTTTTGTGTTTTCTCCTAAAAAAAAAGAACGTAGGGAGTCTTATATATTGTACTCCCAAAAGTGCAGCTTTAACAAACAAAAAAGATTTTAAAAAAAGCACAAAACGATTTTTTTGGGACATTCAAATACAGTAACTAAATGCTTCAGCACAATACCTTCAACAGCCTTCCATGCATCCCACTTTGCCCTGTCCCTCGTGTTGAAAATACCAGGACGGCCTGTAAATTAAATACAAATATGAATATTAGAGCTGCCACATAAGCACACCTGAAAAGCAATACAGGGCCGCAATTCTATCAGAATGCATTTAACGAGTAAATACTAACTTGTGTTCACTGGTCCAACTGTGGCTTGCTTGTACAATCCATACAATATAAGCTTATTCTCATTGGTAGTACTCTCTGGCAGGGTCTTTGCTTTCTCAGCATGCTCCTCAAACTCCTCCTGCAGATCCGTAATTGTTAAAACTATGAAAAAGAAAAGGAGAACATCAACCAAACTTTAATGCATCCAACAACGGTGAAATTATAAAAAAATGGTGAAATTTTGAGGTTATAACAAAATGGTGAAATTTTGAGGTTATAAGAAAAATGGTGAAACAAAAAGCTCACAGTGCGAGAAAATTTCGCTCACCAATAAAATCAACAACAGAAAGCTGTAAAACTTAAAAATTGTGAAATGATGTGGGATAGCGCCTCCTAGATGGCTCTCCACAAAAATAGAAAAATTCGCATATAGCAGCTCTTACATCATAGAATTATTGTGCTTAAAGTGCCAATAACAAGAAGATGGAATGGGTATTTAAGTGCCGAGTACTGCACAACTGTGATCCATATTTTCAAAGAGAGCTTACTGAGAAGATCTAAGCCTCTAAAAGCTTTATATGGAATAGATAAACAAGACTATTGATAAAAGAAGGAGGCGATGAAACCACAGTGCAGGATGATGCCTCGGATTTAAAGGAAAGACAGCAAAGACAACTACAAAATTTGGTAAAGTACACAACTGAAAGATGAAGCACCTAACCCCAAGTGTTGAAAATGAAGCTTAACACACAAGCACTAGTGCTTCACATAGGACTTGACACATTCACAAACATTTAACTTGATCAAAGTAATTGACCAGAAGCCCCAACAAACATAAATGGTGAGAAAGCAGACAGTTCCTTTAATGCATATTCAAATGCAACATAAACCCACACACACACACATATATTCACTAAGACGAATTAAATGTACACCTATGTCAATACAAGACTTATAATGACAGCTAAACAAAAAAAAACAGAAATCAGAGTTTTCTTAAACATATATGAAACATGGATGGGAAATAAGAACAAATCTGTCAATAACAAAACAAACTCATGCGGATTTTCTCCAAATATTTGACTAAAAATCAAAATTTTAAACACATCCCAAAAATCAGTCACCACCCAAAACAATACCATCTTCTTAAATGTTTCACAATTCACACAGATCTTATCGAATACTGAACCAATCATAAATTTATCTCAGATAAAAAGAAAAACCAAATCAATCCATAAAATTTGAATCCTAAACCATAGCAACAATATCCCAAAGAAAAACCAACAGAAGTAAAAAAAGACCCATCTCACATTCCACCCAGAAATAATCTCAATTCCAATGCAATCATCGAATCAAATCTCAAACAAAAGAAGAAAAGCTAAATTAACCCATCAAAACTAACTTCTAAACCGAAATCAGTATTATCATTGGCCTTAAATAAGCCACAAACAAAAACAAAAACAAACAAAAAACTACAAGATTTAAACTTCTATATACAGATACAACAAGTAAGATAGAAGATTTAACACCGACAACAAAAAAAAAGATCCAAATTTTGTAAATTTTGCTTTGTAATCATACCTGCAAACCCATTTTCTCTTTGTGTAGTCTTAGATCTGCTCTGCTATATAACACCCAAGTACAGTGTCGTTTGTGTGCGGAGATATATAGGACGATGAGAGGAATAAATTTATGATATAAAATTTGAAATTTAGCAACAAAAAAAGAAGGAAAAAAAAAGAGTGGAATAAATTTAGGGACAACGATATAAATTTAAGGAAAATGATATATATGTTATAAATATTTGATAAAATTTAATTGTTATTATTAAAAAAAATTTATTGAATTCACTTATTTTATATATATATAACAAAATTATAATTCGACTAAAACTTTCATAATGGATATGAGAATTCAAAATTTAATAAAATTTGATTACGTGAATTGGGAATATTTTTTGAAAAGCATATATTTCGTCTCGATATGTACGAGCAATTTGGTTGGGAAAGTAGTAGGTTCTCATCTTTCTCTTTTTTAATTTTGTGGTCCCACTACATTTATACCACATGGATAAGGCATCGTTTGGCTGATGAGCACATGAAAAAATATATTCTCATCTTCATCAAAAATAGGAGTATAAATGAATCGGGTCGAGTCGAGTATTAAGTTATTCAGATTTAGTTTATAAAATTTATTGAGTATAAAATTTAATTGAGACTCGGTTAACTATCAAATCGAGCACGATCTAGAATCGAAAATAAGTAGTTTGAACTTTTCGAGCGGATATGATTCAAGTATCAATAGAAAATTATAATTTGAAGTGGTTTGAGTTATTTATTGAATTTAAAATTTATTCATATTTAAATCATTTAAATTTCGAGTCGAGCTCGAATCGAACTTTTAGTCGAATAAATATGAATCGAGCCCAAACAGTTTGGTTCATTTATAGCTTTAGTCAAAAGGATGCTCTAAGTACAATTTTTAAATTAGAAAATTAATTTTTTTTAAAAAAGAATAGAAAAAATGCAGACACTCAAAATTTCTCTTTCCTTGGACTAACTTTTCAAGAGGGTAAAAGCGTAATTTCACTTCGAAGGCAACCCCGAAGTAGGGCAAAAGCATCATTTTACCCCGAGACAGCCCCGTGGAGAAATCAAAGTGCAACGACACCTAGACACGACGCGAACTGAACGAGGACCGCAAAACTGAGAATGTGGCCATAAAAAGTCACCGCAACAACCACTAAACTGCGAGCTATCAAAGACAGCCGATTGACAACCCTCGGGAATCGGAAGATACCTTTCAGCTAATTGCATCATCTCCCTGGTACCCGATTCAGTCAAACTCAACCTTATGTCGAAACCTTCTGCAAGGACTTTATGTGATTTTTAGGTATGGAGCTCAACTTTCACCGGACCGAGACCGAAGGAACGAACTTCAATGCAGCAGGACCCATGGAGCCCAGCCGAAGGTATATACCTGCGGCTGCCCCGAATCTCTATATCCAACAGCTCATTTGGAGAAAAAAGAAGAAGTTAGAGAGAGAAACCCTCGGGTTTGACATTCCTTTAACAAATTTAAGTTGTTTGATCTTATATATCATACATCTTAAGTGTCTAGAGTGATATAAGTTGATCTCGAGCCAAAAGAAGCTTGTTCACGCGCCCCCCAAGGTAAAAAATACTCATTTTGGGTCACTTTCTTTGTAAATAATGTTCTAAATACTAGATTCATGTTATATCTTGTTTAAATATAGTTAAACTTGTTATTTTATACATATTTTGTGTAATAGTTGGTAGATCTAGAGTTTTTACTTGTTATTTTGTGCATTTATAGTTGTAATTCAAGTCTGGAGACTAGATCTACCTAGATCTAAGTCGGATCTAGCCCTGAAATGGTTATGGAGCATGAAGCTCTAACCTATATGCTAGATCGATTTAGATCCATGCTAGATCTAGATATTTTACTGCTTGTGGTCAGTCCCGGTCACTTCGTAGAGCCCTAGATCTATATCTAGAGGTGAAGGGTCCTAATGGCTCGTAACGGGGATTTCAACCGATGAAATCGCCTAATAACGAGTTTAGGATATGTTGTACATACATATTTAAGTTTAATAATGTGAGCCTAGGAATTTAGATGTCGAGATCTAATGATTGGATCTTGACTTGATTCCCACGACGGACGTTTTATTTTCAATGTAACGTTTAAATAACGTGAAATCGTTGTACGTGTAATAATGGATCTTAAAACGAGTTCGAAGGGTTTGTCCTGAGAAATTGGATTTAAGATCCCGTGATAGGATTGTGGGTTCGGATCTATCGAGATGACTTTCAAGCTCGATGATGATCCGACCCTTTTTAGCGCTTTCTTGCATACATTATCACTCAAAAAATGATTTTTCAATAATACCACAAAGAGCTTTTATGAAAAACAAAGCGATTCGGGGGTAAATCACCTTATCAACATAAAGATAATAAAAGGAAGTATCGAAGGTTTTCGATTACTATTCGGGCTAAGGATTTGAAAACTACGTTTTCCAAAATATCATTTTAATATATATTTTGTCTAAAAATAAAATTTTCACTAAATCAAATACTTCGTACATAGGTGTAAAAGAGGAATAACACTACTTTCAAATAAATCACAATAAGGCCTAGAATAAATTTTTAAATTAAAGCGCGCGCGCGCACACACACACACACACACTTTATGCTTAGGAAATCAATAAGATGCAGTAACCGTATTTTCACGTAAGTCGGGGGGTGCCTAATGCAACGAACGAGAATTTTATAATTTAATTTAAATATTTATTGAATTAAATAAATATTTTTTTAATAATTTATTTATTGAGTTAAATAATTATTTGATGGAATTGTGGTAGATTAATTTAATTATATGTGCTACATTGATTAAATTAATGTGGAGAATTTTTATAATTCAAAGTATGAATTTAATTGAGTTTATTTAATTAAATGAATTGTTTAATAATTATAAGGTTATTCTAATTAATTTAATAATTAATTAGAGGTATAATGATTTGATATAATTAATAAATGAGAGTTTTAATTATGTGATGATGTGATTTAATGTGTAAAATTATATTTTATTTAATTGAATTTAAATGATGATTAGTTGATTAATTAAAGTGTGACAAATAAACTATGTAATAAACACTTTAATTAAAATAATGGGAAATGAGTTAATATGGGACAAACAAACAAGCCCTTAAGAGAGTGGGTGTCAATTAAAACCATTATGGAATTAATTGACCCTGACAGTTATATATTATATACGTATTATATGTATTAGACCTTATATAACATATCAGACTTCTATATCATATATCATTAGTTAGAAAGTTCAGAGAAAAAGAGAGAAAATTGAGAAGGGAATTTGTGAATTGAAGAAGTAGTGAAGATTTCTTTCATCTTTGAATCATCTTAACAAGTAGCAAGGGTAAATTCTTCAACCCAAGCTTTTAATTTCACGTTCTTATAGTTTTCTCCATGTAAACTATTTTCAAGTTCTCTGTAACTAATTTTGTTGATGATTATTGGATGTATGATTGTGTACATGTAAATAAATGTGTATAACATGATTTACAGCAATTATAAAATGTTTTAGAGTAATCAAAACTATGAAATCATGTTTTAGTTGGAGTTTTATGAGTTAAAGAGTATGAAAACATGAATATAGCCTATATGTACAAAATTTCATGCTTTAATTGTTTATTAAACTTGAAATTTATGGTTGATTATGATTATGCATGTTAAAACAAAAAAAATGAAATTCAAATAGACAGATTCGGTGTTATAACGAATCCGTAATGAAGAATTTTATGATTTTTGTCAAAACTATGAAAAATACCAAAAACATGAAATTTATGTGTTCTAATTTAGCTGATTATGTGATCTAAATTGTTAAAAACATGCTAGAAACGTTATATGATGTTTCTGTTAAGTTTATAACTCATGGGTAATATTATAATGTTTTGTTTGAGCTTAATTTGGCATTTTTGGCTTTCTCTATGTGTTTCTTCGCGAACTGTCAGACCTCATTACGACTCGGAGATACAGCGCCGGTTCTGTGAAGAAATCGGGCGCTGCAGCGCCACACAGGCAGTGGCTGACGTTGTCATGGCGCGACAGCGCTGGTTCTGTGAAGGAACCCAGCGCTGCAGCGCCAGGCCAAAGCTTGGGTGACGTAAGCATGGTGCGGCAGCGCCGGTTCTGTGAAGGAACCCAGCGCTGCAGCGCTAGCCAGCAGTATGACCTAGTAAATTTTATTTAAGTGTTCAAAGTTCAGAAATGTGTTTTAAAACCTAATGTAATGAACATGATGACATATTAAACATATATTGAGATGTTAAAACAAATTATTAACTTGTTTTATGTCATTAATTGATAAATTAAATACGAGGTTTGAGCTCGTTATTCGTGAAGTCTAATAACGTGTTCAAAGACTGATGTTTGTGATTCGATAAGTATTATCGGACTTAGAATTAATTGGTATTGTGAATGTAATGATATGTATGATTAATTGAGGATCGTGAATTATATTTGTAGCTTGCGCACGAGGCAAGTTTCTAAACTTAAACCTTTTATTGAGCAAGTTTTCTATCCTCAATTTATTATCGTTATGCAAGTTCCTTAATTTTAAATTATTCGTTGAGCAAGTCCTAAACTTATTTTTCTATATCAATCAAGTTTATATTCTTGTTTATTCAAGTTATGATTCCAAATGAGATATTATAATTGTAAGACCCCAAATTTTATGAATAAGATTTAATTTTCTTTATATATTATTTTGAAATAGTAAGGTATTGATTTGATAAATGTGATAAGTTATGGGTGAAATGTGCAAAGTTTACAAAGTAAGCAAGTGGTTATAAAATATTCGTTATGTCGGGGAATATTCGTTTAGTCGAGGAATATTCTTTTTGTCGGAGAATATTCGTATAACGGCGCAGTCATTAGTGGACCCCACAACGGAATGAATGTCTGATATAAAAAGCGACAGAAGTAACTTTTTTATAAAAATAACGGCAAAACTGTTACCGTTAGTACTGTTGAAATATCCGGTAGGTTAAAATACAGTAATACGTGGTGTTGCACAGTAGCACATGGTATTGCACAATATTTCGAATTATTGATTCTTACCTAGGAAGGCACTTACTCAATTATTGTTACTGTAATTACTGTTCAATATTTTATATTATTGATTCAATAATTACATAATATTTTATTGGTTCAATATTTACTACGTTGATATTTTATATCAATAAGTGTTACTTTGCTATTTTATATTATTGATTCAATAATTGTCATTGTACATTATTTTAAATTATCAAATCAATAATTCATATTATTTGAATAATAGTATTAGATAGCATTATTGGCAATGTCTAAGGAAGTTCTGTCTAGAAAAGGGGTTGATTAATTGCGCGCCAGTAAGAAGAGATCCTTATCGGAAGGCCCTCTTTTTCCTGAGAACGACCTGATTGTCAGTATTGTAGTTCTATAATATTATTTGTGAATAATTAATTTTTGATATATATGATAAGGAAATATTTATTCAATGTGGATTTAAACGGAGGAATTTTTAACATGTGACATTTGTTGAAAGTTGGTATTCTATTTTGTTCGATAAAATAATTCATTCAAATATATTATTATAATATTACGTTATAGTAGTATGATGTGATTATATAATAGTATGATTTTTATAATTTGAATGGTAACATTATTATAGTAAATTCATGGTATAAAAGTTAAACGAGGTGGAAGAGTGCAAATTGAATTAGAACTCTTATGATGCAAACAAGGATGTCATTGAAGCGATGAGGTAAGCAATGATGTCATAGGATCGATGATGTAAGCGATGATGTCATAAATTATGATGAAAGGACTATTTTACTCTTACTCTGCCGAGCCTATAAATAGAAGCTCATTTCTTCATTATTTCTCACCAATTTACTAAAGCTATAGAGAGAGAAAGTATAGAGAGAATAGGAGAGAAAGAAGAAGAGTATTCTGCTATTACACTAGTTCAGTCTCCAAATTTTTAAGGTAAGGGGTATTATTTCTTTCATATTCATGAAGAGAGTTATTTTCTTTCAATACTAGTAAGATTTGTTATTCCATTCTTGATTATTCTGTTGGAATAACCTAGTCTACGCGGACTACCGCATGCATGGTGAAATCCTGTTGTTATTCTATTCTTTATTATTCTGGAGGAATAACCTGTCTACACAGACTTCGTATTCAGTTGTTATTAAATTGTGAAAATAATCTATCTGAGCGGAACTACCGCCAGACGGGTGAAAATCCAAATGCAATTTCGTATATTGTTTCATTTCAGATTCCTAACTCTAAACTTACTACGGTAAGTATTGCTTCTAGAATTCCTGAAATGATCAGAAACTCCTTGAGTTTTGCGCTTCATCTAATATCATTTCACTGGAATATTGGTCTAAACTTTCTTGTGAAATTTTTATCTTTTCATGTCGAGTTACTATTCACAAATTACTATTCATGAGTTACTATTCACGGGGTACTATTTACGGTAAACAAAATATATTTTTTTCCTTCCAAATCATCTTTGATTGGATCTAGATTTTGATCTTCATTCTTGAACTCTGGATAAATTCTCTAATATTTGTCCTTTATCTCATTGGATTCGTTATTCGTATTGTTTTCATCATCCTCAGTCCTAAATGGTGATATAACTGAATATCTTTGGTCTGTAGTGCAAAGATGAATGATTACTTAATGAATATTTTTGGCCTGTAGTGCAAAGATGAATGATTACCTGATGAATATCTTTGGCCTGTAGTTCAAAGATGGACAGGTGTTGAGATAAACATGACCAACTGGTGATACAAATGAATATCTTTGGCCGTAGTGCAAAAGATGAATATTTGATTCGAGATGAATAGTGATTGATGTTACAGGGATAAAATATTGATGATTGACTTTTAAATTATAGAAGATAGTAGACATCATTCTTTAATTAACTCTTCTAATGAATTGTTATTTTCGCTGTAGTTGTTGATCTAAAATTGGTTGTCCATAATATTTTATCTGATTTGTTGAAGACTAACGATAATTTATTCTTCATTATCTTTGTTATAATATTCTTTTACTGGGCTAGTTAGGCTCACTCTTTTCTTCCATTGTTCTCTTCAGAAAATGAGAATATTACGGGTAGTAAGTCGGGGAATGGAGTGATGGTCTGAGTTAGAGCTGTAGAAGTCCTCACTATTTTTTTTCAAATAGTGTGATAATAAATATAATGAGGACTTAGTTTGAATGTTAATATTTTTTACATGTCTGTATTGACACTCACAGTTGTGTGGTCGTATTTTGCTCGACCAGTTTGATATGAAAGATTGTATTTGGATTTTATACCATGTATTTGGCGACTCAGAATGGGTTGAGTATTGAACCTATTTTTGGGGTGTCACAGTTGGTATCAGAGCTTCGGGATATGATCTCTAGTGGAGATCTGGGAATAATAACTAGGAGGGGAGAGACGAGTAAAACTTTCGCTAGTGTGTCTTACCTAAGCTTAATTGTTATTTAATTGGTCGGTTGGAATATAGGGTTAATATGTGATATGTTAATTTATTTGATTAACCCTTGTTTTGTGGCAGTATTTGAGAATGACAGCTGAAATCTAAACAATGGAGTGAATGAGACTGTTGAGACACCTTTAATCACTAACGAGGAGAACGTGCAACAGGAAGGCTATATTCCTCCTGTAAATAACCTTACCGAAGAAATGATAAATGACGGGATGTTTAGAAGCTTTTTGCAGTTCATGCAAAACCAGACGAGGGAGACTCGTGTTCATAATACAAGTGGAAATAACAACTCGCGGCTTGTCACTGCCAAGCAGTTTAAAGAGTTAGGACCACCAGAGTTTTAGGGAAAACCAGATCCAATCAAAGCGGAAAATTGGATTAAGTAAATTACCAAGATATTTGATGTCTTGGGATGCACGGAGGAACAGAAGGTTCCATTTGCCACCTTTATATTCCGTGGAGAGGCAGATTACTGGTGGAAATCTGTGAAGCGTACCCAGCCTGCCGCACTCAAGATGTCTTGGGGGGCATTCCAGAAACTGTTTAATGACAAGTACTTTCCAGAAAGTATTCGTCACATGAAAGATGTAGAGTTTATCAGACTAGAACAGAACAACATGACCGTGTCCCAGTACGAGGCTAAGTTCGCGGAGTTATCCTAGTTTGCACCTCATTTGGTGGAGAATGAGGAACGTATGACGAGGATGTTTATGAGAGGGTTGAAACCCGAGATTTGTCAATACCTCATTTCTCATAAATTTTCTCTATATTCGGATGTAGTGAACAGGGACCCAGTTATTAGAACGAGATAATGATTATGTTCAACCAAGGGACAACAACTAAGGTCGTACTGGTGGCAGCAGTCATCGGAACAATGACAACCAGCAGGGAGGAAAGTATCATGCCAGAAGCGGTAACTACTCCGGTGGTAATCGTGGCCATGATAATAGAAGAAGTGAGTCGGGGGGAGATTTCAAGAAGAGAAGGTACAACAATGAGAACGTGAAAGCATCGACAGCAGCACCAACATCAACTATTTCTAGGGGAGGAGAACGACCGCCTTTTGTATGCTATAAATGCGGGCAAGAGGGACACATCAGGCCCAACTGCACACAACAATCCAAGGTGTGTTATAACTGTGGAATGGAAGGGCACATAGCTCGAGTGTATCCTGTAGCGAAACCAAGTCCAGTAGGGATGGTGACTCCAAAGGCTATCCCTGACAAGTCAAAGTCAGTGGTTCTTGGAAGAGCATTTGTCGTGACTGCCCAACAAGCAAGAAACCCGAACGAGGTTATTACGGGTAAGCTGATAATAAACTCTTGCGAAGTTTACACTTTATTAGATACTGGTGCTACCCATTCTTTTATTTCACCTTCTTGTGCTCAACGTTTGAACTTGACACCTGAGAAATTAGACTTTGACTTATCTGTTGAAACTCCGTTGGGAGAAACCTTCGTTACATCTACAGTTTACAAATCTTGCTCGATTCAAATTGGTACCCTCACCCTACCTGTTGATCTTATATCGTTGAAAATACTTGCATTTGATGTGATTTTAGGAATTGACTGGTTGACCACTTATCATACCAAAATTGATTGTTTTCGTAACAATTTTAGTTTTCATATTCCTAACCAACCTATTGTGCGAATTCAAACAACCAAACCACTAAAATCAATCAATGTTATTTCAAGTCATAAAGCTATTCGTTTATTGAAAAATGGATGTTAAGCTTTCTTAGCCCATGTCACTGATCTAAACCAGAATGCGTCAGGTTTGAATGATATTTCTGTTGTTAATGAGTTTCCTGATGTATTTCCTGAAGAACTTCCCGATCTACCCCCGGAACATGAAGTTGAATTCTTTATTGACCTTGAACCCGGTACGAAATCCATTTCTAAAACTCCATATCGAATGGCTCCTATAGAACTTCAGGAGTTAAAGGTCCAACTACAGGAGTTGTTAGACATCGGTTTTATACG
Organism: Panax stipuleanatus; assembly: GCA_020205555.1. Lineage (NCBI taxonomy): Eukaryota > Viridiplantae > Streptophyta > Magnoliopsida > Apiales > Araliaceae > Panax > Panax stipuleanatus. The sequence continues at coordinate 120,605,677 of CM035125.1, forward strand.
TCTTAGTACATCTCCTTGGGGTGCTCCTGTTTTATTCGTAAAGAAGAAAGATGGGAGTATGCGACTTTGTATTGACTATCGGGAGTTGAACCATGTCACCATCAAGAATAGGTATCCGTTACCTCGTATTGATGACCTGTTCGACCAGTTGCAAGGTGCACAATTCTTTTCAAAGATAGATCTTCGTTCTGAATATCATCAGCTAAAGATTAAAATTGAGGATATTCCGAAGACTGCTTTCAGAACTCGATACGGGCATTATGAATTCTTAGTCATGTCTTTTGGATTGACTAATGCTCTTGCTGCTTTTATGGATATGATGAACCGTGTATTCAAGGAATAGTTAGATCAGTTCGTGGTTGTCTTTATTGATGACATCCTCATCTATTCCAAAAGCCGTGAAGATCATGAGCACCACTTGAAGCTGGTACTTCAAAGGCTTCGTGAAAACAAGCTATATGCCAAGCTGAAGAAATGCGAGTTCTGGCTTGAGGAGGTAGCATTCCTTGGGCACGTAGTATCAAAACGTGAAGTATCTGTGGACCCAGCGAAGATTGAAGCAATACAAAGTTGGGAGCAACCGAAGTCGGTGACCGAAGTACGTAGCTTTCTGGGCTTAGCTGGTTATTATCAGAGATTCGTGGAAGGATTTTCTCGAATCGCTATTCCATTAACTCAGCTGACTCGAAAAGATACAAAATTCGTATGGAACGAGGAATGCGAGAAGAGCTTTCAAGAGCTCAAGAGGAGACTCATTTCGGCACCTGTTCTGACGATACCATCTAGTTCGGATGGATTTGTCATTTACAGCGATGCTTCGGGCAAAGGGTTAGGATGTGTTCTTATGCAACATGAGAAAGTTATAGCCTATGCCTCGCGACAACTCAAGAAATATGAGAGAAATTATCCTACTCATGATCTAGAGTTGGCAGCAAGTCGTTTTCGAGTTGAAGATCTGGAGACACTACCTGTATGGGGAGAAAGTGGAGATCTATACGGATCATAAGAGCCTCAAGTATTTCTTCACCCAGAAGGAACTTAACATGCGGCAACGACGTTGGCTTGAGCTGTTGAAAGATTACGACCATACCATCCAATACCATCCTGGTAAAGCGAACGTGGTAGCTGACGCATTGAGTAGAAGATCATATGCGGGAACTGAATGCGATACTTTCAAGGCCTATTTTGTGTGATTTACAAAAGATGGAGATAGAGTTCAAGACTCCGGGGACCCATGCGATGATGTCAAGTATATGCGTAGAACCAGCTTTGATTGATAAAGTTAAAGCTGCTCAAGCTACAGACCCGGAGCTGATGAATATGAGGAAGAAGGTGCAAGAAGGTGCTATTCTAGAAGCAAGGATTGATGAAGAAGGAATTCTTCGAGTCAACTCCAGACTTTGTGTTCCTAACGATTCTGATTTGAAGTATAGAATCATGATGGAAGGCACACAACACACCGTTTGCAATCCATCCTGGGAGTACCAAAATGTATCGTGATCTTTGACATACATTTTGGTGGAGCAATATGAAGAGAGAGATCGCGGAATTTATCTCGAGGTGTTTAACGTGTCAACGTGTCAAGGCGGAATCATCAAGTGCCAAAGGGTCCATTGCAACCACTTGAGATTTCAAAGTGGAAGTGGGAACACATTACCATGGATTTCGTTACGGGTCTTCCCAAGGTTTCTCAAGGCATAGATGCGATTTGGGTTATTGTTGATAGATTAACCAAGTCTGCTCATTTCTTGCAGATACGAGAGACTTATTCCCTTAAATGTCTTGCTCAGTATGTACGTGAATGAGATTGTGAGATTGCATGGCATGCCAGTATCCATAGTTTCGGACCAGTGACCCAAGATTCACTTCACGATTTTGGGTCAGCTTGCAGAAAGCTATGGGCACGAATTTACTATTTAGTTTGGCATATCATCCACAAACGGACGGGCAATCGGAAAGGACTATCCAAACTCTTGAAGATCTATTAAGACTCTGTGTTCTAGACTTCAAAGGGAGTTGGGATAAGTACCTACCATTGGTGGAATTCTCCTACAACAACAGTTATAAGGCAAGTATAGGCATGGCTCCATTCAAGGCATTGTATGGACGAAAATGTCGTTCTCCAGTATGCTGGGACGAGGTGGGTGAAGCAACATTGTTGGGACCGGAGTTAGTACGTATGACTACGGAAAAGATTCAAATGATATGGCAACGTATACAAACTGCACAAGATCGACAAAAGAGTTATGCTGATCTTCATCGAAGAGACGTGGAGTTTAATGTCGGAGATCATGTATTATTACGTGTTGCTCCATGGAAAGGAGTTACGAGATTCGGAAAGAGAGGAAAGCTCAACCCACGATTCATTGGTCCATTTGAAATCCTTGACCGAGTAGGAAATGTGGCCTATAGACTCGCCTTACCTCCAAGCATGTCTCGTGTTCATAACGTTCTTCACATATCTATGCTTCATAAATATGTGAAAGATCCAAACAACATTATTGAGTTAGAACCAGACGAGATAGCCGAAGATTTAACATACGAGGAGGTACTTGTTAAGATCTTGGATAGGAAGGAACATGTCCTACGCTCAAAGGTTATATCCCAAGTTAAAGTTTTGTGGAGGAACCATGATATCGAGAAAATGACCTGGGAGTTAGAATCGGAAATGAAAACGAGGTATCCTCACCTTTTCGACATACCAGGTACGTACGTCAATTTCGAGGACGAAATTTCATAAGGAGGGGAGGTTGTAAGACCCCAAATTTTATAAATAAGATTTAATTTTCTTTATATAATATTTTGAAATAGTAAGGTGTTGATTTGATAAAAAGCGACAGAAGTAACTTTTTTATAAAAATAACGGCAAAACTGTTACCGTTAGTACTGTTGAAATACCCGGTGGTTAAAATACAGTAATACATGGTGATGCACAGTAGCACACGGTATTGCATAGTATTTCGAATTATTGATTCTTACGTAGGAAGGCACTTACTCAATTATTATTACAGCAATTACTGTTCAATATTTTATATTATTGATTCAATAATTGCATAATATTTTATTGGTTCAATATTTGCTACGTTGATATTTTATATCAATAAGTGCTACTTTGCTATTTTATATTATTGATTCAAAAATTGTCATTGCACATTATTTTAAATTATCAAATTAATAATTCATATTATTTGAATAATATTATTAGATAGCATTATTGGCAATGTCTAAGGAAGTTCTGTCTAGGAAAGGGGTTGATTAATTGGGCGCCAATAAGGAGAGATCCTTATCGGAAGGCCCCCTTTTCCTGGGAACGACCTGATTGTCAGTATTGTAGTTCTGTAATATTATTTGTGAATAGTTAATTTTTGATATATATGATAAGAAAATATTTATTCAATGTGGATTTAAACGGAAGAATTTTTAACATGTGACATTTGTTGAAAGTTGGTATTCTATCTTGTCCGATAAAATAATTCATTCAAATATATTATTATAATATTACATTATAGTAGTATGATGTGATTATATAATAGTATGATTTTTATAATTTGAATGGTAACATTATTATAGTAAATTCATGGTATAAAAGTTAAACGAGGTGGAAGAGTGCAAATTGAATTTGAACTCTTATGATGCAAACAAGGATGTCATTGAAGCGAGGAGGTAAGCAATGATGTCATAGGATCGATGATGTAATCGACGATGTCATAAATTATGGCGAAAAGACTATTTTACTCTTACTCTATCGAGCCTATCAATAGAAGCTCATTTCTTCATTATTTCTCACCAATTCACTAAAGCTATAGAGAGAGAAAGTATAGAGAGAATAAGAGAGAAAGAAGAAGAGTATTCTGCTATTACACTAGTTCAGTCTCTAAATTTTTAAGGTAAGGGGTATTATTTCTTTCATATTCATGAAGAGAGTTATTTTCTTTCAATACTCGTAAGATTCGTTATTCCATTCTTAATTATTCTGTTAGAATAACCTATCTACGCAGACTACCGCATGCATGGTAAAATCCTGTTGTTATTCCATTATTTATTATTCTGGAGGAATAACCTATTTACGCGGACTACCGCATGTCCTGGTGAATAACCCTTCGTATTCAGTTGTTATTAAATTGTGAAAATAATCTGTCTGAGTGGACTATCGTCAGACGGGTGAAAATCCAATTGCAGTTTCGTATATTGTTTCATTTCAGATTCCTAACTCTAAACTTACTACGGTAAGTATTGCTTTTAGAATTCCTGAAATGATCAGAAACTCCTTGAGTTTTGCGCTTCATCTAATATCATTTCACTGGAATATTGGTCTGAACTTTCTTGTGAAATTTTTATCTTTTCATGTCGAGTTACTATTCACGAGTTACTATTCATGAGTTACTATTCACGAGGTACTATTCACGAATTTTTTTCCCCTTCCAAATCATCTTTGATTGGATCTAGGTTTTGATCTTCATTCTTGAACTCTGAATAAATTCTCTAATATTTGTCCTTTATCTCACTGGATTCGTTATTCGTATTGTTTTCATCATCCTCAGTCCTAAATGGTGATATAACTGAATATCTTTGGCCTATAGTGCAAAGATGAATGATTACTTACTGAATATCTTTGGCCTGTAGTGCAAAGATGAATGATTACCTGATGAATATCTTTGGCCCGTAGTGCTAAGATGGATAGGTGTTGAGATAAACATGACCAACTGGTGATACAAATGAATATCTTTGGCCGTATTGCAAAAGATGAATATTTGATTCGAGATGAATATTGATTGATGTTACACGGATAAAATATTGATGATGGACTTTTAAATTATAGAAGATAGTAGACATCATTCTCTACTTAACTCTTCTAATGAATTGTCATTTCCGTTGCAGTTGTTGGTTTAAAATTGGTTGTCCATAATATTTTATCTGATTTGTTGAAGACTAACAATAATTTATTCTTCATTATCTTAGTCATAATATTCTTTACTGGGCTAGTTGAGCTCACTCTTTTCTTCCATTGTTCTCTTCAGGAAATGAGAATATCGCGGGTACTAGTCGGGAAATGGAGTGATTGTCTGAGTTAGAGCGATAGAAGTCCTCACTATTTTTTTTAAATAGTGTGATAATAAATGTAATGAGGACTTAGTTTGAATGTTAATATTTTCTACATGTCTGTATTGACACTCACAGTTGTGTGGTCGTATTTTGTACGACCGTTTGATATGAAAGATTGTATTTAGATTTTGTACCATGTATTTGGCGACTCAGAATGGGTTAACTATTGAACCTATTTTGGGGGCGTCACAATAATTCTTCTTAAAGTATTACTTCAGTTATACAACACTTATTCAATTGTATACTCTTGAGATTCATTAATCGATTTGATTATCAGTTTATTGTTGAACCTTGTAAGACTAGTGAACCTTTGTTGATTCAACTAGTCCATAGTTGATGAGCGTTCTAAATTCTAGAACTGTTATTGAACTTATCCAAACCAAACTTCTTTTGGTGCTGACTCTGATGTCAAACTGAGATGAACAATCCTTTATAGGGGATTATGTACGCATTAGCGTTGAGATGATGTGCACATTCACGGTACTAAGGGCTGATCCCCCTAAGTACGAGTAGTAGAGTCCATATAGTCTTACGACTATTAAAGGTTTAAAGTAGAAATACTTGACAACCTGGGACGTAGTTCTTGGTCTTATGACCCTCAGATGTACTTTTGATTCTTGTTATTCATTTTTGATTCAAAAGCTAAGCTTTCTATTATTTAGAACCCTTTGATTTCTCGCATGTTATTATTACTGTTATATTGTTATACTTGTGGGCAATAGTGCTCACTATTGTATAATAACATTTCAGCTAAGATTGAAAGGACCGACGAGCCTTCCACTAGCAAAGGCAAGGGCAAAGCTAACTAAGTGTTGAAGACTAGTTATTTTATTTGAGAATGTTATGTTTAAGACTTATGATATTGTTTAAGACTTATTTGTTTATTACGTTTCCGCATTTGATGTTTAAGGTTAGTTCAACCTGTAATTTATTTATTATTTAGATGATGTAACCCCTTAAGGGGAGGATTTCTAATTATTTCATGAGTTGCATTTATTATGGGTAGATAGATATGTGATATTTGTACAGTGAACACCAAATCCTGTGGAAATGAAGTACCCAGATTTGGGGGTGTCACAAGTTGGTATCAAAGCTGTAGGTTATGAACCTTAGGTGGGGAATTAAAACATTAGGGTAGTAGCCTTTTAAGAGATCGATAACGTAGTGGTGATAAACTCTTATCGAGTTCTAAGAAAGATAATAAACTACTTTATATGCTTATGTGATTACTTATGTGCTCGCTAGTATCAATTAGCATCACGTAGTAACTAAAGACTTAACATTTTAATTGTTAGGATGTCGGATATTGGAGGATCCAGTCAGCCTAGGGAGGTTGTACCCCGAGTGGCTATTGAGGAGGAGCCCTGAGACATTCATACAGTCTGGGAGCAGTTGGTTCAGAGAGATCCATCTCCTTTGATCACTGTTGTGGGTCAGGAGCATGAGCCAGTATTTGATTCAGAGGAGGACTCTGAGGAGATTGAGGTTGAGGTAACTGAGGAGGAAGATGAGGACCTTGATGAGTTTCCACCAAACTCTATCAGTGCTGAGATATACGACGAGCTGTATGATCGTAACATAGAGTTACAGGATACTGTTCGGGAGCTGAAGGAGCAGACAGTTGCACAGCCGACTACCATCGAGCAGAAAGATGGCAAGATCGAGACTCTGGATACACGTCTTGGAGACATGGAGTTGGAGTTGGTTCATGAAAAGTCAGCTGGGATAGAGAAACTGAAGAATGATTTGCAAGAAGAATCAGCGAAGCGTGCTAGGGTAGAGGACGCTTGGATGAGGGCTTCACGACGTGCAAATCTTTCTGAGGATGACGATCGGGCAAAGAAGGCAAAGATTGAGGAGACGGACTACACGTTCCAGATAGCGGTTGATAGGACCCAGGATCGGGTTATCTACTATCCGGTTCAGTTCGAGGACTTACCTTGGTACAAGCTGGACTGTAGGAAGATGTTCCGCATTATGGAAGAAGAGCGCATAAAAGTTGTTCGACGCCTTAGTAGGCCGTGATAGGAACAACATGATTATGTGAATATTTCTTTGGTAGTTAATAATGTAAATTCCGATGTGATTATAAACAACGGAATATGATGATGATTTAAATTCTGAAAATTCTTTATCTCGGGATAGTTGATGTAAATAGCAGTGATGCTATCTTGTTTTGTTTAAAACTTTTTGAATGAATAAAAGTATCAGATTTTATTTGAGATGTTATGTGTTAAGTGATTATCTTAAAGTATTTAAGTTAGGTCTTAAATATTTAAGGAATTGAATAAAGATCTAATAAGCGTATATCTTAATAGAAATATGCCGCCAAGAATACGCCTAACTCATCAACCAGCCCAAGAAGGGCCGACTAATAACAAAGACATGCCAACGCCATCCCCGTTCAGAAGTTGGTGAACATATTGACAGGAGCACTTACCAATCAGCCGCAAGCTCCACCGAACACGTCGTTCAAAGACTTCAAGGCGGTGGGACCGCCAGAGTTCAAGGGATCCATGAACCCCATCAAAGCTTAGACGTGGGTTATGGAGATGGAGAAGGTATTTAACATCGCTAGGGTCAACGAGGATCAGAAGACCGCTTATGCAACGTTTATACTGAAGGCAGAGGCCAGCTACTGGTGGCAGGAAAACAAGGTCCGGGGAGGACATGGCGTGATAACCTGCGAAAGGTTCAAGAAAATATTTTTCGAGATGTACTTCCCGACGAGCTCACAGAACCAGATGGAGGTTCAGTTTCTAGAGCTAAAGTAAGGTAATATATCTGTGCCAGACTATGCGGCAAGATTTAATGAGTTGGCTAGGTTTCCACATATCAAGTGCATACAGATGAGAGAAAAGCAAGGAGGTTTGAACAGGTACTGAAGCCTTGGTTATATAGCAAAGTGTCAATGTTCCAGTTGAACACTTTTGCGGGAGTATTGGAGAAGGCAATCATTGCATAAGGTGGGAGCGATGCCATGACAAAGTACAACCAAGAGCTAAAGAAGAAGAAGAGCGAAGGTGAAGGTAAAAAGATTAGTGGTAGCAATAAGGGAGGAGGCAGTAATCAGAAAAGAAGGTGGAATGACAGCACATCGACTGGGAATCAGCAAGGGAACCAGAAGAAGAGAGTGGAAGCTTGTCCAACCTGCGGGAAGAATCACCTGGGGGTCTGCATGAAGGGGAAGAGAGTCTGCTACAATTGTGGTCAGGAAGACCACATCGCACCTAACTGCTCTAACCCTAAGAAGGGCGCTTGTTTCACATGTGGGTTAAAGGACCATCTGGCCAGAGATTGCCCCAAGAAGGTATCAGGAGGGGCGGGAGCAGGAGGGAACAGAGAAAATAGTGGTGGAAATGCTCTGACTATTTTGGGACTGACACCAACCAACTGACCTACCGCCAGGACTTTCAACATGACCATGCAAGATGCTGTGCAGTCACGTGATGTGGTGTCAGGTATCATTCCGATCAATAAAGTTAATGCTTATGTATTATTTGATTCGAGTGCTACTTGCTCATTTATATCCGATGACTTTGCTAAGAACCTAGAATTGCCTAAGAATGAGTTAGAATACCCTATGAACATAAAGATTGCTAATAGGGAAGTGATTTCTGTTAGGTTCGTACACAAGAACTGTAGGGTGGAAGTTAAGGGGAATGTGATGAACGTAGATCTTATCCCAATTAGACTTGGTGAATTTGACGTTATCTTGGGGATGGATTGACTATTCAATTATGGGGAGATAATTGATTGCCAAAAGAAGTTTATGAACCTTATGACCCCATCAAAGGTTGTGTTTTATGGCAGCAAGTCACCTAGACAAGCGAGTTGTCTGACGATGATGCATGCCAAGAAGCTATTGAGACAAGATTGTGTAGGATATTTAGCCTACATAGTTGATAGTTGTAAAGAGAGCCCGAAGTTTGAGGAGATACCTGTCGTGAGAGACTTTGTGGACGTATTTTCGGATGATTTACCATGAATTCTTCCAGATAGGGAAGTGGAGTTCGTGATCGATTTGGCGCCAGGAACTGCTCTAATATCGAAGGCCCCGTACCGTATGGCTCCGGTAGAGATGAAAGAATTGATGGTGCAGCTGCAAGAGCTTTTGGACAAAAAGTATATTCAGCCGAGCGTATTATCGTGGGGAGCACCGGTGTTATTCGTTAAGAAGAAGGATGGTACGATGCGGCTTTGTATTGACTATAGAGAGTTGAACAAGGTCACAATTAAGAATAAGTATCCGTTGCCTAGGATCGACGACTTGTTTGACCAATTGAAGGGAGCGAGATATTTTTTGAAGATAGATCTGAGGAGTGGTTACCATCAGTTGAAAGTGAGGACAGAGGATGTTCCGAAGACAGCGTTCAGGACTCGATATGGACACTACGAGTTTCTGGTGATGTCATTTGGTTTAACAAATGCCCCTGCAACATTTATGGACCTAATGAACAGGGTGTTCAAACCATTTTTAGACAAATTCATGGTGGTGTTTATCGACGATATTCTGGTGTATTCGAAGACCAAGGAAGAACACGTAGAGCATTTGAAGGTGATGTTGGAGGCACTGAGAAGAGAGAAGTTGTATGCCAAGTTTTCGAAATACGAATTCTGGATAGAGCGGGTGCAATTTCTTGGACATTTAATTGATAAGGACTGGAATTTCGGTAGATCCCTCCATGGTCAAAGTTGTGATGAACTGGGATCAGCCGAAGACACCATCGGAAGTGAGAAGTTTTCTTGGATTAGCAGGTTATTACAGAAGATTCATTCAGGACTTTTCCAAAATTGCAACTCTGCTGACGAATTTGACTAGGAAATCAGTAAAATTCGTTTGGACGGAGAAGTGTGAGGAAAGCTTCCAAGAGCTTAAGAAGATGTTGAGTGCGACACCTATGTTATCTCTTCCGGATAGCACAAGAAAATTCATGGTATATAATTATGCATCTCATAAAGGACTAGACTGTGTGCTTATGCAGAACGGCAAGGTCATTGCGTATGCGTCATGACAACTGAAGGATTATGAGAAGGGGTATCCAACCCATGATTTGGAATTGGTTGCCGTAGTATTTACTTTGAAGATCTGGAGACACTATCTCTATGGGGAGAAGTGTGAAATATATACAGACCATAAGAGTCTGAAATATATTTTTACACAGAAGGATTTGAAATGCGCTAGAGGATATGGTTGGAATTAATAATGGACTATGACTGTGAGATCTTATACCATCCGGGTAAAGTGAATGTGGTTGCTGACGACTTAAGCAGAAAGGGTCAAGAGAAATTAATGATGTTGATTGCCCAGGAGGAGCTAATTTCAGCAATGGAGAAACTGGAATTAGAGGTGAGATATCCAATAGAGTTGGACGAGAAGCTGTTCCAGCTAGGAGCTGGTACAACTTTACTGGATAAGGTTAAGGAAGCACAACTCCAAGATGAGGAATGTGAGAAGATAAGGAAGAGGATATCTGAAGGGAATGAACTGAAGTTCAAGGTGGACAGTGAAGGACTGTTAAGATTCGAGAGCAGAGTTTAGGTACCGCCAATGCCAAAGATTAAAGAGAAAATTTTGAGCGAGGCTCATATTTCACGGTATTCCATTCACCAAGGGAGTACGAAGATGTACCAGGATCTCCGACAGCATTTCTGGTGGCCGAATATGAAGTGAGACGTCGCCGATTGTGTTACCAAGTGTCTGACTTGTCAGAAAGTGAAAGCAGAACATCAAGAGGCCAAATGGGTTGCTACAACCACTAGACATCCCAGAATGGAAATGAGAACATATCACAATGGATTTTGTAGTAGGTCTTCCTGACGACTCAGAAGGGTTTCGACGCAGTTTGGGTTATCGTGGATCGATTGACAAAATCAACACACTTCTTACCGATCAAAACCAGGTTCAACCTAGAGCAGTTGGCAAAGTTGTATGTCAAGGAGATTGTTTCAAGGCACGGAGTTCCAGTGTCGATTTTTTTTAATCGAAATCCGCGCTTCACATTGAATTTCTAGAAACGACTACAGGATTGAATGGGGACGTAGTTAAGAATGAGCACGTCATATCACCCTCAGACAGACGGGCAGAGCAAAAAAATGATCCAGACATTGGAAGATATGTTAAGAGCATGCATCATGGATTTCAAAGAAAATTGGGATGATCACCTACCGTTAGTGGAATTCGCTTACAACAACAGTCACCACGCAAGTATTGGCATGACACCTTATGAAGCGTTGTATGGCAGAAAGTGCAGAACTCCATTATACTGGGATGAAGTTAACGAAAGATAATTGCTAGGACCAGAATTATTACAACAGACAGCTGAGATCGTCAAGGTGATCCGGAGAAGATTGGTAGCTGCTCAGGATAGGCAGAAAAAATACGTCGATCCACACCGCAAGAACATAGAATTTGAAGCCGATAACTTTATTTTCCTGAAAGTCTCTCCCTGGAAGGAAAAGATCAGATTCGACAAGAAGAGGAAATTGAGCTCGAGGTTCATTGGACCCTTTGAGGTGCTGCAAAGAATCGGAGAAATTGCTTATGAGGTAGCCCTACCTTCGGCGTTAGATCACATCCAAAACGTCTTTCATGTTTCAGTCTTACGACCGTATAAACCTGATTACAAATATGTTATTGAATATGAACCCTTGCAATTTGAGAAAGACTTATCCTATGAAGAAGTTCATGTTCAGATTGTAGACATGAAAGAGCAAGTTCTCAGAAATAAAGTGATACTTTCTGTTAAGGTAATTTGAAGGAACCACAACGCTGAAGAAGTTACGTGGGAACTCGAAGAACATATGATAAAACTTACCCACACTTATTTGCTTAATCTATGTGTAAGCGATTCTGGGGACAAAATCTTTGTAAGGGGGGAGAATGTAACGAGACGAATTTAATTGAATCGTGATTCTGAGAACATAATCCTTTTAAGGAGGGAAAGATGTGACGAATGAAAATTTTGTAATTTAATTTAAATATTTATTAAATTAAATAAATATTTTTGATGATTTATTTATTGAATTAAATAATTATTTGATGGAATTGTGGTAAATTAATTTAATTATATATGTTACATTGATTAAATTAATGTGAATTTTTTTTATAATTCAAAGTATGAATTTAATTGAGTTTATTTAATTCAATAATTTTTTAAATAATTATAAGGTCATTTTAATTATTTTAATAAATAATTAGAGATTTAATGATTTGAAATAATTAATAAATGAGAAGTTTAATTATGTGATGATGTGATTTAATGTGTAATATTATAGTTTATTTAATTGAATTTTAATGATGACTAGTTAGTTAATTAAAGTGTGACAAATAAACTATGTAATAAACACTTTAATTAAAATAAAGGGAAAGGATTTAATATGGGACAAACAAACAAGCCCTTAAGAGAGTGGGTGTCAGTTAAAACCATTATGGAATTAACTGACACCATTATTTCCGACAGTTATATTATATACGTATTATATGTATTAGACCTTATATAACATATCAGACTTCTATATCATATATCATTAGTTAGAAAGTTCAGAGAAAAAGAGAGGAAATTGAGAAGGGAATTTGTGAATTGAAGAAGAAGTAGTGAAGATTTCTTTCATCTTTGAATCATCTTAACAAGTAGCAAGGGTAAATTCATCAACCTAAGCTTTTAATTTCACGTTCCTATAGTTTTCTCCATGTAAACTATTTTCAAGTTCTCTGTAACTAATTTTGTTGATGATTATTGGATGTATGATTGTGTACATGTAAATAAATGTGTATAACATGATTTACAGCAATTATAAAATGTTTTAGAGTAATCAAAACTATGAAATCATGTTTTAGTTGGAGTTTTATGAGTTAAAGAGTATGAAAACATGAATATAGCCTATATGTACAAAATTTCATGCTTTAATTGTTTATTAAACTTGAAATTTATGGTTGATTATGATTATGCATGTTAAAACAAAAAAAATAAAATTCAAATGGACAGATTCGGTGTTATAACGAATCCGTAATGAAGAATTTCATGATTTTTGTCAAAACTATGAAAAATACCAAAAACATGAAATTTATGTGTTCTAATTTGGCTGATTATGTGATCTAAATTGTTAAAAACATGCTAGAAACGTTATATGATGTTTCTGTTAAGTTTATAACTCATGGGTAATATTATAATATTTTATTTGAGCTTAATTTGGCATTTTTGGCTTTCTCTATGTGTTCTTCGCGAACTATCAAACCTCATTACGACTCGAAAATGCAGCGCCGGTTCTGTGAAGAAACCGGCGCTGCAGCGCCACACAGGCAGTGGCTGACGTTGTCATGGCACGACAGCGCTGGTTCTGAGAAGGAATCCAGCGCTGCAGCGCCAGGCCAAAGCTTGGGTGACGTAAGCATGGCGCGGCAGCGCCAGGCCAAGAAGCTTGCTGACTTGGGCTCAGTGCTGCGGCGCCGGTCCCCAGTACAATCAGGGCGCTGCAGCGCCAGCCAGCAGTATGACCCAATAAATTTTATTTAAGTGTTCAAAGTTCAGAAATGTGTTTTAAAGCTTAATGTAATGAACATGATGACATATTAAATATATATTGAGATGTTAAAACAAATTATTAACTTGTTTTATGTGATTAATTGATGAATTAAATATGAGGTTTGAACTCGTTATTCGTGAAGTCTAATAACATGTTCAAAGACTGATGTTTGTGATTCGATAAGTATTATCGGACTTAGAATTAATTGGTATTGTGAATGTAATGATATGTATGATTAATTGAGGATCGTGAATTATATTTGTAGCTTGCGCACGAGGCAAGTTTCTAAACTCAAACATTTTATTGAGCAAGTTTTCTATCCTCAATTTATTATCGTTATGCAAGTTCCTTAATTCTAAATTATTCGTTGAGTAAGTCCTAAACTTATATTTCTATATCAATCAAGTTTATATTCTTGTTTATTCAAGTTATGATTCTAAATGAGATATTATGATTCTTCTTAAAGTATTACTTCAGTTATACAACACTTATTCAATTGTATACTCTTGAGATTTATTAATCGATTTGATTATCAGTTTATTGTTGAACCTTGTAAGACTAGTGAACCTTTGTTGATTCAACTAGTCCATAGTTGATGAGCTTTCTAAATTCTAGAATTGTTATTGAACTTATCCAAACCAAACTTCCTTTGGTGAGGACTCTGATGTCAAACTGAGATGAACAACCCTTTATAGAGGATTATGTACGCGTTAGTGTTGAGATGATGTGCACATTCATGGTACTAAGGGTTGATCCCATTGAGTGCTATTAGTAGAGTCCATATAGTCTTACGATTGTTAAAGGTTTAAAGTAGAAATACTTGACAACCTGGGACGTAGTTCTTGGTCTTATGACCCTCAGATGTATTTTTGATTCTTGTTATTCATTCTTGATTCAAAAGTCGAGCTTTCTATTATTTAGAACCCTTTGATTTCTCGCATGTTATTATTACTATTATATTGTTATACTTGTGGGCAATAGTGCTCACTCTTGCATATTAACATTGCAGCTAAGATTGAAAGGATCGACGAACCTTCCAATCGCAAAGGCAAGGGCAAAGCTAACAAGTGTTGAAGACTAGTTATTTTATTTGAGAATGTTATGTTTAAGACTTATGATGTTGTTTAAGACTTATTTGTTTATTTATGTTTTCGCATTTGATGTTTAAGGTTAGTTCAACCTGGAATTTATTTATTATTTAGATGATGTAACCCCTTAAGGGGAGGATTTCTAATTATTTCATGAGTTGCATTTATTATGGGTAGATAGATATGTGATATTTGTACAGTGAACACCAAATCCTGTGGACATAAAGTACCCAGATTTGGGGGTGTAACACCTAACACTTTCCCCTCGCTTAAGTAAGCCCTGAACTCGATGAATGTCGGGTTTCCAGACCAATCCTACGGAGTCATATATTGGACCATATTGCGAAAACCTTCAAAATTCGGATGAGTTGGTACATCCATTTAAAATCATACCAACTGACGGCTCTGTCTCATTCGGTCCAATCATCAAAATTAAATCGTTCAAATCAATCTTTTCAAGTTCGTCGACATTCATGTCGGTCTCGTTTGCCATCGACATAGCGAAATACAAAGGGTAACAATCATGAAAGAACGCACGTAGTATGTTTCCCGGTGTCGACAAGTGGCGACTCCGCTGGGGATTATAGAGGGCTTAAGCTGCGTTTAATCTCTTGATTTCCATTCAGCATGTTCGTATTGTGTGAATGATCTATGTGTGTGATAAATGTCTCAAATCTTTAAGTGCTTTATATTAGTGCCACACACAATATATTAGTGCTTCGCACAATGTCATCATGATGCACACGGTAAGGACGTGAATGTATGTTGTACGATTCCTTCGCTAGGAGGCAAACTCGCCAGTTGTTTATTACTGGACTCTATAGAGTGTTCTCTTGTGAGGCTCAGGAAAGGCACCACTCAGATCTGCTTTAATTGAAAGATGGATGTCTTCATCATGTAAATTGCGAAGATCTGGGAACCAATTGCAAAAAGCCCGTGAGAGTAACCTAATATAGGCCAGCCTCTGATAAACCAAACGCACAGGATGTCTCTTCATGCCCTGTTACATTCCGAATATACAAATGTCATCCATCTTAAACGGTCATTTGTATATCTTTCTTATCATGTCATCAAGTTGACTAACCCCTTATTTTACAGAAAAAGATTAAAAAACCTAAACTAACGCATATCATATCATGCATCTATATCATCTACCATTATAAAACTAAACTAGATTTTGGTTTTATGTAGATTGGTCCTAGAAATCGATTCCGAGCCAAAAAGGCATGATCACCACCAGTAAAAATGGCTGAGGGTAGTTCATTAGAACCTATTCCCGTATCTCGAGAGGAGTTTGAGGACTTTAAGAAACAGATTGAGGAGATGACCGTATGGTTAAGAGAACAATGTAAGGTATCTCAGGAACCCAAACTGAAAACTCCAACCGAAGCTTCTATGCAGGGAGATATACAAATACCCGAGAAGGAAAGTGAGACACAAATGTCTACTCCGGTATCCCCAATCAACGTCAGTTCCGGCTAAAGAGGCCCCAGATAAGAATCTGACAAAGGAAGTAATAGACCTTAGAGAGGACAGAGAAATTGGAGATAACCAGAAGAAAGTTAGACAGATAGAGGATGCTATCCAATCCATTAAGGGAACAGGATCCCACGGGAGTGTGAATTACTTTGATTTATGTATTTTCCCAAAGGCAAGATACCCAGATAAATTCCAAGTCTCAGGGATCAAAAAATATAATGGATTAGGAGATCCCTACACTCACTTAAAGGTCTACATAGGAGAGCTCGGATCATATGACGAAGATGAAAACCTTCAAATGCAGTTGTTCTAGAAGAGTCTTAGGTGAAGCCCGAACTTGGTATGCTCGGATTGATAATTCCAAAGTCCATGGTTGGGAGGATCTGGCCCATGAATTCCTCAACCAGTATAGTTTTGAATCCCAAATGGCCCCTGATCCTTACCAATTAACCAAAGTTAAGAAACTGAGCAATGAATCGTTCAAGGAATACGCGCAGAGGTGGAGGCGAATGGCAGCCCAAGTTAGCCCGCCAATGAATGAAGCTGAGATGGTGATGACTTTTATTGACATCTAAGAAGCACCCTATTACGAAAGAGTCCTAGCAGGGATAGGCAAACCATTCTCTAAAATGGTAAAACACGGGGAAATGGCTGAAATAGGATTGAAGTTCGGAAAGATCAAAGACCTCATCGCATTAGAGGCAGTAGCAGAGCATATAAAGTTGGGAAACTTCTCGGGCGCTCCCAAAAGGGTCCATAAAAGGAAGGAAGAAGACGTTTCCTTAATATTGCAAAGGCAATCTACGAACAGGAACACTAACCCACTTATAAAGAAGCAAGGAAACTATCCTGCATTCCAGTCACCTGCCCATCCCCGAAATCCTACGGCGCTGAGAGTCTTGGAAAACTAGCGAAGAAGGGTGTTCACTCCTCTAGAGGACTCGTTGGAGAATATATTGGCATTGGTGGTAGCACATAAGAAGATCAATGAGCTTGCTCCACCTGCTGATCCTAATGGAAGATAATTTGATCCCAGTAAGAGGTGTGTTTATCATTCCGGAGCACCGGGGCATGACACTCAGGACTGTTGGACCTTAAAGCATAAGATTCAGAACCTGCTTGATAGTGGGGAAATTTTGGTGAAAATGCCGAATCAACCTAATGTTCAGGACAACCCCCTTCCTCAACATAATGCAGAGGGAGTCAATATGATCAATGCTGGAGGGTGAGAAAACCACAAATACCTGAGGAAATTGAGAGAAACCCCTACTGTGGAGGATCCTGCAATATGGGGTGACACAGAAGAAAGATATATGGTGGAGAAAGGCTTGGCCTCAATCAAGGCACATGTAGACCAATTAGCAGACCTGATCATATATCAACATCAAGTAACCAAAAAATTGATCGACCAAGTCTTACGAGGGCAGATCAACAGCACATCTTCTAAGGTTTTTTCAATTCCAAGTAGAGATCAGATCTGTCTCTAAGAATAGGGCAGATGAACAGAAAAGATGGCGAGGGAATCTAGATTTCACCTCCGATGAGAATTTGCGGCCAAGCAAAAGTTTACCCCACTGAGGCAGTCTACGAAATAAATCCTGCGAATGCTTATCAATGAAGAAAAGATCATGGAGTTCTCACCACCCACTGAACCTCGATCAAAGTGTTTCGACCCCAATAAGACATGCTTACATCATTCAAACACCTCTGGACATGCTACTGAGGAATGTTGGGCCCTACGACACTTAATTCAAAACCTGATTGAGTCAGGAGAGCTAGAGCTAATGAACAAAGTTGAGATCTTCCTCAAGGAAGAAATAATATACCATCAAGGGACTGCAAGTTTGGAGGAAATGGTGGCTATTATTCTCGGTATAGAAGGAGCCTTTGATGTGCTTATAACCATCATAGGAGTGCCGTAAGAGGGAGAAGGATTCCTATTGAGATAGCTGCTCCAAAACCATTGATGTTAGCTCCTTGGCCACAGAACCCCATTGTTAGTCTGAAAAGGTGTCATAGGAATTACAAAGAAAGCATAAGAATGGCAACCGATTGCAAGATCATTTTGTCAAAGGATAATCCACTTTACCTCCCAGGGCGGATAATGAAGCCAGCAACCAAGATAATGGGAAAAGTGCTAGTGGGAAAGATCATAGATTTCCTCCATAAGATGGGGCACAACGACGCAAGAATGGTAAACCAGCTAAAAGAAGCACCTCCTCAAATCTCCATCTTAGACCCTAGTGTTAGCCTCTGAGAACCACCGCCAAATTCTAATCCAGTTGTTGGAGGAGGCACATCTTCCCAAGACCATTGATACTGAGAGGTTCCGACATCTGACTAGCCATATACTGGATAGTAATGTAATATCATTCACTAACGATGATATACCAGCTGAAGGAACGGGGCATCACAAACCATTGTATATCGTGATTATCTCATCAGGGTACGTGATAGGAGGCATACTTATCGATGGGGGCTCAACATTGAACATCTCCCCTAAGGATACCTTGGAAAGGAAGAATATCAACCCGAACAGGATCTAAGATAGCCATATAGTGGCTCGAGCATTTGATGGATCAAGAAGGGATACAATGGGGGAAATTGAGCTACCCATAGAGATTGGTCCATTCACCTTCAGCATACCATTCCAAATTCCGAACATAACCACTGGGTATAACTTGTTGCTGGGGCGACCTTGGATACATATGGCTAGAGCCGTTCCTTCCACTCTTCACAAACAATTGAAGTACATTATCAATAGCAGTTTGGTCATCGTCAGTGCGGAGCCAGAATATCCAGCTTATACTCCAGGAGATATGCCTGTGATCAGCTTAAATGGGGGTGTTGAGTCCGCAAGTTATCAAGCCTTTGAAGTAAGTGCTCCTCATTACCACTCTATGGGTTTGCCAATTGTGAAACCCTGTATATCTACAAAAGTTATGGCATTCGGCCAAGAGATGCTTTCCAAAGGGCATCGACTAGGTCAAGGGCTAGGTTAGAAGGTCCGGGGATCAAAAATTCGATTCATATACCAACCTAGGTAGGCAAGGCTGGATTGGGCTACCTCGGTGGTTTCAAACACCGTAATCCCCATAGGCATATGCCTGTCCACCTGATGAATCCCCTCAGGCCGAGTCTCACTGAAGCCGGTTTCAAGGAACCATTGAAAAAGGTACCCACCAGTGTCTCGAATCTCCAAATACCCAAGG
Source organism: Panax stipuleanatus (assembly GCA_020205555.1). Taxonomy (NCBI): domain Eukaryota; kingdom Viridiplantae; phylum Streptophyta; class Magnoliopsida; order Apiales; family Araliaceae; genus Panax; species Panax stipuleanatus. Next base: position 120,625,085 of record CM035125.1, read on the forward strand.
TTAATCAGAATGGAGAGGAGAAAGTCCTTGAGGGAGAAACTCTTGAAGATGCGGCCCGGAGGGCCAAGAACGCGAAGTTTCTAAAAGAGATTTGGGAGCTGTCGTTTACACTTCTAAATTAACCTCACTTTTACTTTACAAATTCAAATAATTAGCACAGTAGTAAGCAATGATCGATTCCACAAAGAGAGATTTATTTTATATTTATCCTATGATTTCTTATTAAAGGGGATTTTGAATTGATTAACTAAATTAACAAGAATAAACTAATAAGAATTAACAATGAATAAAAAACTTCAGTTCTTTAGTTCAGTATCACATTTTCACAATTATGGAGCAATGAAGTTTTACAGTATTTACTCTTCAATGAAACTATTAGCCCTAGATAGCAACAAGCTCTACTACCCGAAATTCTCCTTAGATCGTCACTGTATGAAATAAGCTCTTCACTAGATTCTAATTGTAATACAACCTAGAACAAGCTCTCTAGATTTAATATGACAGAAGCATTAATAAATAGAGAATTAGGCTAATCCAAGCAACAAACATATAAGCTCGATTTGTTTAACTTATTTCCTGATAACATTAGCAATACACAAAAGCTTATCCACAATTAGTATCACTAATTTGCTACTTGTGATGAAGACAAATATTAATTACACATAATACCAATCTTAATCTAGCAGATGATATCAATTCACTAATTTAATCCTGCAGAAACCAAATTAGTAGATTGAATAACATACAAGAAGTTAAAGTAGATTATCATAATAAATCTCATGCAAGAAGGAATAAATAAAGTAAACTTGATCAAACCGTTAATTATGAATAAGCTAGGTTAACATCCCTTCAGAACTGAATTAAAAGTATAAGCCCATGTCTTCAATGTTGTAGATGATAGGATATAGAATATGATTGAATGGTAGAATGAATAATACCCTAGCTATTACATCTATTTATAGTGCTAGACAAAGTTCCTAAATTCTATGAGAACTAGAAATCCAAATTCTAAAAGGAATTACAAAATATAACTAGTTTCCATAAAGAAATAGAATATAATAAGCAAATAAAATCTCAGTCTAAAGATATTCTAAATCTAATAGCAATATCAATCTAAATCCATGTAGAAATCTCCAAAATCTACTTTTAGAACTTTCCAAAAATCCAAGATTTCCAAATTTTCTTTTTCTTTTCAATTCAGCTCCAAATCAACTTGTTTCCATCTTTTAGCTTTAATTCACCTGAAAATAATAAACAACTTATTAAGCTTATATACACATGAAACATGCAATAAAACCAAACATAAAGGAATAAAAAATCATGAATATTGTGTACTTATCAAATTTCCCCACACTTAGTCTTTTACACATCCTCGTGTAAACCAAAAGTTTGATTTTCAAAAAAACTCTACTCAACTATAATGTCAAAAGATTTCAAGATCAAATCATGATTATCAACACTAAACCTACAAAAATATAATCAGTGCTTCATCAATTAACTCAAAACAATAACCATGCCTTTTCACCATTGAATTTCATTAAGTCAAATTGTATCCACATAAGCACTCTTCTATGATCCACACACTTACTCAACTTAGTTACCATGGAGCAAAAATCGTGCACACCACTCAAGAATCAATACATACTTTTCCTGATTTATTATTATTTTTTACCAGAACTCTTTCATTTTTCTCTTTATTTCCGGTGAATGCATTTTATGCTCCGTTTCACCTTCCTCAATCTTTTTTTTTGTAAGTGAGTGCATTTTATGCTCCATCTCACTTATTCGCACGTGTTTATGGGAGAATGCGTGTTACGCTTCATCTCATCCCACCACATGGTTTTTCTTTTTTTCTTTTTTTCACTTTTTCAACAATCTCTTTGATTTTCAACTTTTTCGATTTTTTTTCACATGGTTCTGTAAATAGCATAAGTAGTTCAATAATTCTAAAGCATGAGATTAGTGCACATAGACAACTCCATAGATAACTCAGTCAAATAAGCAAGTATCACATGTTCAAGTACTTATGCAACACAAATTCAATTCAAATCAATTACTATGAATCATGGCTTAGTTTTCATCTTTCATTAACTAGTTAGGCATCAATAGATTCTGAGATTTAGCATTAATTTTCAATATTTGACTTTAACCTTTTAAACACTTAGCCAAATAAAATCATGGAACCCAAGAATTTTCAAATTTTTTCCCGAAAAAGCGTCATTTTTTTTAACTTCCCATCAAAATTGGATCAATATCCCTAAAAAAAATAATAATTAAAAAAAACATAAATCTACTCCCCCACACTCAAACCTTACATTGTCCCCAATGTAAGAAAATCATGCAAAGAAGAAAATACTACAACTAACAAATTAAAAAGAAGAGGGATAGAAAGATCAAATCTGAATTCTTGGGTTGCCTCTTAAGCAGCTACCCTTATTTATTGTCATTGGCTTGACATCATCCTTCTCATTCTATATAATCGGACATGTGAACTTCAAGTGAGCTGGTAACAGTTTCAATTCATCAGGAGCATCTCTTAGATCATGATTTTGCTACTTTCCAGCCCTCAAATCCTCCTTGTATATTTGCTCAAAAGATTCATGCACTATAGAGTCAACAACATCAGTAGCAAAAACAAAATTAATATTACCAAGATACCTTTTGACTTCATATATGATGAACTGGACATTTGCATCATCCAATTCCATGGTTAAGGTCCCATTATGTTTATCATTCACTATTTTTGTTATTTGCACTGATGTATCATCTATATCCTCTTTGTAAAGATATGCAGAACTTATCAAATTATTCTTCTCTTCCTCTTGTTCCTCTTCCTCATCACATTCCTTGGTAATTGCACTTACGTTCTCAATAGTTTGAGAGGGTGACCTCCCTAAGCCTTGAGATTCAACCTCCCTACCATTGATGCAAGTTGACCCACTTGGTTCCTCAATTCTTGAATAGAAGTCCTTGTATCTTGCTGGAACTACTGTGTCTGGCTCATAAATGCCTTGAACATGTCCTCCATAGATTTTCTAGAATTATCAAGTACTTCTTCGGTATATGTTTGGTACTGAGGTTGAGTCTGCTAAAAATCTTGCTGCAAAATTGAAAAGACAGGTTGCATTGGTGGCCTAGTACCTTCATAGCTCGAGTCGAGATGATCTCTCCATCCTGGATTGTGAGTTTCTGCCCAAGGATCATATTGATGTTGATGTTGTCCTAAGAATATTCCCATAGCATTGACTTGTTGAACAGTGTCATCCTCATATAGTATTGGAAAAGCATCCGAAGTATGTTCGGACATTGAACAAATTCCACATACCTTTGCTACTTGCATATTTCCTGCAACCATTTGTCGAACCAAAGCAGTTAAATCAGAAATTTGTTGCTCAATATAACTTGTGCTTTCCTCATTCACCCTTTAAGGAGTATGATCCATCCTAGTTCCATACTATTGTCAGTTGGCTGCCATGTTTGCAATTAGGTTCTTCGCAACTTCTGGAGTTTTGTCTACCAGTGTTCCTCCACTTGTTGCATCAATCGTGCTTCTATACATTGGTAGCAATCCCTCATAGAAGTACTGGATCAAGTGATGATCATTAATTTAGTGAGGTGGACAGCTTGGAACACAACTTCTTAAACCTTTCCCAATACTCATAGAGAGTCTCTCCATTGAACTGACTGATTCTACATATCTCCTTCCTTATGTTAGCAACTCTCGAAGCAGGAAAGTACTTCCCCAAGAATAGCTTTTGCATATCAGTCCATGATCGTATTGATCCTGAAGGAAGATAGTATAACCAGTCTTTAGCCAATTCTGCTAATGAGAATGGAAAAATTCTAAGCTTGATCTGCTCCTCTGTTAGTCCTTGTGATTTCATCGTACAACACACCACATGGAACTCCTTTAGATGCTTATATGGATTTTCACCTGTAAGACTACGAAAAGTAAGCAAAAAATGAATTAGTCCAGATTTAAGTTCAAAAGCAACATCTAAAGTAGGATACTCAATACACAATGATGGTTGATCAAGCTCAGGAGTAGCTAATTCTTTTAAAGTCTTGTTGTTGTTTGGACATCGCCATCTCTTCCTCTTAAAGTGATGGAACAAAAGCTTCTTCTGTATCTGTAGTTTTCTCTATCTCTTGATCAAAATTGAAGTCAATAAAGTGAGAGGATTGAGTCATAAAATAAAAAGAAAAAGAAAAAGAAAATAATAAAAATAACTGAAAACAAAGAATAAACAAAAATAAATAACACTCCCTGGCAACGACGCCAAAATTTGGGAGCTGTCGTTTACACTCCTAAATTAACCTCACTTTCAATTTACAAATTCAAACAATTAGCACATTAGTAAGCAAGGATCGATCCCACAGAGAGTGATTTATTTTATATTTATCCTATGATTTCTAATTAAAGGGGATTTTGAATTGATTAACTAAATTAACAAGAACAAACTAATAAGAATTAACAATTAATAAAAAACTTCAGTTCTTCAGTTCAGTATCACCTTTTCACAATTATGGAGTAATCAAGTTTTACAGTATTTACCCTTCAATGAAACTATTAGCCCTTGATAGCAACAAGCTCTGCTACCCGAAATTCTCCTTAGATCGTCACTGTATAAAACAAGCTCTTCACCAGATTCTAACTGTAATATAACCTAGAACAAGCTCTCTAGATTTAATATGACAAAAGCATTAAGAAATAGAGAATTAGGCTAATCCAAGCAACAAACACATAAGCTCGATTTGTTTAACTTATTTCCTGATAACCTTAGCAATACACAAAAGCTTGTCCACAATTAGTATCACTAAGTTGCTACTTGTGATGAAGACAGATATCAATTACACATAATACCAATCTTAATCTAGCAGATGATATCAATTCACTAATTTAATCCTGCAGAAACCAAATTAGTAGATTGAATAACATACAAGAAGTTAAAGTAGATTATCAGAATAAATCTCATACAAGAAGGAATATATAAAGTAAACTTGATCAAACCGTTAATTATGATCAAGCTAGGTTCAATATCCCTTCAGAACTGAATTAAAAGTATTAGCCCATGTCTTCAATGTTGTAGATGATAGGATATAGAATATGATTGAATGGTAGAATGAATAATACCCTGACTATTACATCTATTTATAGTGCTAGACAAAGTCCTAAATCATATGAGAACTAGAAATTCAAATTCTAAAAGGAATTACAAAATATAACTAGTTTGTATAAAAAAATAGAATATAATAAGGAAATAAAATCTCAGTCTAAAGATAACCTAAATCTAATAGCAATATCAATCCAAATCCATGTAGAAATCTCCAAAATCTGCTTTTAGAAACTTTCCAAAAATCTAAGATTTCCAAATTTTCTTTTTCTTTTCAATTCAGCTCCAAATCAACTTGTTTCCATCCTTTTAACTTTAATTCACCTGAAAACAATAAACAACTTATTAATCTCATATACACATGAAATATGCAATAAAACCAAACGTAAAGGAATAAAAAATCATGAATATTGTGTACTTATCAAGATTCAGTCGCGATTTATGAGCAGCTTTTGCCTCGCCAAAGACGCAACTGAGAAACCCAAGGGGGCAGATCCATTAGATGATCAACCCATCCTCCCGGTCATTAACTGGAAGAGTGTAAGTGTCCCAAAGGAAGATCCTGGGTCTAGTTTTGAGCCAGTCATGGTCATCCTTAGAGGCAAAAATGACTCCAGCGACCCTTCTATCTCAGCCATCCCTGAAGATCTGACTACCAGTAATTGGTTGATCACTCCACAGATTGTCCGAAAAGGGTAAAAACAAGGATATACTCTATTAACGGGGAGCTTAGCTTTTTCATTTTAGTATGTTTTATTTCTTCTGCAACTTGTTATTGCCTTTTATTATATTAACTGTTGAACCTTTTTGTAATTGACAACTATTTTATATATATTAAGCAATCAAGTTTTTTTCTCAGGTTTCCAAATTTGAGTATTTCTAGCCATGTCCTTGATTTGTCGAACTCGAGTAATGACTACGATTTTGATATAGAATTGGACTTTGACTTGATGAGAATCGAGCAAGTGGAAATGAACGATGAAGAAGTGCCCGAGTAAATTAAAGGATAGGTCGAGGACAAACCCAAACCTAACCTTGAGAAAACCACCACCATAAATATCGAAACCTCTAACCATTCTAAAGAGCTACAGATCGGACCTAATCCCCCCTTTAGCCAAGAAAAAGACTTAATCAACCTCCTAACCAAGTTTAAGGATGTTTTTGCTTGGTCTCATGAAGACATGATCTGTTTATCCACATATATAGTCGTCCATCGGTTACCAGTTAAAGAAGAGTTCAAACCAGTGAAGTAGAAGCTAAGACAGTTGAAACCGGAATGGAGCCTAAAGGTCAAAGAAGAAATTATCAAACAATTCAAAGAGGGTATTATTATGGTATCAACCTATCCGAAGTGGTTATCCAATGTGGTCCCAGTGCCGAAGTTTGGGGGAAAGGTGCGAGTCTGTGTAGATTATTGAGATCTTAATAAGGCCAGCCTTAAAGATGACTTCCCATTGCCATTCATCAATGTGTTAATAGACAATACGACACAGTACGAGATGTACTTCTTTGTCGATTATTTTATCGGATACCACCAGATTATGGTTGTTGAAGAGGACAGGGAAAAGACCGCCTTCATCACCCCTTAGCGCACGTTCTGTTATAGAAGATTTGCGTTCGGCGTCATCAATGCCGGTGTTACATATCAAAGGGCTATGATGACCTTATTCCACGATATAATGCATAAGGAAATCGAAGTGTATGTGGATGACATCATCGTGAAGTCCAAAGAGGCAGATGACCACTGTACCCATCTTAGGAAATTGTTTAAGCAGCTTCGCAACTATAGTTTGAAGTTGAACCCAACCAAGTGTGCTTTTGGCGTGAAGTCCGATAAACTCCTAGGATTCCTTGTAAGCAATCGAGGTATCGAATTGGACCCAACTAAGATAAAAGCCATCACTGAGATGCCCGAGCCAAAAATTGAGTAGGAAATTCGAGGTTTCCTGAGACTGATAAATTTTATCAGCTGATTCATATCCCAGTTGACAGCCATCTGTGAACCCATTTCAAGTTGTTGAGAAAGAAATCCTCTGGGAAATGGAATGAAGACTGTTGGAAAGCTTTTCATAGCATCCAGAAGAGGTTGATTGAAGCACCCATACTGGTACCCCCAAGGGAAGAAGTCCCATTGTTTATATACATATCAGACAAATCCATCACCATGGGATGTTTCCTGGGGCAGAAGGATGATATGAGAAAATAAAGGACCATTTATTACCTTAGCAAGCGATTAAGTAGCGGAGAGCAGAAGTATACATTGATAGAAAGGACCTGTTGTGCATTGGCTTGGGCCGCCATGATGCTACAACACTACCTGCATGGTTATAAAACTTATCTCATATCTCGGATGGATCATTTGAAATATATTTTCAGCAAGCCAATGTTGAACTGCAGATTTTCCAAGTGGCAGCTAATCCTCCAACAGTTCAACATTGTCTATATGACCCAAAAGTTCATTAAGGGGCAAGGAATCGCGGACCATCTATCGGTAGCATTGACATGAGGTTATGAGCCTCTTAAAACATATTTCCTTGATGATGAGGTGATGGCGATTCTGCAAGCCAATAGAGAAGATATGGGTCAATTCTGGAAATTTTACTTTGCCGGCGCTGCAAACGCAGAAGGAGCCGGGGTAGGGGCATTTCTTATATCCATCACTAGGGAGCAATACCCCGTTGCAACTAAGCTATAATTTTGCAAATCCAATAATACAATGGAATATGAAGGATGCCTTGTGGGGTTAAAATTGGCTCAATCTATGGGAGTAAGATGATTGAAAGTATTTGGAGATTCAGAGCTAGTAATTAGACAATCCACTGGGCCTACAACACCAAAGAATTACATTTATTGCTGTACCATCGCCATATTATCAAAATGGTAGGAGAGTTTAAAGATATTGCCTTTATGTATATCCCTCGGAATAGAAATGACTTTGTCGATGCATTGGCTACACTAGCCTCGTTGATGAACCTATCAACAAGGAAAGATAAGTCGGTGATCACCTTCACGACTCAAAATGCACCATCTTATGGAAACAGCGTGGGAGAAATATTAGATGAAATAGCACCGGTTGATCAACCTTAGTATCAAAATATTAAGGAGTATTTGCGAGACAGATCCACCCCCGGAGGAGTGAGCCAAGCTGTAAAGAAGTGAATACAGAAGATGGCAATGAATTTCTATTTAAGTGGAGATGCTCTCTACAAAAGGGACCCGAGCATAGGTCTTCTGAGATGTCTAGACAAAGATCAGGCCCAAAGACTTATGAATGAAGTACATGATGGAGTCTGCGAAGCACACATGAGTGGACCTCTACTTGCCAAAATGATATTAAGGATGGGGCATTACTAGATATCCCTTAAAACTGACTATGATGATCACATCAAGCGCTGCCACCAATACCAAATCCATGCCAACATCATTCATGCACCTTCTAATCAGCTGCATTGCATGACATCACCATGGTCATTTTTCATGTAGGGAATGGATGTAATCGGACCTGTTGAGCCCAAAGCCAGTAACGGTCACATATTTATCTTCACCATGATTGATTACTTTACCAAATGGGTAGAAGCATCATCTTTCTCCAAGGTCACCAAGGAGGTTATCGTTGGTTTCATCAGAAAAAACATCGTCTAGTCGATACAGGACAACCCGAGGTTATAGTATCAGACAATGCCAAGAATCTGAATAAAGAGATGATGAGGGATTGAGCAGTAAGTTCAATATCAAGAACCTCAACTCGGTTATTTATCATTCGAAGATGAATGGCGCGGTGGAAACCACTAATAAAAATATCAAGAAGATAATGATGAAGATGTCGGCAAACCACCGGGAATGGCCTGATTTATTTCCTTTATCCTTACTCGCCTACCGGACATCGACTCGAACCTCAACTAGAGCAACACCCTATTCACTAGGTATATGGAATGGAAGCCTGTACTCCTCATAGAGGTGGAGATGGAATCTCTAAGAGTGATACTGGATTCCCAGATAGAAGAAAGCCAGTGGATATAAGATCGATACAATCAGCTATCCCTTATTGATGAAAAGAGAGCCGCAACTATCTTTCATGGTCAGCTATACCAGCAGCGAATGTCCTGGTCCTACAACAAAAAGGTGCTACCCGGAGAATTCAAAGAGCATGATTTGGTACTGAAAAAGATTATTCCAGGCCAAGATGTAGCCAGAGGAAAATTTGCCCCGAACTGTGAAGGACCCTTTGTTGTCAAAGCAACCTTATCGGGTGGAGCCCTAAGGTTGGAAGAGATGGACGGTGAAGAATTCATGCAATTGTTCAATTCCAACTCTGTGAAACAGGTATTATGTCTAAGACTCCTTTCACCAGCTTGAATCCTTGTCTTGATAAAAAAAATCAAATCAAATCAAGTCAACTTTTAGGCAAAGCCTGAACTACGAAGGGCCTAAAATTCCCTCATCCAAAGGAGTATGTAGGCAGCCATTTATGGTGCGGTCTAGCTAATAAGCGCATGAGGGGGTTAGAATTTTTTGACAATCTTTCGACTCAAGCTTCAAGGGTTCAACAAATTATTTCAAGTGATTGGACTGAAAACTACTAGAGAATATTTATTGTGAAATCCAATTCAAGTGAACCTGCCCAATCATTCATTGTAGAATATGATTCTTAGTTTGATGGTTTGGCTCATACAAAGGTTATAGTTTGATGGAGGGATTAAAGGATGGACTAATGATCAAGTTTGGGATTTAAACGTGTCAAAAGTGGCCAAGAAAAGGGTTCTGACTGACTGGCGCGCCCCACCCCATTTTTGTACTGGAGTTAGCACGTCCCGTGCCAAGGCATTAGGGAGGTTTTGTAGGTGTAGCGCTCCCCGCGCCGATTTTATACTTGCAGCAGCGCGCCCCGCGCCAAGGAGGCTGGGCTTCTGCAAGAGCAGCGCGGCTCGCCGAGTCCTTTGTAATTTAGGCGCTCCCCGTGCCATCACGCGATACAAAAATCGAGGAATGCAACTTTGACTACTTGACCAAATTTCTTTCCATTTTTTAGGGGATCTTTCATATCTTTTATAATTCTAATTTATCTAGGATATTTATTAGATAGGAGTTGATTCTTATATTGTTTTATTAGCTAGGATTTCTATTTCCATTCAAATTCTTATTCCTTATATGAATTAGGGTTTTGATGTCGTATTTCTTATAGAATTAGGATTTCTTATTATTCGTATAAATAAGGGTTACATCTATTGTAATAGATAGACTACATTGATAAATAAAACTTGTGAGATTATTCTCCTTTTAGTTCTTTGAGAACTCCTAAATTGTTCATAGTTTTCTGTGAGACTCAAACCCGACTTATCATACAATTATATATAGTTGTATGTGGTGTCTTCTATCCATACATCAATCGTTGATTGTACCAAGGTTACCACTTACATATAAGCGAGGGGTTGAGGTGTCATTGATGTTCTATTCAACGCAACTTCCTTGCTGCGATCGATTGTACGAAGGTTCTCGTCTCTTTATAGGCGTTGGGATACGTAGTCGTGAGCGTTCCACCTTACGACTATGCTAGAAACGATCGGGGCGACGACCACCTCACGCAAGCGTGCCGTGGAGTCCATCATTTGGTATCAAAGCTAAGATTTCTAGCGAGTTACTTATCTTTATTTTTATTATTGATTATATTGAAGAAGAAAAATCGTGAATTGAAAAAAAAATCGTGAAAAATAAAAAAAATTGAAGGAATGAAAATTGCTGAAAATTATTACTTGTTTCGATTACTTGGTTTCTACAAGTTTGAGGATTATTAAAATTTCATGCGTGAAGGATATAATTAACGATCGTGAATTCTTGTTGGTTGTCATACGTCGTATACTGCTATATTTTATTTTGTAATAAGTTATTTTTGAATTGGATAGTCAATTGTGATATTTTTTGGTGAATTTAAAAAGAACCTATAAGAGAGAATATAGAGTGATAAAAGGCAAGAATGTGAGATCAATTGAGGGTTGTCGAAGTCGGGAAAAAAATTCGCGGGTCGGGTCACAACTCGGATCTTTCTCTCTTCCTAAGTTATCTCTACCCTCACTTTTTTTTATTGCGAAAAAGGTTTTGAAGGGTTTTTTAGGAAAAGGCCAACATGTATCATATCGACGGTTGAACGTTTTACAGAGTCGCCAGTTGGTAGATTTAAAATGGTTGTACCAACTTAACCTAGTTTTGTTTAAAAGAAGCCCAATTGTTGGACACTGTCGAAACTTGATCTTTAAAATCGAAGTTTGAGTTCGGGGCCTTGGTTAAGTGTGGGGAAGGTGTTAGGCACCCCACAACTCCCGTGTAAACACAGTACTGCATCTTTTTAATATTTCCCTTTTAAAAAATTAAAGTGTGTGTGTGAATGCTGTTTAAAAATTGGGCCTATGTTTGATTGAAAGCATGTCTATACATCGTTGAACCTATATACGAAGGGTTTGATTTAATTTGCAAAAAGTCCTTGATTTGATTTGCAAAAGCTTCATTTTTCGAAAAGATTTAAAATGATGTTTTGAAAGAAGGTTTTCAAACCCTTACGCTAACATAGGAATTGAAGCATATTGATACTTCAGTTTTATCTTTTCAGCCTTAAGGCACAATTTGAATGGTGATTGTCGGGCTGCAAAGCATCCTCGACCACAACATATATAGAAATGTCGGTCTCCTCATGGGCATGATAGCCATCGGAGGGACTCCGACACGACAAACCATGATTCTCATTATTTTGAGACCTTAAATCCGGATAACCGTTTTAAGGTCTTTTGTATGTACATTTTACAGAAAAACTGGCAGGGCACATTTGTAAAGTGGAGTTTGTCCATCGTGGGAATCAGATTCTGATCAGTTTGATCATGAATCCCACGATTTCTAGGCTCACATATGAGTAGCCAATAAACCTACACAGATCAAATTTGTACAGAAACAGATATATATCCAAATGTTGCCAGAACCGAGGATTCATTCAGTAAATCCTAGTTCGCACCTGGCCGAAGCGTCTCGTTCCCACTATATAGCGATCTAAGGGCCACGAGGTTGCTTTTGTAACTGAAACTAGAAAAAATGCTAGATTTAAATAAATCTCAGCCATTCTAGCTTCCCGGTTCTATCTGTATCGATTTTGAACCGTTTGAAAGCTAGAGTTGGCGAGATTTAAATAAATCTAGTTCGGCCGCAGATATGTCAGTGCCGATTCATATAAAATGAATATTTAAAGCAATGATTTAATAAAAATGAGTAAAGTAATATATATATATATATATATATATATATGTATATACAATTATATATACAAAAGCTGTAAAGGGCGATGGGTTTTCACACCGGTGCCCGGACTGGAATTGAAATATATATAATTATAAAAGTTGTATAAAAGCCACAGAATGATCCAAGCTGGACAGAATTGAAATATATATATATATATATATATATATATATATATATATATATATATATATATAAACAGTAGAAAGGGCGCTGAGTTTTCACGCCTGTGCCCGGACTGAAATTGAAATGTACAGGAATGTAGTCAACCAAGACTGGGAAGATAACCAAGTGTGGTGAATGTTGCTTATATATGCATAAATATATATAAAAGTAGTAATAAGGTCACAGAATAATCCAGGCCAAACTGAAATGTAAATGTACAGAAAAGTAGTCAACAAAGACTGGGAAGATAACCCAGTGGTGGTAAAGGCTGCTTATATATGCATATTTATATATAAAAGCAGTAAAAAGGCCACAGAATAATTCAGGCCGAACTAAAATATAAATATATATATAGAGACAGAAAATTAGTCAACCAAGACTGGGAAGATAACCCAGTGGTGGTGAAGGCTGCTTATATATGCATATTTATATATAAAAGCAGTAAACTACCGCGAATTTGACATCCGAGCTTGACAGAATTGAAAAGTTAGTATATATACAGTTAAATATATACAAAAAAAGCCAAACCCAGACTGGGTAGACTGGGAAGATAACCCAGTCCGGCGAAGTTGCTCAGTATGAAGATGCAAGTATATGCAAGCTGTTGGAAGCGACGGATTGTCAATCCGAGTTGTAGAAATGCCAGAAAATGCGCTAATGTACAAAAATGTACCAAAAGTTGACGAAAATGGCCACGTAACTGAGTTTCGGGCATATTTAGAAAACGAAACTTAACGTGCAAGTGTATAAAAGTGCGAAGTAGTAGTATTAACTTACTAATTGTAAAAATACTCACAATAGACTACTACACGGATTTTTTGCCAAATCTTTAAACGTCCAAATCTACCGATTATTTTCTGATATGTGATAGCATGTGGGTATATCTACGTGTTAGAGTGAAAAAAATTGGGTTTGGAAGACAAGAAATTGGACAAAAAACCAAACGGACAGAGGTTCGAAGCGTTTTAAAATTATGAAAATGAGGGGGGTCACCACTTATTTATAGGCCAGGAAGCTTCCACTCTACCTGTGACAGTCGCAGGTAGAGGTGCGGCTCCATGTGGCATGGGCCCTGTGGCATGGGCCCCGTGGCGGGTTTCGTCGTCTCAAAGTACGTGCACTTCGAGTAACTCGAGGTCGAAGTTAAAACTTTCTAACTTTTGATCGGAGTGTCCTTTTGAGGCGTGCGATACCTATTCATAAAGCCCTCGTCAAGAGTGTCACAATGACATGGGATAAAACATTTTCTGGGTCCAAGAAGACGAGTTCATAACCAGGTCTTTGATTCCCCGCAGTTTGTCCGTTGAGCTGTCTTGCGCTATTTGCACTCGGGATCATCGTTATGGTTCGTTCTGACCGTGGTGGCATCAATTCGGCTTGAGTTAGACCAAATTGGCTTGGAGTTAGTAAAATTACCATTTTTCCCTTCTCAGGGTTGCCTTTAGTGTCGGCATGGCCTTTGGTTGACTTACTGGGGCTGTTTCCAAGACTTGGATCCCATTTGAGTCTGTTTGTCCTCAGTGTTGTCTCTGAGGTTGACTTGCTCGCTCCAGATTTTCCTCTGGAGATGTTGTGAGTCTTCAGGTTTGTTCCCGATGTTGACCTGACTTCCCGGGTTCAGACCGGGGATGACCTGTACCTCCCGGATTGAGATCGGGGCTGATCTGTACCTCCCGGGTTGAGACCGGGGCTGATTTGTACCTCCTGGGTTAAGACCGGGGCTGACCTGTACCTCCCGGGTTGAGACTGAGGCTGACCTGTACTTCTCAAGTTGAGACCGGGGCTAACCTGTACCTCCCGGGTTGAGACCAGGGCAGACCTGTACCTCCCGAGTTGAGACCGGGGCTGACCTGTACCTCCCGGGTTGAGATCAGGGCTGACCTGTACCTCTTGGGTTGAGATCGGGGCTGACCTGTACCTTTCGGGTTGAGACCGGGGCTGACCTGTTCCTCCCGGGTTGAGACCGGGGCTGACCTGTACTTCCCGGGTTAAGACTGGGGCTGACCTCTACTTCTCGGGTTGAGATCGGGGCTGATTTGTACCTTTCGGGTTGAGACCGGGGCTGACCTGTACTTCCCGGGTTGAGACCAGGGCTGACCTGTACCTTCCGGGTTGAGACCGGTGCTGACCTATGATAGTAGTGTGCATACAAGCCAATCATGTATGATGATAAAGCATATACTTTGTAAATAATCTTATTTATTTATTAATAAAAGTATTCATTAAAGGCATTTAATTATCTACAAGATGTTATTTTTATAATATGTAAATAACCCATAGTTTTAAGCAATGTTTTTAGAATCATGATATTAATCATGCTAATGAGATTTAAATTCTTAGAAAGCTTAAAACTAAAATAGTTCTTAATCGTGGGATTACTAAAAAGGGATTAGTAAAACCGGATAGATTGGTACATATGTTGCTTGCTCATTGGATGAGGATAATTGATCTCATGATCATTTATGTGGAGACACTAAAGCAAGTATGTAGGTGCTTATTGGAGAATAAGTTCACTGAACGTGACTCGCTATGGAATACCTAATGGAGTTTTACTCGCCTGTCAATAGGAATTCCTAATGTGATAGTAGTACAAGTGATCCTTGGACTTGAGATCATCATAGTATCTTGTATGTAATGAATTATACTTTGACTTATTCCTTAAGGCCCTTTAGGGTATATAAAAGGGTATGCTTGGGTATAATGAGTTACATATGGAGATAATAAATGATCAATAAAGAATCTACCACCTCTAGTAAAAGAGGAGATATGTCCTATGTGATTCGTTAAATGACAACCCAGAAATCCTTGGCCAAGGTGGACTGAAATTATAAAGGAGTTTCTAATTTGCATTATATGAAGTTGTGCATTTTCTAATCGAAATACATATAATTAAATAAAATAAGACTTGACAGTAAATCCGTGTCTTATATTTAATTGGGACATTGTATGGTGGAAGGATTGAATTGTACGATAACTATTAACTCACAGGTTCTTTTATGATTAATGTTGAAATTTATATTATTTGGAAAGTCATTGATCGCTAGGGAGGCTTATCCTTATTGTAGAATAAATATTATTTATTTAAATAGATTATTAGTTAATTTATTTATTTAAATAAGATTAGAATTGTTCTAATTGATTTATTCACAACCGGTTTAATATGAAGAACCTAAAGGGTCACACCATAAAAGGAAGAATTATTATTTAAGAAGATAATGACATAATTGTAATAATGCATTAAGTGTAATTAATTTAATCTATGATGATAGAATAAATTAAATAGCTTAATGTTTATTATTTAATATTTTGAAAATATTAAATATACATTAATAAGAGGAGTCTTATTAATATTATTATAATTATTATTATTTTAATTCTAAAGGAGTTTAGGAATTAATTTAATATTAGTATTCTCAATTATTCCTAATGAGATTAGGAGGCAAATTAATTAAAGGAGTTTAGTTAATTAAATCCCAATATGTTGGGAAGCCTAATTAATTAAAAGTGTTTAACTAATTAATAAAAGAAACCAAATTCTAATTAGATTAGTAGGGTTAACCTAATATCTATATAAGAGAGTCTTATATCAGATATAAGGGGTGTGATTCCAAGAGTTGGAGAGTACAATACAATTTCTACAGAGAATAGAAAAAGGGTTTAGCCAACCACCCATCTTCCTGAGTAATTTCTCTTCCTTGGTGGATCACCTCTAGAGGCCAAACACTTGGGCGGCTAATATTTATCAAAGGAAGGAGCCACTGCAGGATATTCAAGGAGATCAAGGAGAAGCAAGGAGTAGAACTCGTACCTGTGTAAGCTAGAATCTACAAGGGTATGATTCTGATTCATCCTTACTTTTTTTTATTGATAATTGAGCACAAAGCATGATAATGACATGAGTTTGTATAAAAATTTAAAAAACCTTAATTATCGCGCTTCCGCCCTTATTTATGTAATTTGATTGCATATATGCGTTACTTACAAACCCAACAACCTGTACTTCTCGGGTTGAGACTGAGGCTGACCTGTACTTCCCGGGTTGAGATCGGGGCTGACCTGTACCTCCCGCATTGAGACCAAGGCTGACCTGTACTTCCCGGGTTAAGACCGGGGCTGATTTGATGGCTCGGTATTGAGACCGGGGTTGATTTGATGGCTCGGTATTGAGAATGGGGTTGATTTAACGGCCCAGTATTGAGACTGAGGTTGATTTAATGGCCCGATATTGAGATCGGGGTTGATTTGACGTGTGACGAACGAGAATTTTGTAAAGATATTTGAATATTTATTGAAATAAATAAATATTTTTAATGATTTAATTATTGAGTTAAATAATTAAGTCATGAATTTGTGGTAGATTAATTTAATTATATGTGTTACATTAATTAAATTAATGTGTAGTGATTGAATTGAACAAGGTTACCATTACGAATAGGTATCCGTTGCCAAGGATTGAAGATCTGTTTGATCAATTAAAAGGAGCGAGATATTTCTCGAAGACAGACCTGAGAAGTGGTTATCATCAGTTGAAGGTAAGGCCAGAAGATGTCCCGAAGACAGCGTTTAGGACACGATATGGTCACTATGAATTTTTGGTTATGTCATTTGGTCTAACAAATGCGCCTGCAGCATTTATGGGCCTAATGAATGGAGTGTTCAAGCCGTTTCTGGACAAATTTGTAGTGGTTTTTATTGATGATAAATTGGTCTATTCTAAGACCAAGGAAGAACATGTTGAGCATTTGAAGTTGACGTTAGAAGTATTAAGAAGAGAGAAGTTGTATGCCAAATTCTCAAAGTGTGAATTCTGGATTGAAAAGGTGCAATTTCTCGGACACGTGATTGATAAGGACGGAATTTCGGTGGATCCCTCCAAAGTCGAAGCAGTGATGAATTGGGATCAGCCGAAAACACCGTCGGAAGTAAGAAGTTTTCTTGGATTGGCCGGTTATTACAGAAGATTCATTCAGAATTTTTCCAAGATCGCCACTCCATTAACGAATTTGACTAGGAAAGTAGTGAAATTCGTTTGGACGGAGAAGTGTGAGGAAAGTTTTCAAGAACTTAAGAGAAGGTTAAGTACAGCACCTGTGTTGTCCCTTTCGGATGACACAGGAAATTTTGTGGTATATAGTGATGCGTCGCATAAAGGGCTAGGCTGTGTGCTTATGCAAAACGACAAAGTCATTGCGTATGCGTCACGACAGTTGAAAGATTATGAGAAGGGATATTCAACCCACGATTTGGAATTAGCTGCGGTGGTATTTGCTTTAAAGATTTGGAGACACTATCTCTATGGGGAGAAGTGTGAAATATATACAGACCATAAGAGTCTGAAGTATATTTTCACACAGAAAGACTTGAATATGCACCAAAGAAGGTGGCTGGAGTTAATAAAGGATTATGATTGTGATATCTTATACCACCAAGGCAAAGCGAATGTTGTAGCCGACGCCTTAAGCAGAAAGGGTCGGGAAAAGTTGATGATGTTGACGGCACAGGAAGAATTGATTTCAGCAATGGAAAAGCTGGAATTGGAAGTAGGATGTCCAATGGAGATTGATGAGAAACTCTTTCATATGCAAGCTGGTACAACTTTGTTGGATAAGATTAAGGAAGCTCAAATACTAGATAAGGAATGTGAGGAAGTAAAGAAAAAAGATATCTGAAGGGACTGAACTTAGATTTAAAATGGACAGCGAAGGATTGTTGAGATTTGAAAGTAGAGTTTGGGTACCGTCAATACCAGAAATCAAGGAGGACATTTTGAGCGAGGCTCATAGTTCGAGGTTTTCCATTCACCCCGGAAGTACCAAGATGTATCAGGATTTACGACAACACTTTTGGTGGCCAAATATGAAGAAAGACGTTGCCGATTGTGCTGCCAAGTGTCTGACTTGTCAAAGGGTCAAGGCAGAACACCAAAGACCAAGTGGTTTG
This sequence comes from Panax stipuleanatus, assembly GCA_020205555.1. Classification (NCBI taxonomy): domain Eukaryota; kingdom Viridiplantae; phylum Streptophyta; class Magnoliopsida; order Apiales; family Araliaceae; genus Panax; species Panax stipuleanatus. Next base: position 120,643,579 of record CM035125.1, read on the forward strand.
TTACAACCTTTAGAAATCCCAGAATGGAAATGGGAACATATTACAATGGATTTTGTTGTTGGTCTTCCGACGACCCAGAAAGGTATGGGTTATCATCGATCGATTAACGAAATCCGCACACTTTCTTCCGATCAAAATCAGATTTAACCTCGAACAATTGGCGAAGTTTTATGTAAAAGAGATTGTTTCGAGGCACGGAGTGCCAGTGTCAATTATTTCTGACCGAGATCCGCGCTTTACATCGAATTTCTGGAAAAGACTGCAAGAATGTATGGAACACAGTTGAGGATGAGTACTGCTTATCACCCTCAGACTGATGGGCAAAGTGAAAGAATGATCCAATATTAGAGGATATGCTTAGAGCATGCATAATGGATTTTAAATGCAATTGGGATGATCATTTGCCACTTGTAGAATTTGGTTATAATAATAGTTACCACGCTAGTATTGGTATGCCGCCTTACGAAGCGTTGTACGGTAGAAAGTGCAGAACTCCACTGTACTGGGATGAAGTTGGTGAAAGACAATTGCTAGGACCAGAGTTAGTCCAACAAATGGCAGAAATAGTTAAAGTGATTCGGACAAGATTAGTAGCGGCTCAGGATAGGCAAAAGAAATACGCCGATCCACACCGCAAGAATGTAGAGTTGGAATCGGGTAGTTTTGTATTTTTGAAGGTCTCTCCTTGGAAGGGAAAGATCAGATTTGGTAAGAAGGGAAAATTGAGCCCGAGGTTCATTGGACCCTTTGAGGTACTCCGAAGAATTGGAGAAGTAGCATATGAGGTAGCTTTACCTCCGGCACTGGAGCATGTCCACAACGTTTTCCATGTGTCGGTATTACGACGTTATAAACCCGATTACAAACATGTGATAGAATATGATGATAGTAGTGTGCATACAAGCCAATCATGTATGATGACAAAGCACATACTTTGTAAACAATCTTATTTATTTATTAATAAAATATTCATTTAAGGCATATAATTATCTACATGGTGCTGTTTTTATAATATGTAAATAACCCATAGTTTTAAGCAATGCTTTTAGAATCATGTTGAGATCATGATAATGAGATCTAAATTCTTAGAAAGCTTAAAAACTTAAATAGTTCCCAATTGTGGGATTACTAAAATGGGGATTAGTAAATCCGGATAGATTGGTACATATGTTGCTTGCTCATTGGATGAGGATGACTGATCTCATGGTCATTTGTGTGGAGACACTAAAGCAAGTATGTAGGTGCTTATTGGAGAATAAGTTCACTGAACGTGACTCACTATGGAATACCTAATGGAGTTTTACTCGCCTGTCAATAGGAATTCCTAATGTGATAGTAGTACATGTGATCCTTGGACTTGAGATCATCATAGTATCTTGTATGTAACAAATTATACTTTGACTAATTCCTTAAGGCCTTTTAAGGCATATATAGGGTATGCTTGGGTGTAATGAGTTACATATGGAGATAATGAATGATCAATAAAGAATCTACCACCTCTAGTAAAAAAGGAGATATGTCCTATGTGATTCGTTAAATGACAACCCAGGAATCCTTGGCCAAGGTAGAATGAAATTAGAAAGAGGTTTCTAATTTGCATTATTTGGAGTTGTGCATTTTCTAATCGAAATACATATGATTAAATAAATTAAGACTTGACAGTAAATCCATGTCTTATATTTAATTGGGACATTGTATGGTGGAAGGATTGAATTGTACGGTAACTATTAACTCACAGGTTCTTTTATGATTAATGTTGAAATCTATATTATATGAAAAGTCGTTGATTGCTAGGGAGGCTTATCCCTATTGTAGAATAAATGTTATTTATTTAAATAGATTATTAGTTTAATTTATTTATTTAAATAAGATTAGAATTATTCTAATTGATTTATTCACAACCGGTTTAATATGGAGAACCTAAAGGGTCACACCATAAAAGGAAGAAGAATTATTTAAGAAGAAAATGGCATGATAGTAATAATGCATTAAGTATAATTAATTTAATCTATGATGATAGAATAATTAAATAGCTTAATGTTTATTATTTAATATTTTAAAAATATTAAATATAAATTAATAAGAGGAGTCTTATTAATATTATTATTTTAATTCTAAAGGAGTTTAGGAATTAATATAATATCAGTACTCTTCTCAATCCTAATAAAGATTAGGATATAAATTAATTAAAAATATTTAATTAATTAATTAAATAAAATCCTATTCTAATTGGATTAGGAGGGTTAACCTAATATCTATATAAGAGAGTCTTATATCAGAAATAAGGTACGTGAATTTTTCAAGAGTTGGGAGGACACATATTCTATAGAGATAGAAACAAGGGTTAAGCCAATAACCCATCTTACTGAGTTCTTCATCTTCCTTGGTGGATCACCGTTAGAGCCCAAACATTTGGGTGGCTGACATTGATCAAGGGAAGGAGCCACTACAGAGGAATCAAAGGAATCAAAGGAGTAGAACTTGTACCTGAGGAAGCTTGAATCTTCAAAGGTATAATTCTGTTTTTCTCTTTCTTCATTCACTGATAATTGATGCATAAGAATGATCATGGTAATGGGTTTGTATAAATTTTTGAAAACCTAGTTTTTTACGCTTCCGCCCTATTTATGTGATTTGATTGCATGATTGCGTTACGTACAAACCCAACAGTGGTATCAGAGCCAATCTTGTGCTAATTATCAGTCTATGTGATTCCATACATGTATGATATGCGATTGGATCGAGTTCTGGGCAACAAAAATTTTTCAGATTCTGCGAAGCTGCGCAGCTGCGCCTGTACAAGGCAATATTGCTGCGCAGCTGCGCCGGGTGCTGTTCCTGGTTTTCATGCTGCGCAGCTGCGCCGGTTTCCTTTACATTCTTGGCGCAGCTGCGCCACTGGACAGGAACTGAATTTTTTTTTTGTTTTATTTAATTAAATGAATGGTTTATTTAATTAATAAAGGTTTAAAATAAATATGTTTATTTTATATGAAATGAGATTTCAGAATTGCTAAAATTAAAGAGTTTAATTTGGAATTGTTTTTGAATGAAATAAAGGAGTTTATTTTTCCAAAAACAAAGTTTAGCAAACTTTTGCCCATTAACTGATATTAATACATATATGGAATGAATTTAATTTTATAAGATGAATAAGTTTTATTGATACGTATGATGATATGTATGGTAATAAAAGGGATTGATTATGGACTATGACCAATGTGATTGGATTTTATTTTGGTTGAATGCTTGAATGAATGGATTTTATAAAATAGGGTCTGCGTACCTCGTCTTCTCTAGTTTTATTCTCGATGTAAATTCTATCTCCTTTCTATGTACTTCCCCTTGACTGCTGATCAAGGTTTCTATTTAATTTTAAATAGTTAATGTAATACAGATAGTTAGAATTATTTTGAAGAAATTGGAGACCAAGGAGCAAGGAACGCGTGAAGACTCATTTGTATGGAGCCAGGGTTTAAATGTAATAGTTATATTTAAATTTAAATTCTTGCACTCCTAGGTTTGACCTTTTGGTTCACTTGGTGGCTCTAGTGAACCAAACTAGAATAACAGTCCATAATCAATCCGGGTAGAATATAGTATTCTATATTGCATGCTAAATATTATATATATTATATTTTATACAAACATGCTTCGCATATTTAATAAAATGACGCGTATTTTATATATATATGTGCATGCGCGCTTAAAAAGATGAGACAAATAATAACAAATCCCTCAAAGAAATATTATTAAGTCTGAAGCGTTCAAATGATATTTGAAATATCGAACGTCGCCTTCTAGCATGATTAGTTAATAGAGTATTAAATATTTAATATGAGTTTGTTGTGCTATCCACAAGGCGAGTATTGAATATTTAAGATGTTAATTAATCATATTTGATGCTTATCAAGAAAATTGAACGATCTAGTCTTGTTGTGCTATCCACAAGGACAAAAATTTTTCTTTTTTAAATTTATGGAAGTGCTAGGCTGGACTTAACTTAAATCATTTTAGTTCGGATGTGCACACACATGACCATTATGATTTAAGAGGCAAAATAATGGTGATGTAATTGACAAGAGTTGTCTACCTATTTATTTGTATATCGCTTGTTGTGCTATCCACAAGGTTATATACATTTGAAATGGGATCCTTAATCTCACTAGCAAATCTTTAATTAGATGTTGCCGAACTATATGAGTGAGGGTAATATAGTTTGATGAAAATAGTGGGAGATACCAATTTAAAATAAAGACCTAAATTTATTTTGGTATGCAAAGTTAATAAAATGAATGTTTGCTAAAATGTTATCTTTTTACATGCAGAATTTTAAAAATGTCAAAATCACTAATCTCACTACGAAGCATACTTGATGCAAATAAGCTTACCGGCCCGAATTATGAGGACTGGCTAAGAAATCTGAGAATTGTTCTCACTGCTGAAAAGATTTCTTATGTCCTAAATTCCACTATCCCTGAATCTGTTTCAGAAACAGCCTCTGAGGAAGAGATTGCCACTTTCAATAAGTGGCAAGATGATGCATCTGTGGCTCAATGCATCATGCTCGCATCCATGAATAACGAGCTTCAGCGTCAGCACGAAAAAATGGATGCTCCTGCTATGATGCTTCACCTCAAGGAGTTGTATGGTGAACAGAGTAGGACTGCTAGATATGAGATATCTAAGGAGCTCTTCCGATCTCGGATGACCGAGGGCACTGCCGTCGAGACTCATGTTCTGAAGGTAATCAATTTGATTGAACGCCTTAGACAGCTTGGGTTCGTCATGGATGGGGAGTTGAGTCAAGACTTGGTCTTGCAGTCACTCCCTGAGACCTTCTCGCAGTTTGTGGTTAATTTTCACATGAATAAGCTAGATGTCAGCTTACCTGAGCTGCTTAACATGCTGAAAACTGCAGAAGGTCACTTCTCATCCAAGAAGAACCATGTCTTGATGGTGGATTCTTCCAATAAAAGGAAGAGGCCCAAGGTGTCTTCTGAAAAGAAGAAATCTAAGAAGGCTAAGGGAAAAGGGAAAGAAAAGGAGCAAAAGAAACCTGAACCAGCTAAAGGAATGTGCTTTCATTGCAATGAGCCGGGACATTGGAAGAGGAACTGCAAGAAGTTTTTAGCAGAGAAGAAGCTTGGAGAAGCTTCGACTTCCAATCAAGGTTTGTTTATGATTGAAATTAATTTTTCTGAAAGTCATAATTCTACTTGGGTGGTATTGGATACCGGCTGTGGTTCTCACATATGTAATACTGTGCAGGGACTGGTCAGAAGTAGAAAGCTGAACAAAGATGAGGTGATCCTACGAGTGGGAAATGGAGCAAAAGTTGCTGCATTAGCTGTAGGAACTTATTGTTTAGCAATGCCTTCGGGCAAATTCATTTATCTTAATAATTGTTATTATGTTCCGAATATTATTAAAAATATTATTTCAATTTCTGTATTGGATATGGAAGGTTTGGACGTTATTATAAAGAACAATGGTTATTCTATTTATAAAGACGATGTTTTATATGGCATTGGAAATTTGCGAAATGGACTTTATACACTTGACCTACAAGAAAATATATTTCAAATTGAACAAATTAAGAAAAGGAAAAGAGATGATATTAATTATACCTATATGTGGCAATGTAGACTCGGTCATATCAATGAAACAAGATTATCCAAGTTGCATAAAGATGGGCTCCTCGAGCTATCTGATTATGAATCATATCCAACTTGTGAATCTTGTCTCATGGGTAAAATGACTAAATCTCCTTTTAGTGGAAAAGGAGAGAGAGTTACAGAGTTGTTGGCATTGATTCACACAGACGTTTGTGGACCTATGACAACAAGTGCACGGGGTGGGTATTCTTATTTTATTACTTTCACTGATGATCACTCAAGATTTGGATATGTGTATTTAATGAAATACAAATCAGAATCATTTGAAAAGTTCAAAGAGTTCAGAAGTGAAGTAGAGAAACAAACGGGCAAGAGTATTAAGATACTTCGATCAGATCGAGGTGGAGAATACTTAAGCAGTGAGTTTCTCAATTGTCTCAGAGAAAATGGTATAATCTCACAATGGACTCCTCCAGGTACACCACAGTTAAATGGAGTATCTGAAAGGAGAAATCGAACACTGTTGGACATGGTTCGATCCATGATGAGTTTTACCGACCTTCCAATTTCCTTCTGGGGATATGCCCTAGAAACGGCTGCATACCTACTTAACAAGGTACCTACCAAATCCGCCCCAAAGACTCCATATGAGATGTGGAAAGGGAGGAAACCAAATCTTAAGCATGTTAAGACTTGGGGTTGTCCAGCTTATGTCAAAAAAGTTTGCAAATGATAAGCTACAGACTAAATCCGATAAGTGTAGATTTGTGGGATACCCTAAAGAAACCGTAGGGTATTATTTCTATCATCCAACTGATCAAAAGGTGTTTGTTGCGAAACATGCTACCTTCTTGGAGAAAGAGTTTATCCATGAAGGGGTCAGTGGGAGCAAGATATATCTTGAAGAAGTTCAAGAACCACAAGTTACCACGGACCAAAGTCAGGTACCTAACCAAGTAGAAGAACCTACTGTACCACACCCTGTTTGTAAATCTGGAAGAGTACCGAAGATACCTGAGAGGAATGGATTTGTTATAGAGGATGACGATGAGGTACACATCATGAATGATGATGATCCATTAAATTACGAACAGGCTATGAGTAATAAAGACTCAGGGAAATGGCTTGAAGCCATGAAATCCGAAATGGACTCCATGTATGAAAACAAAGTATGGTCTTTGGTTTCACCACCTGAAGGTATTAAACCTATTGGGTGTAAATGGGTTTTTAAGAAAAAGACTGGAGCAGACGGAAAGGTAGAGACCTATAAGGCCCGACTGGTTGCAAAAGGTTTCAAACAAAGACAAGGAGTTGACTATGATGAAACCTTCTCACCAGTAGCCATCCTCAAGTCCATTCGGATTTTGCTTGCGATTGCAGCTTACAACGACTATGAGATCTGGTAGATGGACGTGAAAACGGCCTTCCTCAATGGGAAACTTGAGGAGGATGTGTATATGACACAGCTAGAGGGATTTATTTCAAAAGTTGGAACAAATCAAGTCTGTAAGCTACAACGATCCATTTATGGGTTGAAGCAAGATTCTCGTAGATGGAACACTCGTTTTGATGAGACAATCAAAGAGTTTGATTTTATCAAAAATGAGGATGAACCATGTGTATACAAGAAGGTTAGTGGGAGCGCAGTATCATTCCTTGTATTATATGTTGATGATATATTACTGATAGGGAATGACATTCCTATGTTACAATCCATTAAAATCTGGTTATCTAAAAACTTCTCCATGAAGGACTTGGGTGAAGCATCCTATATTTTGGGGATAAAGATCTATAGAGATAGATCTAAAAGGATGCTCGGCTTATCCCAAGGAACATACATTGATACGATGCTAAAGAGTTTTAGCATGGAAGATTCCAAAAGAGGTCTCATGCCGATGAGCCATAGAATAAATCTCTCCAAGAAACAGGCCCCAAAGACACCTGAGGAGAGAGACCGTATGAGTTAGATCCCTTATGCTTCTGCAATATGATCTATCATGTACGGTATGATATGTACTAGACCGGATGTTGCTCACGCACTTAGTGTAACAAGCAGATACCAGTCGAATCTAGGAGAAGAGCACTGGAAGGCAGTGAAAAATATCCTAAAGTACTTGAGAAGGACTAAAGATATTTTTCTTGTCTACAGTGGGTCTGAATTAAAACTCGAGGGATTCACGGACTCAAGTTTTTAAACAGACCAAGATGACAGTAAATCTGTTTCAGGGTATGTGTTTACCTTGAACGGAGGTGCAGTGAGTTGGAAGAGTTCCAAGCAGCAAACGGTTGCTGATTCAATGACAGAGGCAGAGTATATAACTGTAAGTGAAGCTGCAAGTTGATGTTTAGGATGAAAAGTTCATTACAGAACTAGGAATAGTTTCTAAGTCTCATCTTGAATCTAAACATGTGTTGCGGCACTTTGATTAAAGAAATCATTGAAAGAGGAGAGTGTAGACTCTCAAGACAACATTGCAGATCTATTTACTAAAGCTTTAACACAACAGCAGTTTGATCGTCACTTAGAGAAGATGGGTATGAGATACCATGGCGATTGGCTTTAGTGCAAGTGGGAGATTGATAGTAGTGTGCATACAAGCCAATCATGTATGATGACAAAGCACATACTTTGTAAACAATCTTATTTATTTATTAATAAAATATTCATTTAAGGCATATAATTATCTACATGGTGCTGTTTTTATAATATATAAATAACCTATAGTTTTAAGCAATGCTTTTAGAATCATGATGAGATCATGATAATGAGATCTAAATTCTTAGAAAGCTTAAAAACTTAAATAGTTCCCAATTGTGGGATTACTAAAATGGGGATTAGTAAATCCGGATAGATTGGTACATATGTTGCTTGCTCATTGGATGAGGATGACTGATCTCATGGTCATTTGTGTGGAGACACTAAAGCAAGTATGTAGGTGCTTATTAGAGAATAAGTTCACAGAACGTGACTCGTTATGGAATACCTAATGGAGTTTTACTCGCCTGTCAATAGGAATTCCTAATGTGATAGTAGTACATGTGATCCTTGGACTTGAGATCATCATAGTATCTTGTATGTAACAAATTATACTTTGACTAATTCCTTAAGGCCTCTTAAGGCATATATAGGGTATGCTTGGGTGTAATGAGTTACATATGGAGATAATGAATGATCAATAAAGAATCTACCACCTCTAGTAAAAAAGGAGATATGTCCTATGTGATTCGTTAAATGACAACCCAGGAATCCTTGGCCAAGGTAGAATGAAATTAGAAAGAGGTTTCTAATTTGCATTATTTGGAGTTGTGCATTTTCTAATCGAAATACATATGATTAAATAAATTAAGACTTGACAGTAAATCCATGTCTTATATTTAATTGGGACATTGTATGGTGGAAGGATTGAATTGTACGGTAACTATTAACTCACAAGTTCTTTTATGATTAATGTTGAAATCTATATTATCTGGAAAGTCGTTGATTGCTAGGGAGGCTTATCCCTATTGTAGAATAAATGTTATTTATTTAAATAGATTATTAGTTTAATTTATTTATTTAAATAAGATTAGAATTGTTCTAATTAATTTATTCACAACCGGTTTAATATGGAGAACCTAAAGGGTCACACCATAAAAGGAAGAAGAATTATTTAAGAAGAAAATGGCATGATAGTAATAATGCATTAAGTATAATTAATTTAATCTATGATGATAGAATAAATTAAATAGCTTAATGTTTATTATTTAATATTTTAGAAATATTAAATATAAATTAATAAGAGGAGTCTTATTAATATTATTATTTTAATTCTAAAGGAGTTTAGGAATTAATATAATATCAGTACTCTCTCTCAATCCTAATAAAGATTAGGATATAAATTAATTAAAAGTATTTAATTAATTAATTAAATAAAATCCTATTCTAATTGGATTAGGAGGGTTAACCTAATATCTATATAAGAGAGTCTTATATCAGAAATAAGGTACGCGAATTTTTCAAGAGTTGGGAGGACACATATTCTATAGAGATAGAAACAAGGGTTAAGCCAATAACCCATCTTACTGAGTTCTTCATCTTCCTTGGTGGATCACCGTTAGAGGCCAAACATTTGGGTGGCTGACATTGATCAAGGGAAGGAGCCACTACAGAGGAATCAAAGGAATCAAAGGAGTAGAACTTGTACCTGAGGAAGCTTGAATCTTCAAAGGTATAATTCTGTTTTTCTCTTTCTTCATTCACTGATAATTGATGCATAAGAATGATCATGGTAATGGGTTTGTATAAATTTTTGAAAACCTAGTTTTTTACGCTTCCGCCCTATTTATGTGATTTTATTGCATGATTGCATTACGTACAAACCCAACATATGAATCCCTACAATTTGAGAAAGATTTATCATACGAAGAAGTTCCTGTTCAGATAGTTGATAGGAAAGAGCAAGTTCTCAGGAACAAGGTAATACCTTCTGTTAAGGTAATTTGGAGGAACCACAGCGCTGAAGAAGTTACGTGGGAACTCAAAGAGAATATGATGCAGAATTATCCACACTTATTTTCTTGAATAGGTGAACGTGATTCTGGGGACAGAATCCTTTTAAGGGGGGGAAAGATGTGACAAACGAGAGTTTTGTAAAGTTGTTTAAATATTTATAATGGGACAAAATTATTAATCGAACCATGATTCTGAGGACAGAATCCTTTTAAGGGGGGAAAGATGTGACGAACGAGAATTTTGTAAAGATATTTGAATATTTATTGAAATAAATAAATATTTTTAATGATTTAATTATTGAGTTAAATAATTAAGTCATGAATTTGTGGTAGATTAATTTAATTATATGTGTTACATTAATTAAATTAATGTGTAGTGATTTAATAGTTCAAAATATTTAATTAATTGAGTTTATTTGATTAATTGAATTAATTAAATAAGCATATGTTACTTTAGTTAATTTAATAATTAATTAAAGAATTAATGAATTAACATAATTAATAAATAAAAATATTAATTATGTGACAATATGATTTAATGTGAATTATCTTATTTTATTTAATTGATTTAAATAAAATAATTAATAAATAAGTGATGTGACAATTAACTATATAGTAAATTAGTTTATTAAAATAAATGGAAAAGGAATAAGGGAATAAGCCAAACAGGGCATTAGGAGAAGTTTATCCGTTGTTAATACAATGGCTACTTATATAATACGTATAATCGTTGTTCTAAGTCATTATTCTAAGTCATTATCAGAGAAAAGTTAGAGAAACTTGAGAGAGAAATCAGAGAGAAAAGAAGAAGGCATTGAGAGAAATTGAGAAAAGAAGAACTGAGAGATCATTGTGTTGTTCTCAATTGATTATCTTCATACTAACTAAAGAGTAATTCTTCTTTATGTTTTCAAAATTAAAGTTTTTCATATACGTATTTTTAAAGTTCCTGTAAAATTTGGGTTTCCCAATTGGGTTACGATATGGCTTTATCTATGTAGGTATGTGATTGTAACATGTTTTTTTAACGTATAAACATGTTTTAAAGTAATCAATTTGATTTAATTGGCCTTAATTGGGTTGTTAAGGATTTAAAGAGTTTTAATGTACGTGTTTAGTAAAAGTCCTCTGTGAATGGAGAAAGTTGACAATTGATTGATTTCATGGGTATATATATAGTAACATATGTCCATGATATAATTTAGGCTATCCATTCATGATTCACAGTGATCACACCAAGAAATTTTGTTAAGAATTAGATTTTACAAAGTGACAGAGTATTGAATATGGGGGAATAACCCATATGGGTTAAATCAATGATTAAATCATATGTTTATATTTAAATTGATACATGTATATGATTATATATGTTAAAATAAAGGGAATGGAATTGAAATGAATGGATTCTGTGTAGTAATGAATCCGTAGTGATAAATTGTTTGTTTTTCATTAAACTTTACAAAAGTTATGAAGAACAGTGAAATTGATGGTGTTAAATTATGTAATTATATGACTTGGAATGTTAAGAACATGTTATAAGTGATATATAATATTCTTGTAAAGTTTATACTTCATGGGTAACATTATAAATCAGCGTATTGGTGTAAAATTGGAGAAAATGGCAAAATTTCTATGTTCTTCGCGAACTGGGAATTCTGGAAACACGAAGCCGCGTGGCCGCGCCGGGTGCAAGGCTAAACGGAGCGCGGCCGCGCCTGTCCGAAAATTTTGAAAAAAATTGCTAAGTGTTGGAAAATTTTGAAATGTGTTTTGAGTCTAATGAATATGAACACGTGTTGTATAAATATGATAAAATATTGATATGAGTTTAATAATTTATGTTATGTGATTAATTAATAAATTAATTACGTGACTTAAATTATTATTTGTAAAGGTTAAATAATGTGATATAAATATGAAGACATTATTTTAAGTCTAATAAATATGAAGGCATGTGATGTAAGTAATAAGTTATTAATACAAGTTAATAACTTAAGTTATGTGATTAATTAACAAGTTAATTAATCAACGTAAACCATTATTTGAAAAACCTAATAATGAGTTTGAAGAATATTATTGTAAATCAATAATCATATCTAACTTGTGATTAATTGATATTGTGAATGTATTGATAGGTAAGAGTAATTAAAGAAGTGAAAAATAATTGTAGCTTGTGCACGAGGCAAGTTTTTATCCCTAACTTATTATTATTGTTGGGCAAGTTTCCTAAACTAAACTCTTTAAATTAAGCAATTGCTATGCTTAATTACTATTGTTGAGCAAGTTCTTACTCTTGAATATCCAAGTTTAGAATTTCACATGAGATGCCATGATTCTTTTAAAAGTATCATTTAAGTGTACAATACTTATTCGATTGTATACCTTGAGAAGTTAATATTCAATTTGAATATCATTTATTGAGTTATCCAAACCAACTTTATTTGGTACGGATTCTGATGTCAAACTGAGATGAACAACCCTAATATAGGGGATTAATGAAAATGCTTTAAGCGTTAAGATAATGTGCACAGTATCAGTACGAAGGGCTGATCTCCCTAAGTACGAGAAGTAAAGTCTATAGTCTTATGACTGTTAAAGGTTGAAAAGGTTAATATACTTGACAACCTAAGACTCGGTTCAAGGTCTTAATGACCCTCAGAAGTAATTTGACTCTCAATTAATATTCTTGATTCAAAAGTTGAGAAGTAATTTGACTCTTGATTAATATTCTTGATTTAAAAGTTGAGAAGTAATTTGACTCTTGATTAATATTCTTGATTCAAATGTTGAGCTTTCTGTTATTCAGAATTCTTTCACTCGCATGTTATTATTCTGTCATATTTTTATACTTGCGGGCATTCGTGCTCACTCTTGCATAATAACATTGCAGCTAATAATGAACGAAGTGATGTACCTTCTAGTAGCAAGGGCAAAGGAAAAGCTAACAAGTGTTGAGGACTTGTGTTGATGTTAAGAATGTTAAAGTTCAAGATTTATGTGTGATGACTTAAGACTTATTTATTTACGTTTCCGCAACAAAGGTTTAAGGTTAAGTTTAACCTGGGATTTATGATGTATTTTATTTCAGATGATGTAAGATGATGATTTATTTATCTAATAAATCAATTTTATTATTTATGGGTAGTTAGTTGTATGATATTGGAATAGTGAACACCAAATTCTGTGAAATTAAGATATCGGATTTGGGGGTGTCACATGACGGCCCGGTATTGAGACCGGGGTTGATTTGACGGTCCGGTATTGAGATCGGGTTGAGTTGATGACCCGGTATTGGACCAAGGTTGATTTGATGGCCCGGTATTAATACCGGGGTTGATTTGACGACCTGGTATTGAGACCGGGGTTGATTTGAAGGCTCGGTATTGAGATCGGGGTTGATTTGACGACCCTAGTATTGAGACCGGGTTGAGTTGATGGCCCTGGTATTGAGACCAGGATTGATTTGATGGCCTGGTATTGAGACCGGGGTTGATTTAATGGCCCAGTATTGAGATCGGGATTGATTTGACGGCCTGGTATTGTGACCGGTGATTTAACTGCCCGGTATTAAGACCGGGGTTGATTTGATGGCCCGGAATTGAGACTGGGGTTGAGTTGAGGCCCGGTATTGAGACCGGGGTTGTGTTGATGACCCAATTTTGAGGCCGGGGTTGAACTGATGTCCCAATATTGAGACCGGGGTTGATTTGATGGCCCGGTATTGAGATCGGGGTTGAGTTGATGGACAGTTTTTCTCTCCTGCAGTGTTAGTAACAGGGAATGAAAATTTTGAGTGTCTACAAGGGTAAAAGGCCATTGTGTTATACACAAGTGTTCATAATTGTGTGATATATTATTTGAGCGAAACACGTGAGGGAGTGTGTGAGGGAAATTTTCTTTATCTACTAACCTTTGTTTTGCAGCAAATATGTATGATTATGATTATGATGGTTCTTATGGGTCTCGAAAGAATACTTTCCAAGGTGGAAGTGATCCAAATGCTTATTTATGTTGGGAGGAAAAGATGGATCTGAATTTTGCAGATAATGAATATTTCGAGCGTGGGAAGGTGAAACTGGTGGTTCAAGAGTTCTCTGATCATGCAGTTACCTGGTGGGATCAATTTATGCTTCGTAAGTGGAGATGTGGAGAACATCTGATAGAAACTTGGGCCAAATTAAAAGTGGTAATGAGGAAGCGGTTTGCTCCAGTACAACGAGATAAGAGGGATGAGTATATTTCTCAAAGACATGTAGAGCAACCTTCAAGGAGATCAACGTTAGAAGATGATAGAAGGATTCACCAACATGTACACAAGGAGGATTCACATTTGAGACAACCACAAGACATTCCTAAGGCATCCAAGAACATAAAAGAAGACATCATGAAGGCGTGTCGCAAGGGATTTGAGGATTGTTGGTTACAGTTAGAAAAGGCTCGTAAGGCACACATGGAGCAAATTCAACCGAAGGAGATTGAAGATGAAAGAGAATATGCAGTCCAAGGGGAACTGTTAGGTTCTAATGTTCGAGAGGTTGAATATGTAAATGACAATATTTGTGCAATTGAAAAAGAACGACAGAAAGAAATTGTACAAAGGATTGATAGTGAAAAGGAAAAATTTGAAAATAATGAGGAAGAAAATAAAAGAGAGATTGAGAATAGAGAGATTGAAAACAAACGAGAGAGTGAGCTAAAATAAGAGAGAGAAATAAGTGACTATGAAAAAAAGAGTGAGTTGGAAAGTGATTTGTATTTTGAAAAGGCAATGACTGTACATTCGTACAAGACGGCGCTTTTGAATACTAACAATATTAACTCTTCTTTGTCTAGTTTTGTTGTTTCTCTTAGTGCAGGTTGTTGAAGATATACCCCAGTGCGATCATTCCGTACCGATCAGCTGATAGTATTCCCAAGGAAATTACGGAGTTGCCAAGGCAGGTTGGAGTGTTGATGAAAGTGGGTATCATAAGAAGAGACATGAGTTCGTAGTGCTAATTCTAAGATCATAGTACCTAAGGAGGATGGGACAACGAGTTTGTGCATCGATTTTGAATTGGTAAACAAATATCAGTTATTCTTTTCTTTGGTTGATAATATGTTTGATAAATTACATAGTTCTTATGTTTTATCTACATATAATAATGATCATGTGATGACAATGCCTAATCAATTTAGCATGCGTGACTGTGAAAAATGGAAAATTGTTTTAACATGTAATTTGTATAGATGGTTAGTTATTTTTATTAGATTAACTGATGCATCTAGTATTTTCATGAGTTCTTTAAAATATGTTTTACATGATTCCATTGGAAAATTTGTGTTTAGCTATTTTGAGGGTAGAATCGTCTTTATCATAAATTATGGAGGATACTTGATATTTGTTGAG
Organism: Panax stipuleanatus; assembly: GCA_020205555.1. NCBI lineage: Eukaryota > Viridiplantae > Streptophyta > Magnoliopsida > Apiales > Araliaceae > Panax > Panax stipuleanatus. The sequence goes on from CM035125.1 coordinate 120,659,077, forward strand.
TTAGTTTATGATCATGATATATATTCTCATTTTTGATGTTCGTACTTGCATGAAATTTATTCTAGATTTCCTTATCCCTATTTTGAGTTGGGTTTTCATGCTAGTCAATCTTTACATGAAATGTCGTTAGTTGACAGTGGTAGTAATCATGTTGTTTCATTAGGGCAATCGTCATTGTGTGATTTGCTATCATATGGTTTTGATTTGAGAAGTGTTTATCATCAATATGGGTTATTTGCATGTTTAGTTAGTTCACTTGGATTGGCTAAGGCATTGCATACTTTCATGAGATTGTTGAATCATATTTTGCATTCGTCCATGGGAAAACTTGTTATTATCTGTTTTGATGATAGTCCAATTTGTGTCAACAATTTGGAAAATTCTTTAGCATATGTTGAGTTTGTTTTTCATGATAAGTATGCTATTAAGTTTTTAATTTGTGAAGTTAGTTGTGACCATTTTACTCCGTTGACAATATTATTTGATCTTGACTGTGTTAATGTCAATGGGAAGGGAAATGTTTAATCTGTTTTACAAGTTCCTGATGAGTTCATATTCATCAAGGAGGAAAGTATGGATTGTTGGGGAAATCTGTTCGGGCATTGCATTGAGAGTCTACAGGGAAGTGTTCAGATTTTTGTTCTAGTAAATTATGCATGTGATTTTGAGTTGTTTGATTTCTTTATGATTAGACAAAAAGAACTTTTTAATTTTTTATGTTTTGTGCTTAATCCAAGAATTCAGATGTATGGGTTTATGCTGATGTGATGAGTTTTGAAAGTTGACATTTGACCCAAGATCATCGATGTGGGTTTGTTTGCGAATGATCGAGATCATCATATTGATTTTTGATCCTGGAATTCGTACTTGGATGACTATGCTGCGTGAAGAGTTCTTCATACTGATATTTGATCCAGGAGAGGATAGAACTTTTCATATTCTTATTTGCATTGCATTCACGTTTACTCTAATAGATAGTAGATTAGTTTATATAGTTAGTATTTTGGGAGTGACTGGTCTACGAGTGGAAAGGCATCGTGAAGCTATATTCTTGGTGGGAGTTAGAGTTTTTGATGATTATTTTCATATTCTTACTTGCATTGTTGATATTGTTTATATAATTCATATGCTAAATGAGACTTTTGATTATGTTTTGTTTGCTGCAACTAACTTCATTTGTTTGGGTGTATGATCAAATTTGTGGACGAATCCTTTTCCAGAGGATGAGATGCCAGATTTGAGGAAAAATCTTTTTGAAGAGGAGGGGAATGATACGCGCATGAGAGGGTCAGAATTGTTCGACAATATTTCGACTCAAGCTTCAAAGGTTCAATAAATTATTTCAAGTGATTGGACTTGAAAACTACTCGAGAATATTTATTGTAAAATCCAATTCAAGGGAACCGCCCAATCATTCATTGTGGAATATGATTCTTAGTTTGATGGTTTGGCCCATACAAAGGTTAAAGTTTGATGGAGGGATTAAAGGATGGACTAAGGATTAAGTTCGGGATTTAAACGTGTCAAAAGTGGCCAGGAAAAGGGTTATGACTGACTGACGGGCCCCGCGCCGATTTTTTACTAGCAGCAGCGCGCCCCGCTCCAGGGAGGCTGGGCTTTTCCAAGAGTAGCGTGTCTCGCGTAGGGTCCTTTGTAATTCAGGCGCGCCCCGCGCCATCACGCGACACAAAAATCGAGGAATGTGACTTTGACTATTTGACCAGATTTCTTTCCATATTTTTAGGGGATCTTTCATATCTTTCATAATTCTAATTTATCTAGGATATTTATTAGATAGGAGTTGATTTTTATATTATTTTATTAGCTAGGATTTCTATTTCCATTCAAATTCTTATTCCTTATAAGAATTAGGGTTTTGATGTCGTATTCCTTATAGAACTAGGATTTCTTATTATTAGTATAAATAAGGGTTACATCTATTGTAATAGATAGACTACTTTGATAAATAAAACTTGTAACATTATTCTCCTTTTGGTTCTTTGAGAACTCCTAAATTGTTATAGTTTTCTGTGAAATTCAAACCCGACTTATCATACAACAATACATAGTTGTGTGTGGCGTCTTCTACCATACATCAATCGTTGATTGTACCAAGGTTACCGCTTACATTTAAGCGAGGGGTCGAGGTGTCATTGATGTTCCATTCAACGTAACTTCCTTGCGCGATCGATTGTACCAAGGTTCTCATTTTTGTATAGGCGTTGGGTTACGGAAGGTGTCATGAGCGTTCCGCCTTATGACTATGCTAGAAAAGATCGGGGCGACGACTACCTCATGCAAGCATGCCCTGGAGTCCATCACTAACCCTCAAAAAATAAAAATTAAAACCTTTTACCCCATATTAACCTTGAACATTAAGCCTATCCAAAAATCAAAAATAGCCATATAAAACCCTTAAAGTCGACGACCCATGCTGAAAGGACCTTACCACATCTCTATATCACTCTATAAGATCTTGTACAAAGATGACGAGAGCCACTCTATATCAAAATAATAAATCATAAAGCAAAAATGGCGATCAATATACAGGTCTAGATGTACTTAAACAAGGGAAGTGGGCTAAACCTATTACTTTATATATACAACTGTATAGAATACAAAATATGTTCTAATATACATTAAAAGATAAAACATAGTCTGTGCAGGAAGGTAAGATAGGACTACAAATCTGCGGTCAGGCTATATAACATCTCCAAATCTCTAGTTATATCTGTAGTTGGAGGACAAGCCCTAAGCTCTAACTCTAGTGTATCAACACGTCTCAGCAGCTTTACAGCTGACCTAAAGATACCCTCATGACTCTGAATGACACCTCGAGCATGACCAGTAAGCCCATCTGCAAAAGATCGGGCGGCATCCCTATTGGTTATAGCCTCATCTCGGGTGGACAGGGTCGTATCTCTCTCAGCAATAGCAATGTCCCTACCTACCATGGCTGTCAACATTAAGGCCCGAGCCTGATCCAGCTCAAAAGTCAAAAGATGCACCTGATGATCCAACCCATCTCTGGAGGATGGAATAGAACTCAGAGTTGTGCTAACCAAAGCCGTTGTCAAACCTGTAAATATCTCATCCTCAGTGGGAGATATAGAGTCCTCCATCAGCTCCTTCTCATCAGTCGACCAATCCCCTGCCTCGACCTGATCCACTACATCCGGAGCTAAATTCGACTCCAACCAAGCTGAATATATACTCTGCTTAGCGACCCAGATGACAGTCTGTCGATGGGACCAAAACTTGTAGACCCGAGATAAATCTGCCTCAGTGGCTGAGGCAAATAGGAAATCAATAATCCTCTACCCCCTCGAATCCATGAACATCCTGGTGCTGATCAAACTGACCCATCACCTCCAGAGGATGATATGTGGTCACACCCCTCAAACCAACTAGAGGAAGAAAATTCAGGTTAGCCACATGAGTGACGAAGCTCAGAAAGGAACAATAGCCAGAATACATGACAATCTCAAATGGCTCCTCCATGGCATCTAGAAATGTAATCCAAGACGTCACATCCACGCATGAAGATGGACGGAAAGAATAAGTCAATGACAATATTGGCCAAAGCAGAACCCATGATGGCGGAGTTGGCCAATCGATCTCAGGTGAGTCATAAACCAAATGTACAGAAGAACGGGGCTGCCGTGTAACTCTTGGTCCCTAACAGTCCGGCAGAAAGATGCCGATATAAAAGTCTCCACCAAAATAAGGGGAAGAATGGTGAAATCATCTCTAAGAGCCCTGACAGCCATCAACATCCCTACGTCCAGATGATCGACATAGAAAGGCATATACAAGTAAGACAGGATGCACATAATTAGGGCATCTACCCGTGCAGTCTGTGATGAGTGGGTTTTATAACTATAATTTGAGTACTTTTGACTTGATGATTTATGAGTTTTCAAGTATTTTATATTCCTATTTATGTGCTTTTGTGTTTTTGGTAGGAAATGAAGTTGGAAGCCATTTGGTTGTATTTTAGCTAAATTGGAGCTTTTAGGTTGCATTTTAGTCAAATTGGAGAAGCATTGCAATTTTTAGCTTTTAGGTAAGTTGACCTTCGGAGCTTTAATTGAGGTTTGGACTGTGTTTGAGTTTTAAAATGTGAAAATGGTCTTAATGATGTTGTAGAAGACGTCTCAAGCTTTTCAAAAAGGTATGGTAGTCAAAAATTCGAGTTCATTTGGGTCTCCAAACAGTGTGTCAAAGTACAGTTAGTTGGAGTTGGATTCTTGTTCGAACGTCTTTTGGTAAAATGGTTATAACTTGAGATTCGGGAGGAATTACGGGATGAGACACCTGTCAAATCGAAGAGAAAGACATTTTCTACAAACTAGTGCATAGTTCTAGGGCGCTAGTTAGCAGAAAAAGTTGGACAGGTTTGTGGATTGCAAAGGAAAGAAGGCTAATTTTTATTCTGATTAAGATTTGGTTAAGGGACTGACTTTGAAAAGACCTAAAGTTATAAATAGAGAAGGAATTTGCAAATTATAGACATATAGAGTAGACGTTAGATATTCCATTAGATTTAGGATTCAAAACCCTAGCTTGAGATTAGACTTGATGATTTAAAGCAATTGGGAGAGCACAAGAATTCAAATTCAGAAGCTAAAGGGGAGATTCAAGGATTTCGTCTATAAATTCTATTCTCTTCCTTATCTTTTATTTTATATTTTGAATACTATACCAATTGTGGATTATGGATTTTAATCCAATCATGAACTAATTTCTATTTAAGATTATAATGGATCTTTTTGCGTAGCTTTTATTTAATATACTTCCATGTTGATTATTGTTAGCTATTATGGGATTATCTATTATGATTTGTGTTTAATTGCTTAATTGCCTGATCATCAATTAATGTGATAATCTATATGAACTCGGGAGATGAAGTATAGATTTAGATCTGATCATAATAGCATGTGATTGTGTCTTCTGCATGGCGATGGAATTCATGATTTGTGTTTAGGATAGGGATATACCTTTACAACGCATGTAATCTAATAGGGAACCTGTGGTTTAAATCCTTTTTAATTGTAATTCACATAGGAATATAGTGAATTAGTTAATTATGGTGCATGGCGATGAATTTAATGATTTGTGTTTAGGATAGGGATATACCATTACACCACATGTAATCTAATAGGGAATCTGTGGTTTAAATCCTTTTTAATTGTAATTCACATAGGAATATAGTGAATTAGTTAATTAGGGTGTTATTCAATTCTATCAACTGTGGATTTGGATTAATATGTTTATGATGCATCGGAAGGTGGTTATAAATACTAATAAGTTCCTGATTAACATTCCAGAATAGTAAGCATAATTAATAAGAAGTGTATTGATATAAGTGAGCAATAAGTGAAGTTGTGATCTTAATTCTCCATAACCTGATTGTAATCTAGTGGTATTTAATAGTAGTTTTATTAAGTATTTTAATTCACAATCCTAAGTCATTTGTTTAAATAAAATATATTTGGTTACGAATTAGTATTTGGTACTTTTTATTAAATAATTTCTTGTGGGAACGATACTCTACTTACACTTTATTACTTGTTGACCGTGTACCCTTGCACGTATTCATTGATTGCGAAATTGGACAACAAGTTTTTGGCGCCGTTGCCAAGGGAATGAGTTTAATAATTTTTTTGCCAATATTAATTTCAATCAAATTATTTTTAATTTAGATATTATTTTATTTTATTTAATTCTCTTCTTATTTTACTCTCTTTTCAGGTACCATGGCTGAATTTAATTATCAAGGGTTATATACAAGAATGACTCGGCCAAGGGGAGTGGAGATCGATGGACTCCCGACACTTTCTGCATTGTCAGCACAAATAGAGACACGATTGAGGAGGTTGGACGCTTTTGGAGCACAACGTCGTCAAAATAGTGGCGGTTACTTACGTCCGAGTCATCAATATGCCATCAGTTTTGAGCTGATACAGTATGGCGGTGATTACCCCAACAATTATGCCTATCCCATCAACTATCATCAAGATTGGGGGTATCACCCGGATTTGTCATGGAGCCATACGTATCAAGATCAATTTTATGTTCCAAGTCCAACATACCCACTGGAGTTCTCATGTCCACCTCCACTACAACAGGAAGAAAATTCATATTTGGAGGAACTTAATGTCCAAGTTCATATCTTCAAGTGAGGAAAGGAGGATTAGTCATGAGATATCGAGTCAAAATTTGGAAAACCAGATGGAACAACGAATCAATGCCTCTAACATTTATCCTCAAGACATTTGGCCCTATGACATGGATTCTGAGACTGATGGAGAGCCCGAACCAAATCTGCAATAGTATGTGCCAAATGATGTAGATGTTGAAAGAGAGGAGACAAGTGGGGACCGAAAAAGGAATGTCGACGAATATCTAGCTTTGAGTTCCAATGAAGATGAGCCGATTTTGATAGTACTCCAAGCACCTTCTCCACCAAAGTTCAAGGATCCGGGTAGTTTTGCAAGACCGTGCCCAATTGGTAGTCATGTCTTCGGCAAAGCTCTTTGGGACATGAGAGCTATTATTACTTTGGAGCCATGGTGGGATGAGAAAGGGAAGATAGAATAAGAGCCTTTTGTGTTTGACAAGCTTCAATGCCACAATCTCTTCACAAACACAATTGGGACAACGCCTAGCTACTTGAAGGTTTTAAAGGAGAATCTGTCTAACAAGAGCATGCTAGGTGACTTTGTATCAATGGCCCTTTCAGTTGCGAATCTCTCAAAAGATACATTGCTATTGATGGATGGATGATTTCTCAATTTTCGAAGGAGAATTGGATAGAAGAAATTCAAGAAGTCAGGCTGAGACTGTAAATTAAGCGCTTATTAGGAGGCAACCCAAGTTTAATTTTTAGTTAGTAAATTTGCATTTATTTAGGACTTAATAAAATTGCTTCTATTGTGGGTTTACAGGTTATTCAAGTCAAATTCAAGTGCTAATTTGTTCCAATGTGCATAACCTATTCTCCAAACTTAGCAAACAAGGAGGGAGATTACTATATTTTTAGGGAAGTCCTCTGCTTTACTTTTTCCTATTTCAGCTATTGAGGACAATGTCTAATTTAAGTTTGGGGGCATTTTAGTGTTATGCTGCTTATAGTTAGTTATTTTCATGGTAGTTCTTTGTTTTTATGTGTTAGGATTGTGTTGCATTTAGTTTGCATGATACATGGTAGTTATTTGCATATTCATATCTGTTTCATTAGAATGTGTATACGTAGTATAAATGCATTTGCATGAATCTGTGTGATGAGTTGGTTTGGTATTGGCTTTGCCAATGATGAAATTGGTAGTTCATGATTAAATTGAACAAAATTGAAAATTGGTGCTTAACTTTAAATTGAGTTATGATGGTAATCTACATTTGTCAGAAGCTTGTGTAACTGGTTAGCACATAGATTTGCTTATTTTGACTGATTTGGATCAAAGGAGTTCATAACTATATTCTTGGGGGGGGGGGAAATTGAAGTTTAAATGTTAATGACATCTGTAAATGTTAACAAGAAGGCTAGAAGGAACTAAATAAACAAGTTTGGGGGAATCTGTGAAGTACAATTATATATAAAAAAGAAATAAATCAAGAAAAAGAGAAAAAAATTAGTTATACATTATTATATTGACTTGTATAGTTTTGTGACATTTACTACTCGAACGAGTAAGCCCTAGGGGATGTCTCTACACCAAGCGCCCTAAAACCATCTGGTTTGGGAGTCGTTGGTCGAAAGTTTGCTAAATGAGTAGTTCTGAAAAGCCTAAGAGAATCAGAAATTGCACAGAGTGTTAGCACGGGATGGAGCGTAACACACACTCGTGAAGAAATAAAGTAGAAATAAAACTCCATAGGGACCCTCGAGCTTGGTAAATAAGTGATTTTAGCTGGAATTGTTGTGTTTACAGAAATAGTTGCTTTAAATGGTGAATTTTGCCTCGTAAGAAGTAAATTATGAAATCCAGTTTAATTTTTAGTTGGTTGGAGCTAGTAAACGATCACACAAACACTGCAAGGGTAATGATGGATTTAGATTGCCGGATTGATTCCATTTATTTGTTTGCATTGATGAGATGTTCTGTTTGAGTTTCTTGAGGATATCTCAGAGGCTTGTTGTTAATATTTGTACTGATTTGTTGCAGATTTATAGGTTTGTATAGTTCACATTTGCATCATGGTTGTTTTTATGTAGTATAGCATTGTTTTGTTTTGCTTGAGGGCAAGCAAAGAATAGACTGCCAGCTTGCCGATATTTTAATAAAGATACTTGATAAAGCACGTTTTTCTATGACTATGGGTGAATTAGGACTCATTAACCCATTTGTATGATCATCATATTAAGTTAGGTTAGCTTATATACATGTATTGCATACTGACTTAGTTAACTATGTTAAGTTCTTATTAATGTGCTTTATAGGTTGACAAAGTCACAAATAAAAGGTAACTTTCAATCCCCTAAAAAGGTGAGAAAGACACCCACCTATTCTAAAATAAGTGTTTGATGCATAAATACATGTATATGCATTGGAACTAACAAGTACACGGAAAGGTATCAAAGATGGAATCAAGGATACACGAGAGTCAGCCAAAACGTAGAACAGACTTAACATGACTTTAACCAGAAAGTCAATCAAAACGTAAAATAGACTCAACGTGGCTCTAAGAAGAAAGTTAGAAGAAAGTCGAGTCAAAAATGAAGAGAGTCACGACCTTACATTGATGTGACTAAACACTAACACTATGCATGTGTTAGACAACCCCAGACCTTGGAGACCGTTTTCTGTAGACCTATTTTATGGGTAACAGGTTTTATGTGCTCAACTCCCAATACATATTTAAATTTCAAATATTCTTATTCATTTATATATCCTGATATACTTGTATAAAAAATACATACATTTTTACATATAACAATGAGCACTTAAATTATTTTTTATCATTTCCTTTAACCGTTCATCTGTATAAACATATTTTCTCCCTCTCCCTCTCTCTCACCCACTACCTATATACATACAAACCCTCGCACTAATCTCTCTAAGCAACTTTATTCTATCTTCAAAAGTAGTGAAACCTAAAAAGAAACGTGTAGTAGTGGAAGGTTTGATTGTTAATCAGTAAGAGTTTGAAGAGTCAAGGTTCAAAGAAGTTTTAGATCTATTCACTAAGGCAAAATGCAAGAAGATAATGTTTGAACGGGGGTAAGTACAATTTGAAGATGATTCAGAAGTTCTACAACATCGTGGTTGATTTAAAGAAAAACATCATCTATTCAAAGGTTCCAGGGACGACTGTTGGCTTGTTTGGCTCACACACACGCAAGTGCACGTAGTCCACAAATAATATAGAGTAAGAAAAGTATCATTTTCATGCAGAATAATAAATGCCTTTTAATCTAACACGCAACAGTTTTATAACTATTTCGGTCTACTTAAACAGTGAGGTGTGAAATTATAACTATGAATGCTACTAGCAAGAAAATAGAAGAATAACAAGCGAAATAGCCAATTAAAGAGAATATGGGGTATATGACTTCACTTAACACTTCCTTCAAGAGACTATACTTCTTTCCGAGTTTAGTTAATTATGTTGGATTATTAGTCGAGCACACGCAAGTAAGAAATGACCATCTCTCGATGAACCAAATTCATATTACATCCAATTCACAAATAGATAGAATAAATGCAAACACCCAAATTGATTAATACACTATATGTCTATGTGAATTACAATCAAAGTGGGTTGAAGATCAAGTGCTCAATGGAACTACACATGGTGCTTCAGTATATATCTATCCTAAGCACAAACATAAATTTCATCACAAAGTAGAATTCACATTCATATGCAAGTATGATTAGTTCTAAGCCTATACTTCCTTTTTCAAGTTCATATAGATTAACATGGTAATTGGTGATCAAGCAATTAATCAATTAAAGTAAATCATACAAGATAACCCAATATAGATAATCAACCAAATCTCATTAAGAAGTATAGAAATTTGAACTATATATTAAGCTTCATCATAACCCCATAATAGAAATTAGTTTATAAATAAATCAAAATCCATCACAAAAGATTGTTCATACATTAGAAGCCAAAATGGAAAGAAAGAGATATTAAAGATAGAAAGATGCAAATTTGATATTCTCCTCAAATCTGAGCAGACAATGATAAGAAAGCTCCAATGTTCCCAAAATCAGCCCTAATCTAAGTTATCTATGCAAACTACTATAGAAATCAAGAGAGAAAGCTAAAATGTAAAAGAAGAGGCTACTCTCTCTCTGTGTTTCTCTCTAACCCTAAAAAGGTAATAAAAATGTTAAATGATTAATGTCTCAACTTCCAATTACACCCTAAAAGAGTAAACATTCATTTTGGGCCTTTTAGTGAAAAGTCAACATCTGGTCAAACCGGCATGGCACGGTCGCGCTGCTCCATATAGCAAATTGGGTGCGCTGCCTGCTGGTGTCATCTTCTCCAGGCGCGCTGCTCTCAAGCCTTCCTAGGGCGCGGGCGCGCTGCCTTGGTTTTCTGCAGAATGTTGACTTGCTACTGCTGGTTTCTTGCTGTTGCTGCTACTTTCTCCCAAAATCCTCTTAAACCATTCTCACCTATATCCCATCACATGCCATTTGCACCTACTAGAGCCGGTTTCATATCCAATCCATCCACAATGCCACCAAGCTAGTTTCCAAGCATGCAATCTACAAAATAAAGATAAAATACATGAAAAGCTACTAAAATATATGAGATTAAGCCTCAGTTATGGTAAGTTGATATCCAATAAATCGGTATAAAATCTACTTATCAAATACCCCAAACTTAAACTGTTGCTTGCTCTTAAGCAACTAAATACAAATGCAAACTTTATAAAATGCAAACTACTCTAAAATGCTAATGAATTCCAATATCAGTCAACTTTAAATTCCAAATGAGATGCCTTAGAGAAATCATAAGGATATATGAACAATGCATCTAACTAAGAACAAGGCCATAGAACATACATTCTGCAAATCAAAACCTATTGACAATGATGTAGTGTGTGTGTGTGCTACCACTTAGCTTGATAAAGGCAAATACTTCACATAATATGCTTATTAAAGGGAAAAGTACAGTTTTAAATCAAGCAAAACTGTAAACACATCAAGCTCCAACCATGACTACACATCAATTCAATCTAAGGGTCAATAAGGGGTTTATTATGCTTTTATTCACTCACGACGGCGATATTCACACATTCCCGTGATTACACCCGACTGCACAATGTCTAGCCCTCTTAGGCTTTTCAATGATATTCGTGTAGCGAGCTTTCGACCAATGACTCCTAAGCCAGAAGGCTTTAGGGCGCTGGATGTAAAGACAACCCCTAGGGCGTACTTACTCGAATATCAAAGGCCACAGGACTAGACTAGCCAAAGTGTTTATTCAACATATTTATATTTTTCTTTTCTTTTCTTTTTCTCATTTTTTTAATATATATAGCATGCATACCCATTGTTTTCCTCCAAACTTGAATTTCCTGCATCATCATGATCATTGCTAACTGTCTACTAAAACTCTCTCATTAAAACAAACCTTTCCCACCATAAGGCAATTATGTGACCATTTAAACCCATAAAGCAAAAATAACAATACCGTGTTATCTGGTTACATCAAAATCAACAGACAAAGATTTTCATCATGTAATGATAATATGACCAAGCCTAAGCTATTAACAATGCTCAACAATCAATGCAATTCCAATTTCATCACAGGCCAAATGGAACTCAAACCAACTGAAACTTGGAATCATGCAATGTGAAATGCAAAATAAATATACTAATGAAAACATGCAAAAGTAAACTATGAGATATGAGAATTAAACTAAAAATGCAACTAACATGACATGCAACTACTAACTATATGCAACTAATGACACCCAATACCCCCAAACTTAAAGCAATCAATGTCATCATTGGAAGGTAAAGGGTAATGAAACTCCCCTAAGTGGCATTATCATGGCCACCCGACTGTGGTTCGGGTGGTGAATCTGGTGGTGGATATGACATTGTTGACCCATAGACAGGAAACTCCACTAGCACGCCCTACTGAGCAAATATTTACGTCGGTACGCCAGATAACCCATCGGCGTAGGCCTGAAAGTTTAAGTGTATGGCATCCATCCTAGACTGTAAATGCCGCATCTGACGAGCATAACTGGCAATGAAGTCAGGAGGTGGCCCCTGTGAGGTCTGAGCTGGAGCTTCTACTTCTTCTTCTTCACTCTCTTCTACATCCGGCATAATGAAACCAAGGCCTCGAGGGTGAGACTTGCACCTTCCCATACTGAATATTTCTTTATTGCTGCGTGATCTATGTCCTTCATGGTCATCTGCACTGTCTTATTATCTCAATCAACACCTGTCTTAAAACACAACTGGGCCACTATGGATGCATGTGGAATCCCGCATGTGGTACCTCCTCGCATGTACAGGAGCATGGAATGGTGAATCAAATGCCCCACATCGATTAACTTCCTAATGATGATCCCATACAAAATAATGGCCCTGTCTATGGTAACATCGTGCTGATGGCGAGTGGGCATCAAATTGGCATATATGAAGTTGTTCTAAGCCTTGGCATATCTATTGTAATACCCGAGAAATTTCTAATATCATTAAATAAATATATTAATGGAAATAAGAATTTATTTGAATATAAATGATTTTGTGTTGTGAGAAGGATTGATTCAATTATATAAAATTGAATAAATATAATAATAATTGAGAAATTTATAGAGTTTGCGATAAACTCGTTGATAGCCTTGTGTGGCACAGTGATGAGGATAATTAATGATTATATTAATTAACGAATGAATTATTAAGTAAACAATTAATCTATATACTATTGTAGAATATTAATTAATGGTTAGGGAATATTAGCTATGATTGATTAATAATACGCGATTATTATTATTGCAAGAAATATAGTTATAATAAGCAATGTGTTTATAAATATAACAAGATTTATATTCATTTAATGTGATATTTAATCACATAAGTGTTAATCGATTATTATGGAAATTAATAATCAATGAGGAATGAATTAATTAATATTATCGTTAATTAATCAATGAGATGAATAATTTATTTATTTATTTGACATTATGAATAATAAAATAAATAAGTAAGTTATTAATGTGATGAGATTATATTGATTTCTATGTGCAAAAGTGCAAGAATTAAATATAAAGTATATGGAATACGACTATATTATATAGTGTAGAGAAACACTTAGGTGTGACCATGCAAGTATACATAAACTATGTTATATAGTGCAATGTGAATATATTACACATAGAGACCATGTATTAAGATTGATTAAAAAATATAAGCTACATGTTTATGCTTGTGTGACAATAAATATGTGGGTATACATTGTATAATATATCATGAACATATTGTAAACTATTAATTTTAATAAAGGAGACAGTGTAATGTGATAACATCCGATTAGACTATACCAGTATGATAAAATGTACATGGATTATATGTGTTCAAATTGCATTTACTACATTATGTGAATTACATTGTGACACTAACTTATAACCTAAACATATATTGTATACATATGGAATATATAACCTATGTATATGATATGTGTATTGTAATACAAGTGTAACATGTAGTTCATTTGTAAATGCTGAGCTTAGTGTGCTTTGTCCCATATTGATAGACACAAACCTTGTACACGTGAATAGCATTATGAAGTCTGAGGCCTATATCCCACAAACTCAGCAAACATTTCATAGCTTTCATAGCAAATGATAAACTTGGATGTGGGGATCATGATTGATTTCAACAACCATTTACCAACTCCCTCTTAACCACTATGTAATCTAACATTCTCACTGGTTTAAATTGAAGGACAATCACATTGTCTGTATATTTGAAGCACTATAAATATAGCCTCATCCCTTTGAATTTTTCTTTGCTGAGATTGTGTTTAAGGATTGAATTGAGAGTATATTGATAGTTGATAGCAAGATAGTTTTCAGAGAGTTGGGAATCCAATTTGAGCTAGCTTAATTCATAGCAAAGGTATAAAACTCTTCATTCATGATTTTCATTTTCTGTCAAATTCCAATTCTTGATTTTGATTACAATTCATGCTAGATTGGATTAGGACATATTCTTAGTTGTTATATAGACTTATAAACATGTTTAAACCATAATGTGACTGCTTAGAACTATTTTTGTGAAGTAATTTTGTGATGGGGCTGGAATCCTGCCGAAGCAGGTTGTTCTTGGCTTGAACCAGGCGTGGCGCAGCTGCGCCGGTAATACACTGGGGCGCAGCACAGCTGCACCGGCCCCTGAACCCAGTTCTTGTAATCTACTTAAATCCTGCTGTGTGTTAGATAATTGATATGGCTTAAACCAGCATGCTAGCTTGTGTAACATATATATATAAACATAATGAGGCAATGTAAGCATGTTTTAGTATATTATCATGCATGGTTAACAAAACGACATATAGTTTGGAAATGAACTTAAAGTTTCATAAACAATCATTAACATTATGAAGCATGACTATATTCTGATTTTTGATACGTGGTAGAGCGGCTTAGAAATGCATGAAGGATGTGATGACTTGTGTATATATGTATCTTAAGGTAGCATGAACATATTAGACTTCGTTAATGGAACTTACTAACGAAACATGGACTTTGAACATGGACTTGACATGTTGTATTAAGATTCATGCTGATATTTGTAACATGTTTAATAGTGCGTATACCATCACTAGTATACCATACATGTGTACTCACTTGTCAAATTCAATGAAAGGTTAACCAAGCATGAGTTTAAGCATATTTTTAAAGTGATAAACGACGCTAGTGATGAATGAAAGATATGGACAATTATAAACATGTATAGTACAAAGTATGTGATCTCTTGATATGAACATATGATCTAATTGTATGCGTGGTGATTACATGACCCTATCCGACCTTAATTTTGTGTAAATCCTAGACTAAAACCATAACATATAAAAATGAAATTGAGATGGTCATATGCTTATAAACTTCCTCTGACATGATTGTATGTTAAGTGTAAATTGGTTAAGTATGCTAAAGTATGGACAGAATCAGAAAATGCAACGCTTAACCCTGGTCTAGCCAGGGGACTGCGTAGCTGCGCCGTCCCTAGGCCTAACCAGGGCGCAGCTGCACCGGTCTGGAATCTAAATTGTTGAAATCTGCTTGTTCTGGTCATGTCAGTTAGTGTAAATTATTGTTCAAAACTGCTAGAAATGATCTGTACCCTACTAGTGTGTATATATGTGATGATTAAGTAACAAGATAATGTTTAACTTATATAATGGAAGCCCATGGGTCAAAGGATCATAAGCACTTGAACATGATAAGTTGCTATAGTATCATTTATGTTATAACTATGTACTTGATTCGTGATAACATATAATCTGATTTCATACCATATGAGTATAAGTATGACATGTGACTAAGATAGTAACATATATGTATATTGAGTTACATGTTTGTGTAACAGATGTGCTAACTAATGAACATCCTATACTTATAATACACTATAAATAGGATTCGAAAGTGTTGGCTAGCTTTACGTGAGTAAACTACGCATAAAGGCAAGTATCTAAACCTTATCTCTTTGGATGCAAGTTTCCTAACTTACACTCTTTTACGGTGCAAGTATTATATCCTTGTATATTGCGAACTAGTTTCTTTACTTAATCGTTTGAATTGAATTAGCATACTTGAACTCTTATTTCATTAAAGCTATTATTCATGTTGAACTTGGTATTGTTCTTGAATATTGTTAAAGTGTCTATTCCATTTGATTCGGCTAGACTTATATTATTGAAAAGCGACCCAAACTAATTGATTGGTGCAGGATCTTGTATTTGACTGAGAAGAACAACTTTCTTTGAAGGGAAAATATAATTGTCGGAGAACCGACGTGCGCACTTGAGTATGATTGATTGTTATGCATAACTTATGGTACTTTAGGCTGATCACCTATTGTACCTATTTTGTTGGATTTTCAGTTCAATACTGTTAATTCTAGTAGAAGTTCATAGTCCTTAGTGACTGCTCAGTATTCAGTTATCTTGAAATCTTGAATTGATTTATTGTTGAATCATGTGGATATTATTCTGTCCTTAGCGACTGTTATTGAGAACTGTTGATATTCTTGTTATCCTTGAACTATCAAACCTTGCTATACCCTTTCGAGAATTGAGAATTTTATAACTCACCCTTATTGTATATTACTTGCTGGGCAATTTGTGCTCATTCTTGCTTTCCCTAAAAACATTTCAGTTAAGGCCGAGCAGTGCGAACCCTTGAGTACCGACAAGGGCAAGGGAAAGGCTACTGAGTAGCTTTGTTTATGTAGGACTTTATGATTGTAATAAAGAACTTATGATATTATGTACTAGTTAAGGTTATTTATGCTTAAGATATGTCTAAGCTATGTAATCACTGTTTAAGTTACGAGACCTTGGGACGTGCATAATTATATTATCTAAATGTAATTTATTCGGTATTAGTTGTGTATTATTCCGCTGTGCGATGTGACATTTAGTCGTATTATTATTGCGATGTATTACCATGAGCACGTGACGAACCGAATTCGAGCGACCCCGTGACGGTCCTGGAATTTGGGGGCGTCACAGGTTGGTATCAGAGCTGTAGTTATAAATCTTAGGAGTGAGTGTCCTTAGACTATAACTTAGGCGAACTTAGAAGTTAGGAAGGAGATAAAACTCATGTAGAGTTTTCCTTGAGAGACCTAGTCTGTTATGAAATGTAACTTCATTTTATACAATGAACTTATGTTTTATTTAACATTCTAATGGAGTTGCTATTTGTTTGTCTTGTGTTTGTGATTGTAGATGGCAGATATGGGACTACTCGCTAGAGTGGCTGAGGATGAGCCTAGGGATATTCATGTAGTGTACGAGGCACCCTTAGAGGCTATGCCTATGCTGGCTGTTGCACCGTTCGAGTCTGTTGACGAGGACGAGATTGAGATAGGGTCCGATCCAGAGGAGGAGCCGATGGAGGATGAGCCAGTAGAGGACTCTGATGAGGCTACTGTAGAGGAGCAGATGTTAGGCGAGTATGAGGAGAGGATTCTGGAGTTGGACTGCAGAGTCCAGAAGCTAGAGGCCGAGGCCGAGGAGAGAGAGTCTGAGTTCCAGAAGCTGAGGGACGAGGACCACCAGAGGAAGTTAGACATGCAGGAGCTAGAGGTAGAGATCGCTTATCGCAGGGTGGCAGGGATCCAGATGGGAACCTTATTCCACAGGTCAGGTGGCGAGGAATGTGGATCTGGCAGGAAAGCTGGAAGAGGTTGAACAGAGGGAATTGAGCGAGAAGACTGAGAAGAAAGCATTTCGCACTCAGTTGGAATTAGAGGTGATGGATAGGATACACTTCGAGGAGAAGTGGGAGGCTACCCATGAGAGAGCAGATGACCTGGAAGATGAGTCAAATGCAAGAAGAGGAAAATGAACAAGATGGGGTACGTGTTCCGTTCGACATTCGAGAGGGTACTTGATGGTGTGTACCACTATCCCGCAAAACAGGGACAGACTCTACACACTATAAGTTGAGAGCTGGTAGCTTATATAGCGCAGATGGAGTACAAGAGCGCAGTGGAGCACAATGGAGCGCGGGATGATGTGATGAAATTTCCTTAGATGGTCTAGTGGTAGTTTAGTAGAATTTATCTTTATGTGTTATACATACTATGTTGTAATCCTAATCTTTTGTGTAAGATGTGGGATAGTGATGTAAACCCCGTGTAAGCTTTTGTTAGAGGGCTAGTATGGTAGTAGGTTGATATTTTCCCCGTCTTTTGTGATATTAGGGGATATATGTGATAACATTTATAGAAATATGCTAGGGAAATCATGTAATGAAACGGTTGGCATATGAATATAAATGAAGCTTATTTCAGAAACGTGTTATAAATTTATTCTTTTAGTATTAAAAGGAATACTTAAGTAATATACTTGAATAATAATAAAATAAAAATTTGTGATGCAGATAATGCCGCCTAGACGTAGATTGACTGCACCTGAGGAGTCAGTGAACAATGAGAGGGAACAAGTAGACCCGATCCAGAAACTGGTAGACTTGTTAGGAGAGGCATTAAGGGAAGGAACAATGAACCCATTTGCCCAAACCCTTAGGCTGTGCCAGTAACAACCTTTAAAGACTTTAGAAGCATAGGATCCCCAGAGTTCGAGGGAACTACCGACCCAATCGTCGCACAAACCTGGATCAAGGAAATTGAGAAGGCCTTCACTATAGCTCACGTGGGTGAAGTCCAGAAGACAGTATTTGCTACATACATGATGAGAGGCGAAGCGAACTATTGGTGGAAGGTGAATCAGCAGAGAGCGGGAGAAGGGACAATAACCTGGGATAGATTTAAGACGCTATTCTTTGAGAACTATTTCCCGAAGAGTATGAAGAACCGAATGGAGGTGAAATTTTTAGAGTTAAAACAAGGTGAGATGACGGTGGCGCAATACGCAACTAAGTTTAACGAACTAGTGCGATTTGCAGGAGCACCAAATTGGGGATGAAGAGAGGAAGGCTAGACGCTTCGAACAAGGGTTGAAGCCGTGGCTGTTCAATAAGGTATCAGTTCTTCAAATTGATTCCTTTACAACATTATTGGAGAAGGCAATCATTGCAGAAGGTGGCAGTGAGGCCTTAAGTCTATATAACAAGGAGAAGAAAGGAAAGAATGCTGGAGGAGAGAATCGTACTGGAGGAAGCAGCAGTGGAGGAAGTAATTTGGGAAAGAGAAAGTGGGAGAATAACAACAGCAGAAACAATAATCAAGGTGGGAGTCACCAGGGAAATTTTAAGAAAAGGAGTGGAGCTTGTAATAAGTGTGGGAAAAGTCACCAAGGGGAGTGCTGGAAAGGAAAGGGCACGTGTTATAACTGCGGCCAAGAGGGGCACATATCGCCCAACTGTCCGAAACCAAAGAAGATACAAGGATGCTTTGCGTGTGGCTCGACGGAGCACCGAATTAAGGACTGCCCAAAGAAGGGAAGTGGCGGAGGTAGCAATCAGCAAGGAGGTAACAAGCTGATGATCAGCGGGCCGGCACAATCCAACTGCCCAACCGCCAGAACTTTTAACATGACCATCCAGGACGCCGTGGCTGCGAAGGACGTGGTGTCAGATATAATCCCAATCAATGATATAAATGCTTATGTATTATTTGATTTGGGTGTCACCTGTTCTTTATATCTAAAGAATTTGCTAGTAAACTTAGAACACCCCGAGAACTATTAGAAAATCCTTTGATCATAGAAGTTGCTAATAAAGAAGTGATCCCTGTAGAATACGTTTATCGAGATTATCGCGTAAATATTAGAGAACATGAACTGAGCGTAGACTTGATTCCTATTAGACTGGGAGAATTTGATGTGATACTGGGAATGGATTGGTTGTATAACCATGTAGAGATAATTGATTGTCAGAATAAATGTGTGAACCTTCAGACTCCGAGTAAGTCTAAGGTAGTGTTTTATGGTAGCTCATCGCTTAAGCAATCGTGTTGCGTTACGATGATGCAGGCCAAGAAATTGTTAAGGAAAGGATGTGTAGGTTATCTTGCTTACATCGTTGATACTCGAAAGAAGGGAGTAGAAATTAAGGATATATCCGTAGTGTATGAATTTTAAGATGTATTTTCGGACAATTTGCCTGGTCTTCCGCCAGACAGAGAAATTGAATTCGTAATAGACTTAGCACCGGGAACGGCACCGATTTCGAAAGCTCTATATCGTATGGGGCCAGTAGAAATGAAGGAATTGATGATACAATTGCAAGGGTTGTTGGATAAGGGTTACATTCGATCGAGTGTTTCTCATTGGGGAGCACCAGTACTATTCGTTAAGAAGAAGGATGGATCGATGAGGCTTGTATCGATTATCGAGAATTGAACAGAGTAACGATCAAGAACCAATATCCGCTACCGAGGCATAGACGACCTGTTTGATCAACTGAAGGGAGCAAAGTGTTTCTCAAAAATTAACCTACGAACAGGATATCATCAACTAAAAGCGAGGGATGAGGACATACCAAAGACTGTGTTTCGAACCCGTTATGGACACTATGAGTTTTTGGTAATGTCATTTGGATTGACTAATGCTCCGGCAGCATTATGGACTTGATGAACCGAGTTTTCAAGCCATACTTGGATAAATTTGTAGTGGTTTTTATCGACGACATTTTGATCTACTCGAAAACAGAGGAAGAATACGCCGAACATCTGAAGATTGTTTTGGAGGCACTAACGAAGGAGAAGATGTATGCGAAATTTTCAAAGTGCGAATTTTGGATGGAGAAGGTTCAATTCTTAGGCCACGTGGTGGATATGAATGGAATCTCTGTAGACCCTGCGAAGGTAGAAGCAGTAAGTAATTGAGAACAACTAAGAACACCGATGGAGGTGAGAAGCTTTTTAGGGTTAGCTGGGTACTATCAAAGATTCATCCAATATTTTTCTAAGATAGCAACCCCGTTGACCAATTTGACTAGAAAGACGGTGAAATTTGTATGGACCGACAAATGCGAAGAAAGTTTTCAAGAATTGAAAAGGAGATTGAGCGAAGCACTTGTGCTATCATTACCAGATGATGCGGTAAATTTTGTGGTGTATAGTGATGCATCGCACAAGGGACTTGGCTGTATGCTTATGCAGCACGACAAAGTCATTGCGTATGCATTATGACAATTGAAGGATTACGAAAAACGATACCCTACTCACAACTTAGAGTTAGCGGCAGTAGTTTTTGCATTAAAGATATGGAGGCATTATTTGTATGGGGAAAAATGTGAGATATACACGGACCACAAAAGTCTAAAATATATCTTCATACAGAAGGAGTTGAATATGCGACAGAGAAGGTGGTTAGAATTAATCAAAGACTATGACTGCGATATTCTTTATCACCCGGGTAAGGCAAACGTGGTTGCTGACGCTCTGAGTAGGAAAGGAAGGGAGAAGTTGTTTAATTTGACGACTTAGGAAGAGTTGATAAGAGAGATGGAGAAATTGGAAATAGAAGTGAAGGGACCTGAGAGGTCTGAAGAAAGGTTGTTTGTGGTGGAAGCTCATCCGACATTGTTGGATAGAGTAAAGGAAGCCCAGGAAAAAGATGAAGAGTGTGAGAAAATCCGAAAGAGGATCACAGAAAATGAGGAAGAGAAATTTCGAATGGATCCAGACGGTATTTTAAGATTTGAAGAAAGAGTATGGGTACTAGCAGTAACCAAGTTAAGGGAAGAGATTTTGCACGAGGCACATAACACGATATATTCCATTTATCTGGGAGGCACGAAGATGTACCGAGATCTAAGGCAACATTTTTTGTTGCCCAATTTGAAACGGGAAGTCGCAGAGTGCGTCAGTAGATGTTTGACTTGCCAACGAGTTAAAGTAGAGCATCAACGGCCGAGTGGGTTACTACAATCGTTGGAAATACCAGAGTGAAAATGGGAGCATATTACGATGGACTTTGTGGTAGGACTTCTAGTTATGCAGAAAGGTTATGATGCTATTTGGGTTATCATGGATCGATTAACGAAGACCGCACATTTTTACCAATCAAGATCCGCTACAGTTTAAATCAGTTAGCGAACCTATACGTAAAAGAGATTGTCTCACGACATGGAGTGCCAGTATCTATTGTCTCTGATCGAGATCCGCGCTTCACGTCCAATTTTTGGAAGAGTTTGCAAGAGAGAATGGGAATGCAGTTGAGGTTGAGTATCGCTTATCATCCTCAGACAGATGGACAGAGTGAGCGAACAATACAAACGCTGGAGGACATGCTTAGGACTTGTGTGATGGATTTTAAGGGAAATTGGGACGACCACCTACCCTTAGTCGAATTTGCGTATAACAATAGTTACCATGTGAGTATCGGCATGCCACCGTACGAAGCTCTTTACGAAAGAAAGTGCAGAACGCCATTATGTTGGGACAAAGTCGGAGAACGACAAATACTCTGACTAGAGTTAGTTCAACAAACCGCAGACGTGGTGACAATGATAAGAGCCAGATTAGTAGCAGTTCAAGACCGCCAGAAAAAATACGCAGATTTGCATCGACAGGACCGAGACTTCAAAGTCGGCAGTTTCATATTCTTGAAGGTATCTCCATGGAAGGGAAAGATCCGTTTCGGCAAGAAAGGAAAATTGAGTCCAAGATTCATAGGTTCGTTCGAGATACTGAAGCGAGTGGGCGAAGTTGCATACAAAGTTGCATTACCACCTGAGTTGGAGCACATCCACAACGTGTTTCAAATTTTCTTGTTGCGACCGTACAAGGCCGACTACAAGCATGGGATTTCTTACGAGTCCATTCAAGTGGAGAAGAACTTGGCATATGAAGAGATTCCTGTCCAGATATTAGAAAGGAAAGAGCAAACCTTGAGAAATAAAGTTATTTCGTCTGTAAAAGTACTTTGGCGTAACCACGATGTCGAGGAGGCAACTGTGGGAGTTATAAGATAGGATGATGAGGGACTATCCCCATCTATTTGTGTAACCTTGTAGCAATTCCGAGACGGAATTTTTATAAGGGGGGAAGATGTAATACCCGAGAAATTCCTAATATTATTAAATAAATATATTAATGAAAATAAGAATTTATTTGAATATAAATGATTTTGTGTTGTGGGAAGGATTGATTCAATTATATAAAATTAAATAATTATAATAATAATTGAGAAATTTATGGAGTTTGCGATAAACTCGTTGATAGCCTTGTGTGGCACAGTGATGAGGATTATTAATGATTATATTAATTAACGAATGAATTATTAAGTAAACAATTAATCTATATTAATTGTTAATTGCTATTGTAGAATATTAATTAATGGTTATGGAATATTAGCTATGATTGATTAATAATACGTGATTATTATTATTGCAAGAAATATAGTAATAATAAGCAATGTGTTTATAAATATAATAAGATTTATATTCATTTAATGTGATATTTAATCACATAAGTGTTAATCGATTATTATGAAAATTAATAATCAATGAGGAATGAATTAATTAATATTATCGTTAATTAATCAATAAGATGAATAATTTATTTATTTGACATTTGAATAATAAAATAAATAAGTAAGTTATTAATGTGATGAGATTATATTGATTTCTATGTGCAAAAGTGCAAGAATTAAATATAAAGTATATAGAATACGACTACATTATATAGTGTAGAGAAACACTTAGGTGTGACCATGCAAGTATACATAAACTATGTTATATAGTGCAATGTGAATATATTACATATAGAGACCATGTATTAAGATTGATTGAAAAATATAAGCTACATGTTTATGCTAGTGTGACAATAAATATGTGGGTATACATTGTATAATATATCATGAACATATTGTAAACTATTAATTTTAATAAAGGAGACAGTGTAGTGTGATAACATCCGATTAGACTATACCAGTATGATAAAATGTACATGGATTATATGTGTTCAAATTGCATTTACTACATTATGTGAATTACATTGTGACACTAACTTATAACCTAAACATATATTGTATACATATGGAATATATAACCTATGTATATGATATGTGTATTGTAATACAAGTGTAACATGTAGTTCATTTGCAAATGCTGAGCTTAGTGTGCTTTGTCCCATATTGATAGACATAAACCTTGTACAAGTGAATAGCATTATGAAGTCTGAGGCTTATATCCCACAAACTCAGCAAACATTTCATAGCTTTTATAGCAAATGATGAACTTGGATGTGGGGATCATGATTGATTTCAACAACCATTTACCAACTCCCTCTTAACCACTATGTAATCTAACATTCTCATTGGTTTAAATTGAAGGACAATCACATTGTCTGTATATTTGAAGCTCTATAAATATAGCCTCATCCCTTTGAATTTTTCTTTGCTGAGATTGTGTTTAAGGATTGAATTGAGAGTATATTGATAGTTGATAGCAAGATAGTTTTCAGAGAGTTGGGAATCCAATTTGAGCTAGCTTAATTCATAGCAGAGGTATAAAACTCTTCATTCATGATTTTCATTTTTTGTCAAATTCCAATTCTTGATTTTGATTGCAATTCATGCTAGATTGGATTAGGACATGTTCGTAGTTGTTATATAGACTTATAAACATGTTTAAACCATAATGTGACTGCTTAGAACTATTTTTGTGAAGTAATTTTGTGATGGGGCTGGAATCCTGCCGAAGCAGGTTGTTTTTGGCTTGAACCAGGCGTGGCGCAGCTGCGCCGGTAATACACTGGGGCGCAGCACAGCTGCGCCAGCCCCTGAACCCAGTTCCTATAATCTGCTTAAATCCTGCTGTGTGTTAGATAATTGATATGGCTTAAGCCAGCATGCTAGCTTGTGTAACATATATCTATAAATATAATGAGGCAATGCAAGCATGTTTTAGTATATTAGCATGCATGGTTAACAAAACGACATATAGTTTGGAAATGAACTTAAAGTTTCATAAACAATCATTAACATTATGAAGCATGACTATATTCTGATTTTTGATACGTGGTAGAGCGGCTTAGAAATGCATGAAGGATGTGATGACTTGTGTATATATGTATCTTAAGGTAGCATGAACATGTTAGACTTCGTTAATGGAACTTACTAACGAAACATGGACTTTGAACATGGACTTGACATGTTGTATTAAGATTCATGTTGATATTTGTAACATGTTTAATAGTGCGTATACCATCACTAGTATACCATACATGTGTACTCACTTGTCAAATTCAATGAAAGGTTAACCAAGCACGAGTTTAAGCATATTTTTAAAGTGATAAACGACGCTAGTTATGAATGAAAGATATAGACACTTATAAACATGTATAGTACAAAGTATGTGATCTCTTGATATGAACATATGATATAATTGTATGCGTGGTGATTACATGACCCTATTCGGCCTTAATTTTGTGTAAATCCTAGACTAAAACCATAACATATAAAAATGAACTTGAGATGGTCATATGCTTATAAACGTCCTCTGACATGATTGTATGTTAAGTGTAAATTGGTTAAGTATGCTAAAGTATGGACAGAATCAGAAAATGCAAGGCTTAACCCTGGTCTGGCCAGGGGACTGCGCAGTTGTGCCGTCCCTAGGCCTAACCAGGGCTCAGCTGCGCCGGTCTGGAATCTGAATTATTGAAATTGCTTGTTCTGGTCATGTCAGTTAGTGTAAATTATTGTTCAAAACTGCTAGAAATGATCTGTACCCTACTGGTGTGTATATATGTGATGATTAATAACAAGATAATGTTAAACTTATATAATGGAAGCCCATGGGTCAAAGGATCATAACCACTTGAACATGATGAGTTGCTATAGTATCATTTATGTTATAACTATGTACTTGATTCGTGATAACATATAATCTGATTTCATACCATATGAGTATAAGTATGACATGTGACTAAGATAGTAACATATATGTATATTGAGTAACAAGTTTGTGTAACAGATGTGCTAACTAATGAACATCCTATACTTATAATACACTATAAATAGGATTCAAAAGTGTTGGCTAGCTTTACGTGAGTAAACTACGCATAAATGCAAGTATCTAAACCTTATCTCTTTGGATGCAAGTTTCCTAACTTACACTCTTTTACGATGCAAGTATTCTATCCTTATATATTGCGAACTAGTTTCTTTACTTAATCGTTTGAATTGAATTAGCATACTTGAACTCTTATTTCATTAAAGCTATTATTCATGTTGAACTTGGTATTGTTCTTGAATATTGTTAAAGTGTCTATGCCATTTGATTCGACTAGACTTATATTATTGAAAAGCGATCCCAAACTAATTGATTGGTGCAGGATCTTGTATTTGACTGAGAAGAACAACCTTCTTTAAAGGGAAAATATAATTGTCGGAGAACCGACATGCGCACTTGAGTATGATTGATTTTTATGTATAACGTATGAAACTTTAGGCTGATCACCTATTGTACCTATTTTTGTTGGATTTTCAGTTTAATACTGTTAATTCTAGTAGAAGTTCATAGTCCTTAGTGACTGCTCAGTATTCGGTTATCTTGAAATCTTGAATTAATTTATTGTTGAATCATGTGGATATTATTCTATCCTTAGCGACTGTTATTGAGAACTGTTGATATTCTTGTTAACCTTGAACTATCAAACCTTGCTATACCCTTTCGAGAATTGAGAATTTTATGACTCACCCTTATTGTATATTACTTGCTGGGCAATTTGTGCTCATTCTTGCTTTCCCTAAAAATATATCAGTTAAGGCCGAGCAGTGCGGACCCTCGAGTACCGACAAGGGCAAGGGAAAGGCTACTGAGTAGCTTTGTTTATGTAGGACTTTATGATTGTAATAAAGAACTTCTGATATTATGTACTAGTTAAGGTTATTTATGCTTAAGATATGTCTAAGCTATGTAATCACTGTTTAAGTTACGAGACCTTGGGACGTGAATAATTCTATTATTTAAATGTAATTTATTCTGTATTAGTTGTGTATTAATCCGCTGTGCGATGCGACATTTAGTCGTATTATTATTGTGATGTATTACCATGAGCACGTGACGAACCGAATTCGAGCAACCCCGTGACGGTCCTGGAATTTGGGGGCGTCACATCTATTCAGAGAGGTGTGTGAGAAGTGCGTCTTTCTGTTAGTGCCTGGCTTGGTAGCCCATGTGGTACCCGACTTGCAAATTTCTTTCACCAACTTGTACAAGTCCGTCTCAAATCGTTAGACTACCACCCAATTTACGGTACCAGCCGGAGCAGGAAACAAGTGAATTGATAGCCTGACTGGAATAGCTCACGTACTTGCCACGCACAAAAGACATCCCATTTTGTGTTTCCCTCGCGTTGGCGTAGAACTCCCGAACAATCGCCATGGGTGCTGCAACTGGAGTACTCACCACGAGCACCCATCCCATATCCCTAATCATGTTCCACAGCCTCCCATCCTCTTTGCTCAGCTTTAGGCTCCTCTCTAACACGAACGTTTTGGCCACCAATACATCAAAATAGTGTTGTTGGGCGGACAGATTAACAAACTTAGATGCGTCCAACACATCTCTGCTGCTCCCTTCACCATTGCTATTACTGGAGGATGAAGACGATGAAGAACGAACCCTCTTTGGAGCCATAATTCTGCCAACCAAATTTTGAACCCTAAATTCTACCAGATGAATTATGAACAGCCCTATGAAAACCCTAACTCTTCTTTTTTTTGATGTTTGATCAAGGATGGGTTTGTACATTAATTATGATTAGGTTTTATATAGAAAGTGAGGTTGAGATGAAGGGGAGAAGAGAATTTGGTGGAAGAGTTGGTTCTGATGTAGTGGGGAATGTGGCTAAGAACTAGGTTTTAGGAGAAAGTGGGGAGAGATTTCGTGGGAATGTAGAGATGAAGATGGAAGTAGGGAAGTGTTTATGATTAGGTTAGGTTTGATGGAAGTAGTGGAGTAGGATATGTCTTCTTCTGATATTGAGAGGTTTGGTAGAGTTAGAATAAAAGTTATAATGTTGTAGTGTCGATTCTGCAGGTTTTTTAAAAACTGTCATAAGGACGCGACGCGGGAGCGTTGTGTCATAGACTTAATGGGGTGCGGACGCGCTCCTGCCTAGACTCAGGCTGTTTGGTTGATCAAGGGCGCGAACGCTCTCTGGTTACCCTGCTCATTGGTGCGGCCACGCTGCGCTGCAGCCAAACTTGCAGATTCTACAGCACTGGCATTTCAGCAGCTACTTGAACAATTGAACACTTTCCTGCAAAAAGGGGTATCCAAAATGAAACATTAACTTTATTCCACTAAATCAAAATGCACTATTCAAACTAAATGTATTCTACTCAAAAATGCAATATTGAAATCTTCTATACTATATCAAAAATGGACTAACACTTAAAGTAACAAGAATTAAACATGAGGGAGAAGAGTAATAGAATATGTGTCAAGAATTTAACAAGAGGGGGAAAATATAGTGGATGGGGTGCCTCCCATCTAGCGCTTGTTTTTAGTCGTTTAGCTTAACTCTCTCGGGATTCAATTATGGAGTGACAAAGGATATTGAGGACTTTTGGCAGTCGACCTCGCCTCCCCAATAGTGTTTAAATCGTTGCCCGTTGACTTTGAATGGCTGATCCAGATCTTGGCCTATTATTTCCACCGCACCGTGAGGGTACACGGTTTTCACTGTGAACGGTCCCAACCACCGAGATTTGAGCTTCCCCGGAAAGAGATGAAGTCTTAAGTTGAACAACAAAATGGCTTATCCTGGTTCAAACTTTCTGTCAATGATTTTTTGGTCATGCCATCTTTTCACTTTCTCTTTGTACAATTTTGAATTCTCATAAGCTTGCAGTCTAAATTCATCAAGCTCGTTTAGTTGGAGAAGTCTCTTCTCTCCTGCAGCTTTGAGGTCAAAATTTAACTTCTTGATGGCCCAGAATGCTTTATGCTCCAATTCCATGGGAAGATGATAAGATTTTCCATAGACCAATTGATACGGGGACATCCCAAGAGGTGTCTTATATGCCGTCCTATAAGCCCAAACCGCATCATCTAGCTTTAAAGACCAATCCTTCCGAGTGGGGTTGACATTTTTCTCCAAAATTCTCTTGACCTCTCTATTGGAGACTTCAGCTTGACCATTTTTTTGGGGATGATAGGCCGTAGCAACTCGGTGATTCACCCCATACTTTGCCAAAAGAGCTGTGAACTGCCTATTAAGAAAAGATTGCCTTCATCACTAATGATCGCCCTCGGTGTCCCGAACCTTGTTAAGATATTTTTTTGTAAAAACTTCAAGACTACCTTGGCATCATTTTTCGTCAAAGCCGCCACCTCAACCCACTTGGAGACATAATCAACCGCCAACAAAACGTATAGATTGCCACAAAATGAGATAAATGGTCCCATGAAATTAATATCCCAAACATAAAAAATTTCAACTTCTAGAATCATGTTTAGAGGCATTTCATTTCTCTTAGAAATGTTTCGCACCCTTTTGGCATCTATCACACTTTTGCACAAATTGGTAGGCATCCTTGAATAGAGTTGGCCAATAAAATCCAGCTGAAGCACCTTAGCCGATGTCCTCTCACCTCCATAATGTCCCACATACACCGATGCATGACAATCATATAATATGCTTTCTGTTTCGCTGTGAGGGATACATCGCCTGATCATTCTGTCTGCACATTGCTTGAAGAGATAAGGCTAATCCCACATGTAACATTTAACATCGTGCATGAATTTCTTCTTTTGAGGCCTTGACAAGTCTGGGGGAGGATGTTGCTAACCAAGAAGTTAGCAAAGTCAGGAAACCATAGGACTTCATCTTGGACCATAAAAAGATGTTCATCCGGGAAAGACTCATTAATCAAAACTTTATCATTCTTGTCTTGTCCCGGATTCTCTAATCGTGACAAGTGGTCCGCTACCTGATTCTCAGTACCATTTCTATCCTTGATCTCTAAGTCAAACTCCTATAAGAGTAGAATCCATCGAATCAATCGGGGGTCATCCTTTTTGGCAATTAAGTACCGTATGGCAGCATAATCTTTAAACACCACTACTTTCGTGCCAATCAAGTATGAGCAAAATTTTTCGAAGGCATACATCACAACTAGTAACTTCTTCTCAGTAGTTGTGTAGTTGAGTTGGGCATCCGTCAAGGTCTTGCTAGCATAATAAATGACATGAAACATCTTCTCCTTGCGCTGCCCCAAAACAACCCCTACTGCATAGTCACTAGCATCACACATCAATTCGAACGGTAATGACCAATCTGGAGCCATGATGATAGGTGCAGTTGTCAACTTTTTCTTTAAATGCTCAAATGATGCCAAACAGTCCTCGTCAAATTTAAAAGGCACATCCTTCTCCAATAAACTCCATAAAGGCTTTGTAATCTTGGAGAAGTCCTTTATAAATCTACGATAGAACCCTGTATGTCCAAGAAAATTGCGAACCCCTTTTACTGAATTCGGTGGCGGTAAACTCTCTATTGTTTCCAACTTTGCCTTGTCGACCTCCAATCCCTTTCCTGAAACCTTGTGCCCAAGAATGATCCCTTCTTCCATGAAATGGCATTTCTCCCAGTTGAGCACCAAGTTCGTCTGTACACAACATTTCAATACCATGACCAAGTTCTCCAAACAAATATCAAATGAATTCCCAAAAATCGAGAAGTCATCCATGAAGACCTCGACATTCTGTTCTACCATGTCGGAGAAGATGACCATCATGCACCTTTGAAATGTAGTTGGTGCATTGCATAGACCAAATGACATCCTTTTGAAAGAAAATGTACCGTAGGGACAAGTGAAAGTTGTCTTTTCTTGATCTTCAGAAGCAATGACTATCTGATTATACCCTGAGTATCCATCTAAAAGGCAATAGTACTCGTGACATGCCAATCTATCCAGCATCTGATCTATGGGAGAGGGAAGTGATCTTTTATTGTTGCTTTGTTGAGCTTTCGGTAATCCATGCACATTCTCCATCCAATGACCGTTCTAGTGGGTATCAGCTCATTGTTCTCATTTGCTACCACAATCATTCCTCCTTTCTTAGGTACACACTGCACTGAACTTACCCACGAGCTATCTAAAATGGGTTATATAATTCCAGCATCCAACCATTTCAGAATCTCCTTCTTTACCACTTCTTTTATAATTGGGTTGAGTCTTCTCTGCTGTTCAACTGTAGGCTTGCTATCATCTTCCAAAAGTATCTTGTGCATGTAAAAGGAAGGGCTTATCCCTTTGATATCAGCAATGGTCCACCCAATTGCGGTTTTGAATTCCCTTAGCACCCTCAACAACTTACTTTCCTGAAATGATATTAGTGCAGATGCAATAATAATAGGCAAAGTGGAAGAATCACCCAAAAATGCATACCTGAGGTGTTTAGGAAGAGGCTTGAGTTCAAGCATAGGAGGTATTTCAAGAGATGGTTTTAAACGCTCAGATGACTTGTCTATGTGCTCTAGAGGTTCAACATGACTTTTAAACTTTCTCACCCGTGGTACTGTATCCAAAATCTGTAAGTACTCAACCACCTCTAAGTCATCAATGTCAAGGTCCCTTATCAGTGCACTCTCCAAAGGATCAATGTTCATCATGTGTGTAAACTCTTCATTCACAGCCCTGTCAACCACATCCACCCAGAAGCATTCCTCATCATCTATAAGGAATTTTATAGCCTTAAAAATGTTGAATGTGACTTCTTGATCCTGAACTCTCATAGTAAGTTCTCCTTTTTGCACATCAATGAGAGTCCTCCCCGTGGCTAAGAATGGTCTTCCCATAATGATAGGAATGTTTTTGTCTTCTTCATAATCTAGAATGATGAAATCGACAAAAAATATGAATTTATCCACCTTCACAAGGATGTCCTCGACAATACCTCTTAGATAAGTAATGGATCTATTTGCAAGCTGAAGAGAAACATTTGTCGATTTTGGAGCCGGCAAACCCAATTGTGTGTAAACCGATAATGGCATGAGGTTAATGCTAGCACCCAAGTCACACAAACATTTGTTGAACAATAAGCTTCCAATAGAGCATGGGATAGTAAAATTGCCAGGATTCTTTAGTTTGGGAGGTATCTTCCTTTATAACACCGCACTACACTCCTCAGTCAAGACCACTGTCTCAAAATCTTCTAATTTCTTATTTTTAGACAGAATCCCCTTCATGAATTTTGCGTAGCTCGACATCTGTTCTAAAGCTTCTGCGAATGGGATATTGATTTGCATCTTTTTGAATACCTCGAGGAACTTGGCAAATTGCTTGTCCAATTTTTACTTTTGGAGCCTTTGTGGATAAGGGACAAGTGGATACACTTTTGGTGGAGTAACACATGGTTGTTCTGATGTTTCCTTCTGTTATGTCTCAATCCCTTGCTTACCATCTTTTTCCCTTAAAAACTCTGCAGAATCTAACTCTGGGGATGGGCGCGCCCGCGCCGTTTCCCTTTGTTCTTAGGGCGCAGCCGCACTAGGCTCTGGAGAGGCAGTTTGTTTCCCACTCCTAAGTGTGACAGCCTGACATTATTCTTTCCCTTCTCTTCCAAGATTAGCTTCTGTGTTGCTAGGTAGAGTTCCTTGTGGTCTATTTGTAAGCATGCTAGCCATTTGGCCCATTTGATTCTCCAAGTTCTTTATAGCCACAACTTGTCTCTTTATCATCACCTTGGTGTTAGCCATGTATTTTAACATGATCTCCTCCATCTCTGATTTCTTTTTCTGGCTGAGGAGTAGGAGCTTGTTGATGGTGTTGATTTTGGAATACTGGAGGGTATGCAAGTCTTGGAGCTTGTTGATGGTTTTGGTTGTTGCTCCATGACAAGTTGGGGTGGTTTCTGTTATTGGAAACGAAAGTGTTCTGATATTGGTTTGGTTGCCCCTGATAATTGCTCACAAATTGCACCAATTTGGGATTGATAGCACATTGGTCTGTAGGATGTGATCCCGCACAAAGCTCACAAACATAGGCTACTTGTTGCACTTTTGACTTAATTAAGCCGATAAAGTAGTGATGGCATCAACCTCCAATACTCCTGCTACTTTCTGTTGACTCATTCTAGAAGAAGGCCATTGGTAATCATTTGCAGCCATGGTCTCTAACAACTTATATGCCTCTTAATAAATCTTGTCCATAAATGCCCCTCCCGAAGCGGCATCAATGCTAGGCCAAGTTTGACTATCCAATCCGTTGTAAAATGTGTTTATCTCCATCCATTGAGGCATTCCATGATGAGGGCACTTACTTAGCATTTCTCTGTATCTCTCCCATGCTTCATATAAGGACTCCCTATGTTGTTGCTCAAATGTGGAAATTGCACTTCGCATCTTTGCGGTCTTTGCGGGTGGGTAGAATTTTGCCAAGAATTTCTGTGCCAAGTCTTCCTAAGTGGTAATGGACCCCGAGTGGTAGTGAGTGAAGCCAACTTTTTGCCTTATCTCTCAATGTGAATGGAAAAAGTCTAAGTCTCACTGCATCATCCGTCACTCCATTGAACTTGAAGGTGTCACATATCTCAATAAAGCTCAGTAAATGCTCATTCGGGTCATCATTAGCCATACCCCCAAACTGAACAGAGTTTTGCACCATTTGTATTGTTCCCGGTTTAATTTCAAAGGAATTGGCGGCTATTGTTGGCCTTGTGATGCTCGACTGTAACTCATGGATACGCGGCGTTGCATAGTCCCTCATTGCTTTATGTTCTTTTGCCGCCATAACTACCGGTGCCTCAGTTTCCTCTTAAATGCTAGGAGTACCCTTACTCAATCGCCGAACCCTTTCGTTGATGTTGTACCTTCTGGGCACCAAAGTAGACTTCTTAGACCGAGTGTGCATACACTAGTCAAGAGTGCCTAAAACAAAAGAAAAATGAAAATAGAAATAAGATAGGATAAGATTTGTTTAACTAAGACCAATTTAGTTTAAACTGATGATGAAAGTAATAAAAATAATCCATAATCCCCGGCATCGGCGCCAAAAACTTATTGGCTTTTTTGAGTGTTAATCAAAACAATCACACACACGCAAGTGCATGTGATCCACAAGTAATATAGAGTAAGAAAAGTATCGTTCCCATGGAGAATAATGAATGCCTTTTAATCTAACATACAACAGTTTTATAACTATTTCGGTCTACTTAAACAGTAAGAGGTGTGAAATTGTAACTATGAATGCTACTAGCAAGAAAATAGAAGAATAACAAGCGAAATAGCCAATTATAGGGAATATGGGGTATATGACTTCACTTAACACTTCCTTCGAGAGACTATACTTATTTTCGAGCTTAGTTAATTATGTTGGATTACTAGTCGAGCACACGCAAGTAAGAAATGACCATCTCTCGATGAACCAAATCCATATTACATCCAATCCACAAATAGATAGAATAAATGCAAACACCCAAATTGATTAATACACTATATGTCTATGTGAATTACAATCAAAGTGGGTTGAAGATCAAGTGCTCAATGGACTACACATGGTGCTTCGGTATATGTCTATCCTAAGCACGAAACATAAATTCCATCACAAAGTAGAATTCACATTCATATGCAAGTATGATTAGTTCTAAGCCTATACTTCCTTTTTCAAGTTCATATAGACTAACATGATAATTGGTGATCAAGAAATTAATCAATTAAAGCAAATCATATAAGATAACCCAATATAGATAATCAACCAAATTTCATAAAGAAGTATAGAAATCTGAACTATATATTAAGCTTCATTATAACCCCATAATAGAAATTAGTTCATAGATAAATCAAAGTCCATCACAAGAGATTGTTCATACATTGGAAGTATAAATGAAAAGAAAGAGATACTAAAGATAAAAAGATGCAAATTTGATCTTCTCCTTAAATCTGAGCATACAATGATAAGCAAGCTCAAATGTTCCCAAAATCAGCCCGAATCTAAGCTATCTATGCAAAACTACTATGAAAACCAAGAGAGAAAACTAAAATTAGAAGAAGAGGCTACTCTTTCTCTGTGTTTCTCTCTAACCCTAAAAAGGTAATAAAAACGTTCAATGAATAATGTCTCAACTTCCAATTACACCCTAAAAGAGTAAACATTCATTTTGGGCCTTTTAGTGAAAAGTCAACATTTGGTCAAACCGGCATGGCACGGTTGCGCTGCTCCATAGAGCAAATTGGGTGCGCTGCCTGCTGGTGTCATCTTTTCCAGGCGCGGGCGCACTACCCTCAAGCCTTCCCAGGGCGCGGTCGAGCTGCCCTAGTTTTTTGCAGAATGTTGACTTGCTACTGCTGGTTTCTTGCTGCTGCTACTTTCTCCCAAACTCCTCTCAAACCATTCTCACCTACATCCCATCACATGTCATTTGCACCTACTCGAGCCAGTTTCAAATCCAATCCATCCACAATGCCACCAAGCTAGTTTCCAAGCATGCAATCTACAAAATAAAGATAAAATGCATGAAAAGCTACTAAAACATATGAGATTAAGCCTCAGTTATGGTAAGTTTATATCCAATAATTAGGTATAAAACCTACTTATCAACGACGGTGAGGATTACTCCAGAAAATATCACAGACACATTAAAAGTATGGAACAAAGGAGTCACTGATATGAAAGAATACTATGTTGATGCCAAGACCATGATGAGAGCACCATACATAAAAGGAAATCCATCTATCAGAACTTAACTCTTGCCCAAGTGCAGACATATGCTTAACTTTTGCTCAAGGATCCTCTTCCCCAGTTCAAAGTTACATGACAAATAGTAAGTTAGGGAAGTTAGCGACGTCTACTATACTAGAAAAAGATACTAAATCGACTTTGCTCAAATGATATTTGAGTTTTTATCTCAAGTAATTAAGGAAGGAGAAATTATATCTTATTGTAGAGTGCTCATGTCTATATTTAAGAAGTTGTAATTTAAAATGGAAGATAAGGACTTGGCTTGGTCAAATGTTAGTAAGGCTAGTATATTTGAAAAAATTATTTTGGAAGGGGTGAATCCAAAATGACTACTTACAATAACAAGAAAATCGAGAAAATTGAAAGTAGTATGCCCTCAAGCCAATCAAATTGGATGTGATAAACATTTAATTTGTAATCTCGTTCATTTATTAATAAAAAAATTTATTTAATTAAAGGCACTCTTTATCCATGTTTAATTGGTTGAATTAAATAAATGTGAGAAACCCATAGTTTTGAACAATGCTTTTAGAATCATAATGTTGATCATACTAATGAGATCTAAATTCTAGATAACTCAAAAAATAAAATGTTCCTAATCGTTGGATCACTAATGTGGGGTTACTGATTCCGGATAGATTACTACATACTATATATGCTTGCTCTGTTGAAAAGGATGATTGATCTCATAATCATTTATATGGAGACACTAAATTAAGTATGTAGGTTCTTATTAGAGAATAAGTTCAATGAACGTGACTCGCTTTAAGGAACACCTAATGGAGTTTTACTTGCCTGACAATAGGAGTTCTTATAGTGATAGTTGTACAAGTGATCCTTAGACTTGGGATCATTATAGTACCTTAAGTATTTTGAATTAGACTTTGTCATATTCATTAATACTTTAGAGTATATCATAGGGTATGTTCAGATATAATAAAGTGTACATGGAGGTAGGTGAATGATCAACAAAAGATCTATCACTTCTAGTAAAGGGAGAGAATGTCCTATGTGATTAGATAAATGACAACTCAGAAATCCTTGGCCAAGGTGGAATAAAATTAGAAATGAGTTTTTAGTTTGCATTAACTAGATATGTGCATTTTAGAATCGAAATGCACATGATTAAATAAATAAGACCTGTCAGTAATTTCATGTCTTATGTTTAATCGGGATATTGTATGATAAAATGATTGAATTGTATGGTAATTATTCACAGAAAGGTTCTTTGTGATTAAACGTTGAATTCATATTATCCAGATAGTCATGATATGTCGTAAGGTGTCACTCTTGACGTATAATAAATATTATTTATTTATATTTGAATTAAAAGAGTTTAATTCATTATAAATAATATTAGAATGGTTATAATTTATTTATTATACTTACCAACTTAATATTGAACCTAAAGGGTCCCACCACAAAAAGAGAAATATAATTTTAGAAGTAATTGTCTTAATAATAATAAATTAAGTATATTTAATTTATTGATGGAATAAAATAAATAACATAATATTTATAATTAAGTATTTAGAGAAATACTAAATTATAAATTAATAAGAGAAGTCTTATTATTATAATTATTATTACAAATAAATTGGCTAAATAATAATAATTTAGTATTTAGAGAAATACTAATATTTATAATTAAGTATTTGGAGAAATACTAAATTATAAATAATTAAGAGGTGTCTTATTATTATTATTATTATTATTATTATTATTATTATTATTTAGTTCCTAATTAGATTGATAATTAAATTAAAACCCTAACTCTTAAAAGGTTTAGGAGGAAGATTTAGTCTATAAATAAGAGGGGTCTTATTATGGAACAGAATAATGCAAATGTTGATACTACGTAAGTATTCTCTAATAACTAAAGAGTTAGGAGAGAGAGAGAGAGAATTAAGGTTAGCCACCCAAGGTCTTGTAGAACCTAATTTACTACTTCAATCAATATACTCTTGGTGGATCAACTTTTGGGCGTTGCAAACTTAAGTAACGAACGTTTGATCCGTGAACTTAAAAGCACGGAGTATCAGAGGATTGGAACTTGAATATCATATCAAGGAGTTGAATCATCTTCATAAGGTATATCTTTTATCTTTTCTTAATTAATAATATTGCAGAAGGTGATTCTTGGGATCGTAGAAAATTTTAAATTCAATTTATGTCATGCTTATGTCCTTTTACAATGTTGATTGTATGTATTTCTTGTTTCTGCAAACTAGCAAAAATTACTGAGAAGAAGTCCCACATGACTAAAAAGAAGAGGGGTAGAGTAGTTGAAAATGAGGTTGCGAAGGAGAGCCATTTGAAGAAACAAAAGAAGGATATTGAAAAGAAGGTTGTAGAGGAGAAAATTCGTGAAAAGACCATTGAAAAGAAGGAACTTTTGAAGAAGAGAACAAGTAAATCTAGTGACTCTGATAAAGTGTTAAAGAAATCCGGTGACTCTAAGACAAATAATAAAGATGAAGAGTATGTGTCCAATGTGGTTGAGAAATTGTTGAAGGCAGTAAGTGACTCCGAGAAGGTTGTTGCAGAAACTGGGTCAATGAAAGAAGGAGAACCACATTAAGAAGCAAGTAAAAAAGAAAAATCAGAAAGTGGTAGTGATGAAAGTGGTTCTGAATCAGAAAATAAAGAAGAACCTGGCTCTGACAGTGGCGAAATAGAATCATATATCAATGAAGAAGAAGGTGAAGAAGAATCCAGTTATGATGAAGATAACAAAGAAGAAAAGGAACATGATAAAAATCTGAGAAAGAAGAGGAGAATGAAGAAAAGAAAGAAAAAGACAAGGAAGAAAATAGCAAAGAGACTGAAAGTATTTCAGACGAAGGATCCGATGAAGAGAGTGATGAATCAGAAGAAGAATCTTGAGAGCCTGAAGAAGATGATGATGATGCTGGTAAGGATGAAGGAAAAATAGATTTTCAAAATAAATCATATGAGTAAATCTACATGTACATCACATTTACTCCCTACTTGCAGAAATGCAGGGAGTAAAGTCGTTTTGGATATTTATTTTTTTAAAACTTTTTGTTCCCTTCTCCTACAAGCCTGTAATCATTTTGTAATATCATGTTCCTCCACCCTTAGCCTTGACATACCCAAAGTCTACCAGTCTTCTGCCTCCAACACTATCAACATCACAATCATAGCCTCTTAGCCTTGGGGTTTTCGATCGATCATTTTCTCTTTCTTTATGATTTCACTACGTTGAAGCTTCTCTCAAATTAGTACGGTAGTGGAAGTAATTTCTATATATCTATGTCAGTTAATACTAAATTTGTTGTTTTTGATCTCTTCTGGTAACTAGGTAAGCACTAATTTTATGGATCTTTGATATGGATTAGGTGTTTTTCTCTTGATTATTTGGATTTTGGCTTATTTGGTACAATTTTTGTTGTTCTCTTCTCGGTTATGACTTGATATTTGGTTTTGTGGTACAGATCTGATTTGGAATTGGGATATCAACTACTGAAATGCCACACTTATTAGATTTGAGATTTGTTATTATCTCGTCCATATAGAATTACTTGAACTTCAAAGTCCAAAATGATGTAAATTTTGAAATTGAGGTTAAATTAATGAGAAGTGATCTTCTTTGATTGGTGTTGATTTATTCACTTAATGCATAATTTGGATGAGATTATTCTAGGTAGAGAGGAATATATATGTTAGCTTTGATATATGTTGGGGCTCGAATATTTGAAGACCAAAGACCCGGATTGGGGCTTAACCTCGGTTGGGTCATGTTGGGGTCCGAAGGGTCCATCTTGGGTTACAACTCCTAATTATATGGAGATTCTACTTATGGAAGGAAGCTTCATACATTGATTGGACTTCCTATATCTTTGGAGATTTGATACTATCCTATTATGAAAAGGATACAAGAGGAAACCATAATCCTATGTGGAAGTGGATTCTAGCATGGATGTGAGGTATTATAAATATAAGGCTTGACTATTCACAAGGTACACTTACAATTTATTATTTCCAGCAATAGAGTACTTTTACCTCCATCGTTAAACCTTGTCAGCCTGTACTTACTCTCACACCGGAGCTATCCCCCGGCAGCCCAAGCCGTCAAGATTTGGTGTTTACCCATTTTGTGCAGGATTGGACGCGCTTTGATGATTGGCGTTAACATTGGCGCTAGAAGGAGGGATTTTTCAATCACAACTAGCAGATCACTACATCGGAAAACATGGTGAATAACAAAGCAGTTTCTGGCAGGGGACAGCCGTCGGCTAGCAGCGTCCACACAGCAGAAGGGATCGGTGAAAGATAGGTTGGGGCCATCCAGCATCCACACGTGGCTTGGCCCTCAAACCAATTCTATCGGCTCCCAAGGAGGAGGACAACCCGGAGCCCGACTAAAGCTGTTCCACACGACCAGCCAAGAAAAAAAAGACCGGAGGAGGGTAGAAGGCACACCGCCTCTAACCCATCTCTAGGAGAACCGTGAAGCGACCATGGCAGGAAAGATGAAAGAGATAGAGGACACGGAGCAAACTTTAAAGGTCCTTATGATGCAGAAAGAAGAGCTCACCAAACAGGTGGTGCACATGGTCGAAGACGAGGCCTCCAGCCACCCTAACCACTCAGGACGGGGGAGGTCTCCACCTAGAGAATTCCGAGGAAAACATGTCGATGCCATAAAGAGAACCGAGGGTAGGCTTCGGAGCCGCTCTCGTGAAAAAAACAGATCTAGAGATCGTCGAACTGAGGGACGTTCGGGAACACACCGCTCTAACAGCCCTCGGCATGACGAAAGGAGGTCACAAGTGGATCATTCAGAAGACCACAGTCACAAAGATTGAAGACTAATCATCCCCCATGGAAAGCGATTTCATCAGGAGGCCCAACCATCATTCCAGAAGATGATTGACAATCGCCATGATAGCCCTCGACGGAACCGACACAGAGACTACAGAAGCCTCCCCCCCCCCCCCGGAACTGCCGGGAGGATGAGAGAGATGGCAGGGATCACTGGGATCGGAAGGATCGAAAGGAGAGAGTATATCTGAAGAAGAGTCCCGACCCAGCCCTTGCAAGAATTGAGTTGCTGACAAAGAAGCTAGAAGACATGCAGAGACAGTTGACAGAGGCTCAGCAAGGGAAAACGAGTTCGGGAAAAAAGGCCTCCCCATTCTCCGAAGAGATCCTTTGGGAAAAGGCAGACCTAGCCAAAAAGCTATTGTACATGGAAAGTTATGATGGGTCAAGTAATCCATACAAGCACAGTCAGACGTACGACAGATTGATGGACTACTATGACTACATTGACGCGGCTAAGTGCAATACCTTCATCACGACCTTGAGGAAAGATGCCAGACATTGGATGAACACACTGGCCCCGAACACTATTTCATCATGGGAAGAGCTATGTGAAAAGTTCCATGCCCGGTTCGGGAGCAACAGAAGAAGAGGAAAACCCACCGGATCGTTAGCCCAGGTCAGATAGCATTCTAACGAGACGCTGGGTCAATACGTAAAAAGATTCAGAGAGGCTGTAGGACAAGTGACAGACCTCAATGACTTACAGGCAGCAGAGCTCTTCCAGAATGGGCTAGACCTGGTGAAATCCGAGAAACTGTTAAAGAAGTTAATGTTCAACCACCCGAGAAGTCTGGCCGAAGCCTTCGAAAAGGTCGAAAGCTTCATTGTTATGGAAGAAGCCATGGAAATCCTGAAGCGAGGCTCTACAGAGAAGCCTAAAGCAAAGGGAAAGGAGAAAGAGAAAAGCAAGCTCGAAGGGAATTCGAAGAGGTACGGGAACAATAAATTGGACAACTACCAGAAATGGTACGACAACAACGGAGGTTCGAGAGGGAGCCGCCCTCCCATGCCAAAAGATAAAGACAACAGAGTCTACACTCTACTTAACACTAACCGACCAGCCATCCTAGAGCACTTGAAAAAGTAGCCCGGCTATCAGAAGCCAAATGATGGCTTCAAACCCAAGATGGGAAACCCCCACAGGTACTGCGAGTACCATGAATGAATAGGACACTACACCAAAGACTGTTGGGGCCTGAAGAAGTTGATCGAGCAGAATATACAGCATGGGGGCCTAATCCGATTTGTGTCTGTGAGGGAATCCCCGAAAGCACAGCAGACAATAAATGCTCCGACCCAGGCAAACCAGCAACAGCAGCAAAACCAGAATCAGGGGGCTCGCCATGTGGTGGACGTCATCACAGGTGGCATGATGGGAAAGCTCTCCGAAAAAAAGCGGCGGGGCTATCTGGATTCGGTAATGTCAGTGGTCAACCAACCCGCAAGGCGCGAAAGGCCTTACCCGGGTTCGGTCATCTCCTTCATGAATGAAGACTTCCCAACAGAATCGATCGAGCCGTATGAAGGAGAGTTGATAATCACAGCCCAGGTGGGGTCGGTAGATATAAAAAGGATGATGATAGACAACGGGTCTTTAGTAGATATCCTGTATGCCCATGCCTATTAGAGGATGAACCTGGATGGTAGGAAGATGGAGATCGGACAAGAATCTCCACTATACGACTTCAGCAACAAGCCAATCCATGTTGCTGGAACCATCGAGCTGCCAATGATCTTTGGCACAGCTCCATGACAGGTGGAAATCATGTGTAGATTTTACATAGTGCACGTTGATTCGGCTTACAACGCCATCTTGGGAAGACCTGCACAGACAGATCTCCAAGCAGTGACCTCCATAACCCACTTCAAGATTAAATTCCCCACCAAGCATAGGGTCGGATAAGTAGCAGGGGACCTCGATCTGGCAAAGAGGTGCTACCAAAATTCGTTGATCACTTCGGGGGTAGGAGTCAGCAAGCAGAAGTAGACCATGGCAATAGAGATCGAGCCCTTCACAGAAAGCAACCAGGAGCCATCGGTAATGCCAATAGAAGAAATTGAAGAGATAGAGTTGATACCAGGAAAGTCAGACAAGATTGTGAAGATCAGAACATGGTTACCAGAACCCTTTCGGACCCACTTGGTGGAGTTATTGCAGAGCTATGCAAACATCTTTGCGTGGGTCCCCAGTGACATACCAGGGGTAGATCTGAAGGTTGCCGAGCACAGGCTACATGTGGATCCAGCAAAGAAACCAGTTCGGCAAAAGAGGAGGATCTTCGCCCCAGAGAGGCAGAGAATAATCGATGAAGAGATAGCAAAACTGTTAGCCACAGACTTCATCTTCGAGATAGATTAACCAGAGTGGATGGCAAATGTAGTGCTAGTTCAGAAGTAAAATGGCAAGTGGCATGTCTGCATCGACTACATTGATCTGAACAAGGCATGCCCGAAGGACTTCTATCCTCTGCCACACATCGATCAGCTAATCGATGCCACTTTGGGGTATGCCCTGCTCAGCTTCATGGATGATTTCTCGGGATATCATCAGATCTCGATATGTAAAGAAGATAGACCGAAGACATCATTCATCACATATCGGTCAGTATATGCCTACAAGAAGATGACCT
This sequence comes from Panax stipuleanatus, assembly GCA_020205555.1. Taxonomy (NCBI): domain Eukaryota; kingdom Viridiplantae; phylum Streptophyta; class Magnoliopsida; order Apiales; family Araliaceae; genus Panax; species Panax stipuleanatus. Next base: position 120,701,880 of record CM035125.1, read on the forward strand.
TTGGATTGCTGAACGTGGGAGCCACCTACCAAAGGATGATGAACTACGTCTTCCAAAACCAGCTGGGGAGGAGTATGGAAGTCTATGCGGACGACATGATCGTGAAAAACATGACTGTTCGAGGTTACCTGGACAACTGATTCTAGACAGTTTGGCATTACAATCTAAGGCTGAACCCTACAAAGTGCACCTTCGGCGTAGGAGCAGGGAAATTTTTGGGGTACATGATCAGTCAGAGAGGAATAGAAGCAAACCCCAAAAAGATCAAGGCCATCCTTGATATGAAGTCTCCACAGTCGTACAAAGATGTTCAACGTCTGACGGGTCGGATAGCAGCCATAAGGAGATTTATGTCTAAGTTGGCAGAAAGATGTATGCCGTTCTTTGACACTTTGAAAGGGCCGAAGAACGCGAAGAGCTTCTAATGGACAGCAGAGTGTGAAGACGCGTTTCAAAAGATAAAGAGGTATTTGTCTTTGATGCCTTTGCTTGTAAAACACGTTCCTACAGAGCCGTTGTACTTGTATTTGGTGGCAAGTTCGTTGGCAGTAGGAGCCGTATGTGCGGGAGATTGGGGGTAAGCAGCACCCGATTTATTACATAAACCACTCCCTACGGGATGCAGAAACAAGGTACCCGAACCTAGAGAAATTTGCCTACGCTCTAGTAATAGTCAGTAGAAAGCTTCGACAATATTTCCAGGTTCGGTTAATAGTGATATATATGGATCAGCCGTTGAAGAAGGTCCTGGGCCGGCTAGAGGTCTCAGGAAGGATCGCAGCATGGACCATGGAGTTATCTCAATTCATTCTAGAGTACCACCCTCGGACGGCCATCAAAGTGCAAGCTTTAGCAAATTTTGTGGTGGAGTGCTCGTTCTCCGAAGCAGATGATAGCTTAACACTAGCCGAAGGGACCGACCGAGCAGTAGTAGTTGTTCAGCCAGGACAGAACTTTTGGACCTTATACACGGAATGGTTCAACTACTTCGGATGTTAGCGGAGCTGGCGTCATGCTGACCAGGCCCAAAGGGTTCAAAGTCCAACAAGCAATCAGATTTGGGTTCAAAGCCACAAACAATGAGGCTGAGTACGAAGCGGTTCTGGTCGGGCTTCGGTTAGCAAAGAGTCTCGAGGTACAGAGACTGGTGATCTTCAGTGATTCTCAGCTTGTCGTCAAGCAGATTTTAGGAGAATACGAAGCCCGAGGATCCAGGATGGTGAAGTATTTGGCAGAAACAAAAGATTGGCTTCAGATGTTTGAATCTTTTGAGTTCCAGGGGGTAGATCGGTCAAACAACACGATAGCCGACGCATTGGCTAGGTTGGCTACGACTGAAGCAAGCACCTTAAGTGAATCGGTTAACCTAAAAATCTTGAGCAAACCGAGTGTTCAGCACAAAGAGGTGATGTGTCTGGAACGATCAATAAGCTGGATGGCTCCATATCTGGACTATCTAGCAGATGGTATATTACCTTCAGATCGACTGTTAGTGAGGAAAATAAAGCACAGAAGTGCAAATTTTATTCTGATAGATGGAGATCTGTACAGAAGGGCTTACTCATCCCTATTACTGAAGTGTCTGATGCCATTAGAAGCAGAGTATGCCCTTCGAGAAGTTCATGAAGGGATATGCAGTGACCACATCGCGGCTAAGTCTCTGGCTTACAAAGTCCTTCGGCAGGGGTATTACTGGCCTACAATCTTTAAAGAAGCTACTGAATACGTAAAGAAGTGTTCGAAGTGCCAGGTAAACAGCCCCATCACCCATCAGCCACCAGAAAAGTTGTATTCAGTTCTGTCACCTATCCCATTCGCTGTACGGGGGGTGGATATTTTGGGACCTTTGCCAAAAGCTAAGGGGCAAGTCAGTTTTGTCATCATTGCCATCGACTACATGACTAAGTGGTTGGAGGCCAAACCACTTAATCTGATTACAGAACAAGAGTGCCTAAAGTTTTTAAAGGAATGTGTTGTGTTCCGGTTCGTCATACCTATGGCAGTGGTTTTGGATAATGGCCGACAGTTCGTGGGATCAAAGTTTGAGTCATTTTTGGCTAAACTCGACATACAGCATAGGAAGACCTCAGTAGCACACCCTCAGTCCAATGGGTAAGTTGAGGTTTCTAACAGAACTTTGCTAAACGGGATCAAAAGAAGACTAGATGAAGCAAAAGGAAGATGGCTCGAAGAACTGCTCAGTGTCCTATGGGCCTATCGGACCACTCTGCGGTCCACTACTGGCGAATCCCCTTTTTGGTTGGCTTACAAGACAGGTGCCTTAGTACCGGTGGAAATCGGTTCCACTTCCCTTCGGATCAGCCAGTATAAAGAAATATTCAACGAAGATGGGCTTCGGGCCAATTTAGATCTACTGGGTGAGGTTAGAGAGGCCGCCCTGGTAAGGCTCATCGCTTAACAATGAAGGGTGGCGAAGCACTATAATAAAGGCGTAAAACTTAGAAGATTCGAGGTCGGGGACTTCGTTCTTAGGGAAGTAGAAGCTTCTATGCCTCAGAATCAGGGGAAACTGATGACAAGCTGGGAAGGACCATATGAGATTATCGAGGTACCGAAGCCTGGAACCTATCAACTTCGGGCACTAGATGGGTCAGACATCCAGAATACTTGGCATGCGGGCAGACTCAGAAAATACTTCCAGTAGGGAGGTGTCTTCTATAGAGTAGGGTTGGCCGTAGGGCCGAAGTCGGAAGACAAGAGTCTGTAATAGCGCCAGGAATTTATCAATAAAAGAAGCATTTTTCTCCGATAAAGTTATTCTGTGTGTTTGTTTTACGACTGGCCGATCAGCGGACCAAATTGTGTCTGTCCGACCAACGGATCAGATGTTTCCTGTCCGACTAGGGGACTAGGTTTTGGGTGCTAAGGTGGAATTCCTTCGTCTCTTTGTAGCGAAGTGAATATTTTCCTAGTACACCTTCGGCTCTCGGAGAGAAGGTCATCGGAGTGGCTAAGGTGTGCTTCGTAGAGAAGTAAATATGCCTAGTGTACCTTCGGCTCTCGGAAAGAAGGTCATCAGAGTGGCTAATGTGGGCTTCGTAGAGAAGCGAATTTTCCTGGTGTACCTTCGGCTCTAGGAGAGAAGGTCATCAGAGTGGCTAAGGTGGGCTTCGTAGAGAAGCAAATTTTCCTGGTGTACCTTCGGCTCTCGGAGAGAAGGTCATCAGGAGAAGCGAATATTCCTGGTGTACATTCGGCTCTCGGAGAGAAGGTCATCAGAGTGGCTAACGTGGAATTCCTTTGTCTCTTTGGAGCGAAGTGAATATTTTCTTGAGGTACCTTCGGCTCTCAGAGAAAAGGTTCTCAAAGGTCTAAGGTTGGATTTGTTCAGCCCTGGGGGGGCATAAAGCCTTTTCATGCTTTAATTGCTTGTGATTATTTCACGAATTGAATGTTTTATATGCTTAATGCAAATGCAGTTTGGGAAAATGAAGACAAAAGATAGATATTTTTCATTGATGCTTTTAAAAGTTACAGGAAATTTCAAGAATATTTACATAGAAAACTCCTACTCTGAAGCCGAAGGATCACTATCTGTGTCCTCACTATTGTCTTCTTCGGGATCAGTATCAAACAGAGCAGGGTTGACGAAGGCCTTGAGCATCCTAGCTTTACCCTTCTGTCGGCAGGCCTCGTATCCTTTAGAGCAGTAAGTTGGGGCTTCGATGCTTTAAGTTCGGTAATTTCCTTCTCCATAGTACTGCGTGCCTGGCGAGCTTCTTCTACCTGCTTCTTCAGGTTGGATTTATCCTGTTGAAGAGTATGGACATTTTGATTCAGCTACTAGATCAGGAATTGGTCAGCCTCAGCTTTTTCCAGCAGAGTTCGGCATTTGTCGTTGGTTTAGGTGGCGTGCTCTATCTGTTTTTCATTCTCAGCCTGAAGTGTAGAAGCTTCATGTTGGAGTTGGAGATTGATGCGTTTGGTTCGGGCGTGGGAGCCTTGTTCTTTACGAATAGCCAGTGTAAGAGTCTCTACTTCCTTTGCAGCTTTTTTCATCTCGACTTTATGCTCTTTCCACTTATCGGCGATCCGACCCCATAGAGCATTGATCTGTAAGATACAAGTTATATTTAGTCAGGAGATTCACAAGATGACTATAATAAATGAAGAAGTACAGGAGTAGCTTACCCGGCCTTGCTGGATGAGGTCGTCGACGATGAGGCCTTGGTAGGGGACGTCTTTGAATCGGTCCTCGTCGGCAGGGAGGATGAAGCTCTTGAAGGCCTCGAGGGGATAATGCTGGGGGTTGCGGGAAAAGAACGTCTTCTGGATTGGTGCAGTTGGTGTTGGGAAGGAGGAGTTGACTCTTTGGTGTGGGCTTCTTTGACGGGGGGTTTGGAAGTATTCTCTTCAAAGGTTTTGGGTTTTGGATCCTGGCTGGAGGAAGGAATGGGTCGGCTTCGGATGGGGGAGAGGTTCTAGGAGGAGAGACCCTGAGCTCTTCAACAGACAGAGGAGTTACCTTGGCCCATTTTATCTTGAAGCGAAGGACCTTAGCTCGTTTCTTTGTCGGCAGGTCAAGGAGGTCGGCTGGGTTGATCAAGGAAGGTCGGTTTTTCTTTTACCGGACTTTCTTGAAGCCCTCTTCTTCTACCGAACCTTTGTAGAGGCTTCAGGGTTGGAAGGTTCGGATGGGATAACTTCAGTGATGGGCGTGGTGGAAGTTTGAGCTTCGGCAGATGGGTTCGGTTCTGTGGTGACTTTAGAAGTCTTGACAGAGCGTTGGGTTGAAAGGTATTCATCCAAATGATGTCGTTCAATGTCGGTAGGTTTAAAAAGGGATACTGCATTGTAGAAGTGGTTAGCTGGGTTAGCAAGAGAAGATAACAAATTAGTAATCCATAGAAAGGCTCGGGAACTTACATTTGTGGTCGTAGAGCCATGCTTGCTTGGTAAGTATGGTATAGTTCAATTCTGTTTGCAGCTTTTTCTTGATTAGTTTGGCGATCTCTATTGCCCGATCCATGGAAAGGTCGCTAATGGGAGGGTTGGGTCGGCCGTAAGAAGCCCAGTTGGGTAGTTGGGAAGTCTCTGGTCCTCGGACGAAGAACCACTCTTCGTGCCACCCTTTGTTACTGGTAGGGGCATTCATCATGGAGCATCTTTCTATCTGGGCGTTCAGTTGGTTGGCCCGTTTGCTGAACTGTTTGAAGCTCGGTTCTCGTGATTTAGCCAGTTGGAATAAGGAGAAGATAGGTCATTGGACGGTTCGATATTGGCGTCGAAGTAGAAGGCGATGAAGGCGGCAATACTGATGTAGGAGTTCGGCACCAACTGGCTGAAGTCGATGCCGATATACCTGAGGAGGGTTATGAAGAAGGCGTAGAGAGGGAACCAAACTCCTTTGTCCATCAGAGTTAGGGGAACGGCAACCCAGCCGTGGTTGGAGTGGTACATGCGGTCGGTAGCGGTGGGGGCCCGAAGAGAGTGGGTGGACGAAATCTGGTAGGCTTGGCGAATGGCCTCCATGTCTGCCTCCTTGAGCTTGGAGGGGGTGTTGGCATGGGGGTACTTGGCTTAATCAGAGTATTGGCGTTGGGCTTTGGCATGGTCAGATTTGACCGGAGTAGTAGTGACGGTGGTGGAATCGGTGGTGATGGCGACAGTAATGGTGGGGGAGGCAGTGATAGGCACGGTGGTGGCCGGGATGGAGGAGAGGGGAATGGCAGCGATGGGGCCGGTTGATGAGTGGGTTTTATACCCACGATTCGGTATTCATTTTAGTTTGAGTTTTAGGGTTTTCAAGTATTTATCTTAGCATTTTATTCAGATTTATATGTTTATGTGCATGGAATGAAATGAGGGCGAGAGTAGATTTAAAGCATAAAAAAATTGCATGTTATATGCTTATTCTTTAATGTTTACTCTTTTTATTGTATGCCTGGATGACTCATGATGCTTATATTCGTATGTGTAGGTACAATTGAAGAGTTCTGTGTTGATTGGAAATAACTTAGAGGAAAAATGGAATCAACATGAACAAGCAAGTCACAAGCAGTTTACGAAATCATGAGGCAAGATGGTAAATGGTCTACGAGTTGGGTGAGGAAGCTGCTGAGCCGGTCCACACATGCAAGAAATTATTTCACCCTTTGAGATAACAACCTCAGAAGGCTTATTCACTTGGAAATTAGAGAATATGATAACAATTTAGCATATATGGGCCAAAGAGGTTTAGCAGATCATGGAATACATGGCTGGGCCACGAATTGGTGATGCAGTAGGAGCAGGCCAACAAACATTAAAGCACAGATTATGTGGGGCACGTGCATGCATTAGAGAAAGGAATGGAGTACTTGTTTAGCATGTGGGCCAAAGCAAATGTGTAGCAGCCATGCAACTAAGCCATCATGAAGTAAACAAAAATTAGCAATAAGTTGCTGGGCAGAATATTCATCCGCCGGGGCGGGTGATTAGTAACGAAACTCCCCGCCGGGGCGGGGAGGCGGACTTTGAAGCATCCTTCTCCCAGTTGGACACGCAACCAGAGAAGCAAGCAAGTGATCAAATTGAGGCTGGGATATATAAAAAAACGTAGCAGCTGTATCTCCTTGACAAATGGGACTCTAATGAGATGAATTGAGGGCCCCACGAGTATATGGATATATAGCATCTCCTTTTTCTACAAGGATTTTCGGCAGCAACTTGAATTGTGTAACAATTGGGATGCTATCAATGGTGGGGGCCACGAGACTTGGAATAAAATGGGAGTAGCTTGTTATATAGAGAGTGACGTGACCTGCTTGGAGTGTGGAGGTTATTAATAAAAACATATTACACCTAGCCTGGGGAGGAATAGCAAATTTTGGGATCTGAACCGGATACAGGAGATTTGAAGCGGAGCATGATTGGATAAACACGGAGCAATTTGGAGACAGTAACGATAGGAGTTTTATATTCTTATCTTTCTCAATCCATATTATCTTTGTATTCGTTATGATTAGTACTCTGTGGATTATGGATTTTATTTCATTCGTTATGAACTAATTATTTATTTAAGCCTATGACGGATCTTATTATGTAATGGATGATTAATTATTTTTAAATCCAGTTTATGGAGGTTATTCCCAGGTTATTCATTATGTGTGTGATTAATTGATATAATTGCCTGATCAACGATTATTCTGTTATTTCTTATGAACTTGTGAAGGAACATAGGAGATTAGAACTGGCCATAGTGACATATGTTCGTGAATTCTGCATAGATGGAATTCGTGATTCGTGTTTAGGATAGATATATTCCTTTACGCCATATGTAATCTGAAAGAGAACTTGGTAGTAAATTCTTGGTTAATTGTAATTCGCATAGAAATATAGTGAGTTAATTAATTGGGATGTCTTATTTGAATCTATCATTTGTGGATGCAAATGAGTACGGATATTATGCATCGTGAGGTGGTTTTATCTACATTAGTGTTTTCGATTAATAATATGGGGGTAATTGAAATAAACTGGGGACAAAGATCTTATCTGAAGTCAAATAATAAGTGAAGTTGTAGGCTTAATTCTCTAAATTTTGTTAAAGATCTCGATTTAGTGTGTGGTTATTTTTATTCTAGTTATAGAAGAATCTATCTTTTTGCTGTTAGTTTGATAAAGTTGAAATACTCTAAAATTGGTACTTGTTCGATTAAATAGAAATTATTGTCTCTGTGGGTACGATCTTTGATTTATCACTGTATTACTTGTTGACCACGTACACTTGCGTGTTGCGCGTAGAAAATACCCAACAAGTTTTTGGCGCCGTTGCCGGGGATAATAATTGCGTTTATTACTTACAATATCGATTTAAATAAATCAATTTTAATTAAACATATATATATATATATTTATTCTTATTTTTGTTTGTTTGGAAATTTCAGGTACTTTCGATTAGTGCATGCAAACTAGATCGAAAAAATCAGAGTTGTTGCCCTTTGAGGACGATATCGACAAATGGTTTCGGGGGGTAACTGAGTGGATTGCAAAGAATCGACAGGAATTTGAAATACCCAAAACAAACATGGCGGACCAGCAACAGGAAGACAAACCTATGAAGGATTATGATATACCAAAAATCTCAGAAATCCATTCAAGTATAGCCAGGCCAGCAATTAATGCAAATAACTTCGAGATTAAGCCTGGGACAATACAGATGGTGCAGAACACATGTCAGTTTGGGGGTCTTCCGAATGATGATCCGAATGATCATATCTTCACTTTCATAGAAATCTGCGACACTTTCAAGTGCAATGGAGTGTCAGACGATGCACTCAAGCTGAGGTTATTCCCATTCTCGCTCAGAGACAAGGCGAAGGCTTGATTACATTCTGAACCGCCGGGGTCAATTACGACATGGAATGACCTAGCACAAAATTTTTTGGCTAAGTTCTTTCCACCATCGAAGACACATAAGATAAGGTCGGAGATATCTGCATTTGCACAATATCAAGGGGAGCCACTGTATGAAACATGGGAAAGATACAAAGAATTATTGAGGAAGTGCCCTCATCACGGATTTCCACCATGGATGCAGTTGAGTAATTTTTATAACGGAGTATCAAGTCAGATACGGTCTAGCATTGATGCAGCATCACAGGGAGCCTTTCTGACGAAGAAATTTGAGGACGGATGGGCATTGATAGAAACGATGGCTTCGAATGGGTACCAATGGCCGACTGAAAGATTGACTCAGCCCACAGTAGCGGGTGTTCTGCAAGTGGATAATTTGACAGCTATGATGGCACAACTAGCTTCGTTACAAAAGTGTATTGAGACCATGACAAAGGGAAAGATGCAGCAGGTAGCAATCGTATGCGAACTTTGTGCAGGAGAACATCCGATTGAACAATGTGCAATCAACCCAGCTGCAGTCAATTATGTGGGTAATTATAACAGACCAGCCAACACATACCAGAACACATATAATCAAGGGAACAGAAACTACCCAAACTTCTCATGGAGCAACACACAGACCCAACAACAGGCTCCACGACAACCATACCCTCCTGGTTTTCAGAATTCGCAGCAACAGGCAGCACCACAACAGGAGGAAAAGCTCGGTTGGGAAGAAGCTATAGCCAAAGTCAGAACAGATAATGAATTGACGAGGAAAGAGACGAAGGCTCTTGCGGTGGATATGAAGAATCTAATGATTCAAATAGGACAGATGGCAAGTGCAATGAATAACCGGCCCCAGGGATCGTTGCCTAGTGACACCGAGAAGAATCCGAAGGGAGGACATGAGCAATGTCAAGCGGTGACACTCAGGAGTGGAAAACAGTTAGATGAGCTAGAGTTGGAGAAGCCGGTAACCGAAGATCAAGCTGGACCTAGTAAGGAACAAACAGTGGAAAAAGACGCAGGAGAAAAACCAGCAGAAAAGAAACAAGTGGTTACACCAGTAGTTTATCCTCCACTGCCATTTCCACAAAGACTCCACAAACAAAAACTACAGCAACAGTTCACAAAATTCCTGGAAGTATTCAAGAAGCTGCATATAAATATACCGTTTGCAGAGGCATTAGAGCAGATGCCCAGTTATGCTAAATTCATGAAGGACATTCTATCAAAGAAAAAAAGACTAGAGGACTTCGAAACTGTAACACTGTCAGAAGAATGTAGTGCAATTCTGCAAAAGAAGCTTCCACCAAAGTTGAAAGATCCGGGTAGTTTTACCATTCCATGCACAATAGGAAGTGTAACCTTCAACAAATGCCTTTGTGATTTAGGTGCCAGTATTAATCTTATGCCACTATCAGTTTACACTCAGCTAGGATTATCGGCACCTAAACCTACCAACATCTCCCTACAATTGGCAGACAGATCAGTAACGTATCCTCGGGGAATTGTCGAAGACATTTTGGTGAAAGTAGACAAGTTACTCTTCCCAGCAGATTTCATCATCCTTGATTTTGAAAAAGATAAGGAAATCCCAATAATCCTTGGACGACCATTCTTGGCTACTGGTTACTCATCGACGTGCAGAAAGGAGAGTTGACCATGAGGGTGCACGATCAACAAGTCACCTTCAATGTATTCAAGGCCATGAACTTTCCCAAGGAAGATGAGGAATGTTACCGGGTGGATACAATAGACACATTGGTGGATGAGGAACAATTGCGGGTATTGAATACTGACCCACTAGAATTAGCATTGGTGGAAGAGTGTGATAAGGAGGATGCAGAAATAATAGAATATATACAGCTATTGGACGCAATTCCGAGAGCAAATAGATTCATATCACCAGTTGAACCTTTGGAAATGGAAGGAGTTTTATCATAAAAAATCAAGCCATCTCTCCAGGAACCACCTAAGCTTGAACTTAAACCATTACCTGATCACCTCAGGTATGCATTTTTAGGCGATTCATCTACTTTACCTGTTATTATTGTATCTGCACTTAACCCAATGCAGGAAAGTAGGCTGCTGAGAGTGTTAAGGGAACATAAATCGGCTATAGGCTGGACCATCGCCGACATTAAAGGGATCAGTCCGTCATTCTGTATGCACAAGATCCTGATGGAGGAAGATAGCAAGCCCACGGTAGAACAACAGAGGAGGCTCAATCCTATAATGAAAGAAGTGGTGAAGAAAGAGATCCTGAAATGGCTAGACGCAGGAGTTATCTACCCAATTTTAGACAGTGCTTGGGTGAGTCCGGTCCAATGTGTGCCAAAAAAGGGTGGTATGACAGTGGTGAAGAACGAAAATAATGAGTTAATACCGACAAGAACAGTAACCGGCTGGAGAGTCTGCATGGATTATAGAAAACTCAATAAGGCAACTAGAAAGGATCATTTCCCCTTGCCTTTCATTGATCAGATGTTGGACAGATTAGCCGGACATGAATATTACTGCTTATTGGACGGGTATTCCGGATACAACCAGATCGTCATTGCACCAGAGGATCAAGAAAAGACGACATTCACATGTCCTTATGGCACCTTTGCCTTCAGAAAGATGTCATTCGGACTGTGCAACGCACCAGCAACATTCCAGCGGTGCATGATGGCGATATTTTCAGATATGGTGGAGCAGAGTGTTGAGGTCTTTATGGACGATTTCTCCGTCTTTGGGGAGTCGTTTGATAGATGCCTTGAAAATCTGGTTTTGGTTTTGAAGAGGTGTGTGGAAACTAACCTGGTCCTCAACTGGGAGAAATGCCACTTTATGGTCCAAGAGGGGATAATTCTTGGCCACAAAGTCTCAGGAAAAGGATTGGAAGTCGACCGAGCAAAGTTAGAAACAATTGAAAATCTGCCACCGCCGACATCGGTAAAGGGTATTCGAAGTTTTCTCGGCCATGCTGGATTCCATAGACGATTTATCAAGGACTTCTCAAAAATCACTAAACCACTTTGCAGTCTATTAGAAAAAGATGTCCCATTTAAATTTGACGAAGACTGTCGAGTGGCTTTTGAACAGTTAAAGAAGAAGTTGACCACGGCCCCCGTAATAATAGCACCTGATTGGACCAAGCCCTTCGAACTCATGTGTGACGCAAGTGATTTTGCAGTTGGAGCAGTACTAGGACAAAGACAGGATAAAATCTTTCATGCCATCTACTATGCAAGCAAGACTCTAACAGATGCACAGTTAAACTACACAACCACGGAGAAAGAACTACTTGCGGTTGTGTATGCCTTCGACAAGTTCCGTTCATACTTGGTGGGAACTAAGGTGGTGGTGTACACCGACCATTCGGCCATCAGGTATTTAGTTGAGAAGAAAGACGCAAAGCCAAGGCTTATACGTTGGGTGTTGCTACTACAGGAATTTGACCTGGAAATTAAGGATAGAAAGGGAACAGAGAACCAGGTGGCCGATCACCTATCACGACTTGAGAACCCAAAGCAGGATGAAACAGACAAGTTAGCAATCAATGAACTATTTCCTGACGAGCAACTATTTTCGATAAACGGCGAGTTTCCGTGGTATGCGGACTTCGCCAATTACGTGGTCAGTAACGTCCTTCCACCAGACTTGTCCCGACACCAAAAGAGAAAATTCTTACACGATGTTAAGTGGTACATGTGGGACGAACCATACTTGTTCCGCCAATGTGCTGATAAAATGATCCGGCAATGTATACCGAAAAGTGAAGTGGAGAGTATCCTACAGGCGTGTCACGCATCACCATATGGAGGACACTATGGGGTTGATCGTACAGCAGCAAAAGTTCTTCAATCAGGATTCTACTGGCCCACGTTGTTCAGAGACACATATCATTGCGTGAAGAATTGTGATAGATGTCAGAGAGTGGGGAATATATCGAAACAGAATGAAATGCCATTAAACATGATCGTGGAAGTCGAGGTCTTCGACGTATGGGGGATCGATTTCATGGGACCCTTTCCATCTTCATTCAACAATCTGTACATCCTCTTAGCTGTAGATTACGTCTCAAAATGGGTTGAAGCAGTGGCATTACCGACAAATGATGCGAAAGTGGTGTTAAGGTTCCTGCAAAAGAATATATTCACTCGGTTCGGAACCCCACGAGCAATCATTAGCGATGAAGGAAGCCATTTTTGTAACAAATACTTCACTGCTCTTGTGGCTAAGTATGGGGTCAAACATAGGGTTGCCACAGCCTATCACCCGAAAACAAGTGGACAAGCGGAGGTGTCTAACAGGGACGTCAAAAGAATTTTGGAGAAAGTTGTAAATCCAAATAGGAAGGACTGGTCAGTAAAGGTAGACGATGCTTTGTGGGCGTATCGGATTGCCTACAAGACTCCAATAGGCATGCCTCCTTATCAACTCGTCTACGGGAAAGCATGTCACTTGCCGGTAGAACTAGAGCATCGAGCATATTGGGCAATCAAAAAGCTAAATTTTGATCAGTCAGCAGCAGGCGAAAAGCGATTGTTACAACTCAACGAACTAGACGAATTTCGCTTGCAGGCGTATGAGAATTCAAAGCTGTACAAGGAAAAGGTGAAGAAATGGCATGATCAGAAAATAATGCCCCGCCAGTTTGAACCAGGTCAATCAGTATTAGTATTCAACTCTCGGTTGAAATTATTCCCCGAAAAGCTGAAATCTAGATGGTCAGGTCCATTCACGATAAAGACGATATTCCCACATGGCGCCGTTGAGTTATATACTAAGGAGTCAACGGACACATTTAAAGTCAACGGTCAACGGTTAAAGCATTACTGGGGCAAAAACATTGATCGCCAAGCAACCACGGTCGTCCTGGCCGCACCCAAATAAAACAACGAAGGGGTCAGGCTAAAGACTTAAAATTAAGCGCTTGATGGGAGGCAACCCATCGGTTATTTTAATTTAGTTTTATTTTCATTTTTAGTTGCATGAATAATAAGGTAATAATGCATTAATGTAGAAACATCTATGCATGATACACATCTAATACAACTTGTGGTGTAATTGAAACAGGAACTCCAACTTCCAGATGGATCAAGGAATAATACAATAAGCAAAAGAAAAAGGAGACAAGGGAATTGAGAAAAGAATAAAATATATGGCTGGACAGAAGATATCCCCGCTGGGGCGGGTGGAAGAGGCATACATTTCCCGCCGGGGCGGGTCATGAATATGGCCGGTCAGAAGATTCTCCCGCTGGGGCGGAAGCACTAACGTTTGTATCCCCGCTGGGGCAGGTACACGGAACCAGAAAATCCTCAACTCAGTCTTACCGTCCCACTACCCAAATCCTCTCATACCCACTATCCTAACCTCTCCCAAATCCTATACAAATCCCATAACCTGCTATTCCCCTGCCCACTCACCGAAATCCCTAAGTCCCCCTTCACGAACTCCACTAACCCCCCCCCCCCACCTCAGTCATCTCCCAATCCCCCTCCGAAACCACCCACCATCACCCAATATACCCCCAAAGCCTTAGCCCACAACTCATGAATCATTTAAACCCCACTCCCATACCCATTACCGAAAATCCCATGCCACATAACTCCCCCCTGCACCCACGAAATTGTAAACCCATATAATCTCAAACCTTTATTCCACCATTCTTCCCAATCCAACTAGCCCCAACATACGCCCCAGGAATCCGGCATTAAACCACCCTGCACCCACGAACTGCAATACCCATTACCCAAAACACAGTATTGACATTATCCAGATGAATATCAAGGATATTGCATTTAGTATTGCCGCTCAGTCATACAGTCCACTACAACCGAATTGAAGGGCATACTAAGGTAATAGTTTCTATTGTTCAATTGGGTAACACGAATACTTGGAAATTCTGTTTGAATTGGAGAAGTTCTTGTGAAGAATGGTTGGTTCATTGTTATATTATACTTGCTTGCTTGGTTGAGTAACAAAATTTGGGGATATCCTAGAGAGCAAACTCACTCAACATCAACCCAACTTGACAGTGCACACCAAGTGTTCGGTAAAAGTACTGAATAACAAACTTTGGAAATACGTGAGTTTCAGCCCACAAACAACATGCCTCCCAGGCCATAAAAGAAGCAAAAGGGGGAAAGACCCTCATCCACGACCGCTCCACCATTCGACAGAAAAAAATTTCGAAGCGCGGAAGCCGCTGAACGTTTTGAATATGTGTCAGGAAAAGCCATCATCTCCGAACGTGGACTTAGACCGGATCCAATAGATGGCGAAATGCACAGGCAAATTAACGAACGGCTTTGGCACTATTTCACTCAACAGCCGGAACCCGCAGTGATAGCAATAGTGAAAGAATTTTATGCCAATGCGGAAAACGTCCTTCCGTATAGAGCTTTTGTAAGAGGAAGATTGGTCGATTTCAGTCCCGGAGCAATCAATGCCTTTTTCAATATAACACCTCCTGCCATGTGTCAATACACCCAGATGCGAGACGCCGGGATAGACTGTGATCGGGTTATTAAAGAAATATGCAAATCGGACACTGTCTGGGTAAAAGACAGTCGGAAAGGTATCATCGTCCTGACCTCCACTTTGAACAAATATGGGAAAGTCTGGTATTCTTTCCTATGTGCTAAACTACTGCCCTCAACACACACCAGTGATATCACTAAAGAGAAAGTCTCACTATTGTATGCCATTGTCAAAGATCTTAGCATCAATATTGGGACGGTCATCAATTTTTCAATTCGCCGGTGTTTGCAAGGAGGAATATCTGGAGGCTTACCACACCCATGTTTAATCACTGGGTTGTGTTTACAAGCAGGCGTAGTCTGGACACCGAATGAGCCAGTCCAATTCCCGTCGATGGTTATGGATTCTAAACTGATAAATAGATTTGAGTCATGGACGGGGGCTCCGGCCCATCCTCGAGGCCTCGGGTTTATAGTTTCAGACACAGAGGAAGAGGCTCGAGGTGCGGAAACCAGGATGTCCGACGAGGAATTTGAGCCACAACCATCGACCACACCCACAACAGCCATGTTTAGACGCCTTCAGCGAAGAATTGACTGCACAGCGGAACGACAGAATCATATGTTCGAGACACAGAACAATTTTAATGTTGTTCTTGCTGAGGCTTTCTCCCGCCTAAACACCGCCGCTGATCCACTCCAGTTCCCTGCTCCACAGCCGCTCCCGCCATATCCACCATCTGACTCAGACACCGATGAGGAGGCCGGCTCGACTGTTTGACTGAACAGGGAAGTCCTCTACACTTCAATTTCTAGATGTTTCACAATGAGGACATTGTTTCATTTAAGTTTGGGGGTATGAATTGTGTAGAGCTTTAATCACCATGAGTTTGGTTAGCATGTACATGAAGGGTAAAATATGTATAGTTGCATAGTAGTTTAATTAAAATTTGCATAGTAGAGTAGTTTAAGTTTTTATGAAAGAAAAAAAAATTGAAAAATCATAAAAGACCAAAAAGAGTTTGTAATTAGGATTGTATGAGTCAGTATGTCAATGGTAAGAAATAATTTTAGCCTGTGATGAGACTGGACTTACATAAGAATATAAACATAATGAAAACCAGAATGTTGATGTGTATTCAATCCTCTGCATGAGTCCTTACCTGTTTGACATTATTGCGTCGGTTAGCACGACAGACACCAATTTAGTCAACTCAGTTCGAATAGTCACATAATTGTCGTCTTGAACAGAAATTGAGTTTTAATAAAGGAAATTTAGTGAACTTGTATTAGTGACTAAGATTAGACATAAGTTTGGGGGAAGATATGGGAGCTATCTGAAAGAAAAAAAAATCAGAAAAATAAAAGAATTGAAAAAAAAAATAGAAACATGAATAAACACCGTGACTTGTTTAGTTTCGTGGCCGGTGGTACTCGAGTAAGTACGCCTTAGGGGATGTCTTTACACCCAGCGCCCTAAAGCCCTTCAGTTTGGGAGTCGTTGGTCGAAAACTCGCTACATGGGTATCACTGAAGAGCCTAAGGGAACTAAACATTGCACAGTCATGAGGAAATTTGAGATACGGAGAAAGAGCAAACTACTTTCGTGAATAAAAAAATAGAAAATCTCCCATATTAACTTCCGACTTGGTTAATGTTTACTTGAATTCACTGTACTTGGTTCACGAGATTTCTTGAGTTGAACTCTGATTATATTCTAAGACGCGTATTATGTTATATATTTGATCTGTAGTTGGGTATATTGTTGTTAAGCACACACACACCGCTTCAATGTTGACAGGTATAGATTCATAGTTGGGTTTTAATTACGGATGCGTATCTTGTTGAATTTAATGTTTATATCTGTTGTGAGTTTACTGAGGCATGAGGAGTTAGTTTTGTAATCACTGACAGTTACAGTTATGAGCATTGTATATTCTTGCATATGCATGTTTTTGCTTGAGGGCAAGCAAAGTCTCAAGTTTGGGGGTATTTGATGAGTGGGTTTTATACCCACGATTCGGTATTCATTTTAGTTTGAGTTTTGGGGTTTTCAAGTATTTATCTTAGCATTTTATTCAGATTTATATGTTTATGTGCAAGGAATGAAATGAGGGCGAGAGTAGATTTAAAGCACAAAAAAATTGCATGTTATATGCTTATTCTTTAATGTTTACTCTTTTTATTGTATGCCTGGATGACTCATGATGCTTATATTCGTATGTGTAGGTACAATTGAAGAGTTTTGTGTTGATTGGAAATAACTTAGAGGAAAAATGGAATTAACATGTACAAGCAAGTCACAAGCAGTTTACGAAATCATGAGGCAAGATGGTAAATGGTCTACGAGTTGGGTGAGGAAGCTGCTGAGCCGGTCCACACATGCAAGAAATTATTTCACCCTTTGAGATAACAACCTCAGAAGGCTTATTCACTTGGAAATTAGAGAATATGATAACAATTTAGCATATATGGGCCAAAGAGGTTTAGCAGATCATGGAATACATGGCTGGGCCACGAATTGGTGATGCAGTAGGAGCGGCCAACAAACATTAAAGCACAGATTATGTAGGGCACGTGCATGCATTTGAGAAAGGAATGGAGTACTTGTTTAGCATGTGGGCCAAAGCAAATGTGTAGCAGCCATGCAACTAAGCCATCATGAAGTAAACAAAAATTAGCAATAAGTTGCTGGGCAGAATATTCATCCGCCGGGGCGGGTGATTAGTAACGAAACTCCCCGCCGAGGCGGGGAGGCGGACTTTGAAGCATCCTTCTCCCAGTTGGACACGCAACCAGAGAAGCAAGCAAGTGATCAAATTGAGGCTGGGATATATAAAAAAAACGTAGCAGCTGTATCTCCTTGACAAATGGGACTCTAATGAGATGAATTGAGGGCCCCACGAGTATATGGATATATAGCATCTCCTTTTGCTACAAGGATTTTCGGCAGCAACTTGAATTGTGTAACAATTGGGATGCTATCAATGGTGGGGGCCACGAGACTTGGAATAAAATAGGAGTAGCTTGTTATATAGAGAGTGACGTGACCTGCTTGGAGTGTGGAGGTTATTAATAAAAACAGATTACACCTAGCCTGGGGAGGAATAGCAAATTTTGGGATCTGAACCGGATACAGGAGATTTGAAGCGGAGCATGATTGGATAAACACGGAGCAATTTGGAGACAGTAACGACAGGAGTTTTATATTCCTATCTTTCTCAATCCATATTATCTTTGTATTCGTTATGATTAGTACTCTGTGGATTATGGATTTTATTTCATTCGTTATGAACTAATTATTTATTTAAGCCTATGACGGAACTTATTATGTAATGGATGATTAATTATTTTTAAATCCAGTTTATGGAGGTTATTCCCAGGTTATTCATTATGTGTGTGATTAATTGATATAATTGCCTGATCAACGATTATTCTGTTATTTCTTATGAACTTGTGAAGGAACATAGGAGATTAGAACTGGCCATAGTGACATATGTTCGTGAATTCTGCATAGATGGAATTCGTGATTCGTGTTTAGGATAGATATATTCCTTTACGCCATATGTAATCTGAAAGAGAACTTGGTAGTAAATTCTTGGTTAATTATAATTCGCATAGAAATATAGTGAGTTAATTAATTGGGATGTCTTATTTGAATCTATCATTTGTGGATGCAAATGAGTACGGATATTATGCATCGTGAGGTGGTTTTATCTACATTAGTGTTTTCGATTAATAATATGGGGGTAATTGAAATAAACTGGGGACAAAGATCTTATTTGAAGTGAAATAATGAGTGAAGTTGTAGGCTTAATTCTCTAAATTTTGTTAAAGATCTCGATTTAGTGTGTGGTTATTTTTATTCTAGTTATAGAAGAATCTATCTTTTGGCTGTTAGTTTGATAAAGTTGAAATACTCTAAAATTGGTACTTGTTCGATTAAATAGAAATTATTGTCTCTGTGGGTACGATCTTTGATTTATCACTGTATTACTTGTTGACCACGTACACTTGCGTGTTGCGCGTAGAAAATATCCAACACCGGTGGTGTTGGGATCAGAACCAGAAGAGTTGTTTGGGGACGACATTGTTAGGGCTTTGATAGCTTGAAAGAAATAGATTGTTGTTCTTGCCGGAGGAAGAAGATTTGAGAGAGAAGAAATATTTTGAAAGCAGTAAGGTAAATGGTTGTGATGTTGGGGGTTTTGTTTTGTCTTGGAGGAGGCTGTTCCTGAATCCCAAGGGACGGCGCATTGATGGGGGGAAATGATGAGGCACGTGAGGAGGTGAAGGGTTGGAGACGGGGGGGGGCTGTTTGGTTGCTCCGGTTTCTTGGTTCTGGGTTGATTGAATGAGGCTGATGGGCCGTGTGAGGTGGGCCGGTGCTGATTAGTTTGTTCCTGAGGTTGGGCTCTGACAGAGAATCCCTGCTCTTGGACTTGTTGGGCTCGAACAGAGAGTGCCATTTTTTTTAGTCGGTGGGCTGGACAATTTTGCATGGAGGGGCTATATACTCTTCCATCAAATGTTCCATTTAATGAAAGACTGTGGGGCAATGTTGGGGCCTGAATATTTGAAGACCAAAGACCCGAATTGGGGCTTAACCTCGGTTGGGCCATGGTTGGGCCATGTTGGGGTCCGAAGGGTCCATCTTGGGTTACAACTCCTTAATTATATGGAGATTCTAGTTATGGAAGGAAGATTCATACATTGATTGGACTTCCTATATCTTTGGAGATTTGATACTATCTTATTATGAAAAGGATACACAGGGGAACCCTAATCCTATGTGGAAGTGGATTCTAGCATGGATGTGAGGTATTATAAATATAAGGCTTGACTATTCACAAGGTACACTTACACTTTATTATTTCAGCAATAGAGTACTTTTACCTCCATCGTTAAACCTTGTCAGTTTGTACTTACTCTCACACCGGAGCTATCCTCCGGCGGCCCAAGCCATCAAGTTTTGGTGTTTACCCGTTTTGTGCAGGATTGGACGCGCTTTGGTGATTGTAGCGCTTGGACGGATCTTGGCATTAACAATATATATTTGTCAATTGTTAATTTGAGATTCACTGTCATGTACTTGAGACATTTTGGTCTTTATAATTCTCATTGTAATAATGATTATGTTTCTGTTTGTTATTGTTCTCTTAAAACTACATGGCAGTGGTTCCATCATTGGAGCTTGGCTCATTTGTCAAATTTTAATCCAAGATGCACTTGGAAAGGCTGCCATTGAAAGCATGTTTCTGAAGGTAAGGATCGGAAAGGCTGCCATTGAAAGCATTTTTCAGATGTCTTAAAATGAATTCAATTGCTTTCACCACAATGATAACAAAGATATGAATTCAAATACTTGTTTCAGTTGAGAATATAAAGTTATTAGTAGTTTTTGAGTACTGCCATATCGCCCAAATATTAGTAGAGTCTTGATGAATTGCTTTTGTTTAGAGTTATTGCTTGTATCATAATATAATTAATATTGTAAATTTATCTTTGTAATTTCTGTAACATATGTATTTTTATATGTAAATGAAATTGAAGTTTTTCTAAATTTGTACTTGTATGTCTCATTTTGGTGTGATCCATCTCTAACTTAAGCTTGAATAGAAAGGCTCGCGAATTACTCGTTGGTAAAATGAGCTGAGTAACTCTGAAGTAAGTAGTATCGAGTAATTCATCGAGTTTTATATGAGCAACCCTAGAAATTATCAGTTCGAATTTGAGTCGAACCTGAACACAAATTTATATCATTAGGCATAAATATTTACCAAACAAACATAATATATGTCAAGCTAAGAGAAGTTATTAGAACAGACTAAATTGATAAAGACAATAATTGGATTTCATTTCATAACATGTTTATAGGGGCCATACCCTAGATAACTAAAAAAAATGATGACACAATAGCTTAATAGCTCAAACAACTACAAATAGACAATATTTCACTGCACCGTGTGACACTCTAAAGCGTAAGCTCCCCTGCTGCCCTGATGGACCTTCCATTTTATTCATCACTCCCAACTCCAAGTATTCCTACATAGAAAATCTTTTTAACCAACTGAAAGTGACCATGGTTAAATAACCCAACTCAAATTATATGTTTGAAAGCTAAACTGTTTAAAGATCCAAAAAGAAGCGACAGAAACAAGAAGAATTGTTCTTGAACCATACAAATATACACATTCATGGAAATACTGCATCATTCTCGTTCCATCAATTTCCATTGATGATTTAGAATCACAATGAAATTTTGAAATAACTTCATTATCACTCAACATTGCATCATTCTTGTCTCCGGATGCAGTATTACCAAAAGAGCTTGAATTCTAAGTTGCATTCTCTGATTCAATTTCTACTAGAGGATTATCACCAGGAGGTGTACATTCCACTATATTGACCTCCGAATGATCACCTCTATGGTGCAGCTCACCTGCAACATAATTTAACAAAGTTTTGCCAATAAACAATGTCAATGAGAGGCGAGACAAAAATTAATTATTATGCAAATCTGTAAAGGAAAGGTAATTAATTTCGGGAGTAAAAGGAACTCTATCACTGCACTATTTACGCCCTGATACTAAATCAGTCAGGCTTTCATTAAAGCTTGATTTTGGTTGGTTTAGGAAATTGGGAATTGCAGTGCATAAATTATAACAAGCGAGAAACATCAGAATTTGAAATGCAATTTCATTATAAATATCTTATCATTGAGTTGTAGA
Organism: Panax stipuleanatus; assembly: GCA_020205555.1. NCBI lineage: Eukaryota > Viridiplantae > Streptophyta > Magnoliopsida > Apiales > Araliaceae > Panax > Panax stipuleanatus. Next base: position 120,723,427 of record CM035125.1, read on the forward strand.
CTTAAAGCTATGAAAATGATGGAAAATATACCGACAACTTGTCTGCTTTTAGATGATGTTACTGTCAGGTAATATTTCAAAAAAATTGACTTAGTAATGGCACAACAATCCTTTCCTTTTGATTGGTGATTTAAGTTTAAACTCTTGATCCATCAAGATTGTATCTACATCACAACATACATCATATCTTATGATGGCATATGGTATCTAATAAATGTTGTCTGATCTACATCACAACATACATCATATCAATTGGGTAGATACATAATCTTCTTGTGCCCCAGAATTTCAAATACACATTTCCTCTCCAACTATAATTCAAGTAAAAGAAATATCATAACAACAAAGATCCATACTTTATTATCAAACAGCAGACTGACAACAATAAAAGAAAAAGAAAAAAAATACCAGTTAAGGATTTGTCAGCATAGACAAGTGTTGGATCAAGAGCACTTCTTTCAACTTAAAATTTTCAGTTAGGATCATCTATCTTGTTGTCACTTTATCATATTAAATTCCAAAATTCCAGAATTTCAATTCAAACTAAAACAAAAAAGAATAAAACTTTACTTCACCAATTCAGTTCAAATCCGCGAAATGGGAATTCGAAATTCTTTCAAATAAGCGACGATTTGAGTTGTATCTTCTAATATCTAGCAATTCTATACATCAGCTGATAAACTGGAGTATATATATATAGGAAGCTAATCCATGGCAACCGGTTGCCCCATCAACCACTTTTCTCTCAGCCCCTACATGTAGTAGCAACTTGTAAATCAATTTTTTGGTCAAACCATGCAAGTACAGTGGATCCCATTAAAATAAAAACTCTCAAACCGCCACAGTTAGAAGCGGCTGATGAGAAAATTTTGTCCCAATTTCTATGTCACTTTCATTATATTAAACTTATAATAAATTATATTATTATAATAATAATATTAATTGTTTGATTTATTAATAATAATAAATAAAATTATAAATAATATTAATAATAATTAATTGTTTGATTTAATAAATATAATAATATTAATTGTTTGATTTATTAATAATAATAATAGTAATAATATTAATTGTTTTATTTAATAAATAAAATTATAAATAGTATTAATTAAATTTAAGGTAATAATAATAATAATAATAATATATTGTTATTGTTTTTATTATTATTATTATTATTATTATTATTATTATTACAAAATACTAATTAAATTTAAACTTCCGGCAGGAAGATAAATGCTGAGAATTTACACCTACAAAATAGGTAAAACATGTAATGATTTTGCACTTACTTGGACCCACACGAAAATTACATTTACAAAATAGTTGCCAACCGCTACATCGTGTAGCAGCTTGGGCTAAAAACAAACATATGGGACCCACGCCAACCAAGCACTTAATTATGTTATAACAAAAAATTGTCAGCAAGCCGCTTTAGGGTGTAGCGGCTGTTGGTTTATTGAATATGAGAACTTTTAATTTGGGACAACATTAATAAGCGGCTGTTGGTTTATTAAATATGGCGACTTTCAATTTGGGACAACATTAATACATGTAGCGGCACACCTTATTTTGGAATGAAATATATGCATTTAATACTTTTGATCATTTTGTAAAATTCTTAAAATCCAAGATTATTAAAAATTTAATTTAAAAAACATAATAATTTTAATTAACATTATTTTTATATTAATATCAATTATTAAAATTAATAATAATTTGTTGTCATTAATAATAATAATGTGATTATTAATATTAGAAATACATTAACATAACCAAACTGACATGTTCATTTTCATTTGTACAAAAAACATAGCAAAAATAATACAACTGACGCTTATTTTTTTGGCTCAGGAATTCCTAACACTCGATAGTGGTTGCGCTTATCATGGTCGGTTTCAAAGCCGCAAATTGCACATTTTCGATGAGGCTTAGAACTTACAATTTTCTCGAGTGGACTTTTTATTCTGGATTGCTTTTTGCGGCCCTTTGTTTGAGATATAATAGGCGGCAAAAACTCGTCTTCTTCTGCTTCCTCCTCTACATCTTCATCATCATTATCGTAACTCATATCCTGAGGTGGATCTCCAGCCGTGCGATCAATGTCGTCGTCTGCCAGATCAGTAATATTCTCATCTGGATCATACTGGTTAACCAACGACTTTCCTTGTACATTGAGTGTAAGAATAGTTTTGTAACCGCGAACTGAGCACGCAACTTTACTCACTAAGTCCTGGTAATCACTCATCAAATGATTATAGCGCCCACCTTGATCTTATTTGAAGTCAACAGCTGTGGTGTTAAAGAGTAATTCTTCACCATTGCTTTTGTTCGCGTCTCTTGTCCACCGATAAAGAATCATCTCGTTCGGTATTTGTGAAATACTCTTAAACATGAAATATCTCAAGATGTGCCTGCATAATTCACCAGAATGAGAAAACATTTGACAATTACATGTTACCGACCCCTGCTGACGATTGTTAACGATTTCTTTATATATTCCACCACTTTCAGTTGCATCTGCAATATACACTGCATATATCTTAGTATCAGTGTCACACAACTCACTAACTTTATGAACATTGTATTTCAAGGAATCGAAGAATTGACGTTGGAAACGTCTAAACATCTCTTTTGTGTACACTTGTTCAGCATGAACCTCTAATGATGAATCGAGTACCATATTCCTTTTCTGGTGTTTTGTTATATAGTCGGCCTTCCTCTCTTTGATAAATTATTTTTCTATAGCCTTCTGACTCTGCACTACAAATTCTTTCATACCTGTTGAAGCATTAACGAACTCATCAAAAAAATTATTCATGCTCTTGCTTCTTCCGGAGGTAGTCATTCCCGCGGCAAAAGATCTCTTTGTATATGTTGGAATCCATTTCTGTCCTATATCATACAAACTTCCAAGCCACTCATTGGTATACAATTCATAAGAACTTATCAGAATATGCCAACACTCTTCAAACTCCCCGATGGATAATGAATTATAGACACAATTGTTAAAATCATTTTTGAATGATGGGTGCTCAGAATAAACATGATGCAATTTCTCAGGAAATTTATTGCTAATATGCCAAGAACACAATAAATGATAACTAGAAGGAAGTACCGTAGCAATAGCATTACTCATGGCTTTATCTTGGTCAGTGATGATGGTTGTAGGTGCCTAGTAGTCCATGGCTTCGAGCCATGTCTCTAATACCCAAACGAAAGTGTCCTCTATCTTGTCTCTTAACAATGCAAATCCAAATAATATAGATTGATAATGGTGGTTGACTCCGAAAAATGGAACGAACGGCATGCCATACTTATTTGTCCGGTACGTATTATCAAATGTCACAACATCTCTGAATCGTTGATACATAAACCTTGATCGGGCATCAACCCACAAAATACAAGCTATGTGATTGTTTTCACCAGGTTTCACCCGGAATTTTTTTTTTACTATCACTTCCGGATGCAAGCTTTTTCAAATAATTTACAGCAGCTTATGCATCATTTTCATCTGCAGAATCACGCCATTAAATCTCTCACCACATTCTGAACATTTACATTAGAGAAAGGAACATTTTGCATCCCACCACCCATTGTGCTCAAAACATTCATCATCCTACTAGGACCAATACCAGACTTATTTAAAGTGTCAATTAAATTTCTTGCAACCGGAGTAATATTTCTGTGTGTTTCTATCAAATCTACTTTGGTGGGGGTGACTAAGTGATGATTGTGCTCTAGATGAACAATAGAAATACGCCAATTGTCTTCTTTCTTATTGTGGACAACATATATTCTAGCTTTGCATAATGTGCGTCCAATAGAGTCTCTCTGTCTACTTATTTTATTACTACCATCTTCATCATCGAGTAAACTCTTTACAACAATTGGTGTACCGGCTTTTTTACAGACATACAACCTAGATGACACATCATTCGTATGAGCATGTTTATGACTAGTTGCAATTCTAATCTCAAATCCATTTTTACGAGCATATGATCTATAAAAAATTTCAATTTCTTCCAACGTACAAAATAATTGACCAACGTATGGAACAATTTCAAATTTACGACTTTCAACTTCACTTACAAACTCAGATGCATTTTCACGATCTAAACTTGCAACAGAATCTGAAGAACTAGATACAAAAAATTTCTTATGGATATTATATGCCATTTTGAAAAACTTACCTATGAATAATAATGAAGAATTTTCGGATCAGAACTTCAAGTTGAACTTGGGAAGTGAAAGTGTTACAAGCTACAAAGAATATGAAGGAACCAAGATGTATGAGATAAAGGAAAGGAATGATAGAAAGACAATTTGTAGAAAAAACTAAGCTGCAAGAGAATAAAAAGGGTGATGGGGATCAGCCGCTACATGTGGTAGCGGCTAATGCTTTCATATTCAAAAGTAATATTACTTTTCCCATTTCCAATGTCAGCTTTTCCCATTTCCCGGACCAATGTTTTCCTTCCCATTTCCCGAGTTTCGTATATAAAATAAATATTATTACTAATTAATATTATTATTATATTAATAATAATATTATTATTATTATTAATAGTAATAATAGTAATATATAATATTAATACTGGATTATTATAATAATAATAATATTATTATTAATTCTCATTAATATTATTATTATTATTAAAGTATATTATTATTAGTATTATTATTGTTGTTGTTGTTATAATCCTTTTAATAATATTAGTACTAATAATATAATAATCATAATATGTCACGTCATTTCCATGTCAGCTTTTTGCTTTTTTTTGGACCAAGCCGCTACATGGTGTAGTGGTTGGCAAACTGTTTAAGTGTCATATAAGTTAGAGAGCAAAGTGTCAGAAAAATAATAGTGGTGGGACCCACCCATAGGAATAAGGGTCAGCCCAAGATGTGTTGGTACATGTATTAATGTTGTCCCAAATTGAAAGTCCTTATGTATTAATATTGTCCCAAATTAAATTGTCACATATTCAATACTAAATCACAACCGCTACACCCTGTAGCGGCTGGCTGACATGCCTCGCGTTCTGTTCAAAGTAATAGTAATCATCATCATCATTACCAATAGTAATCATCATTACCAATAATGGTGTAATAATTTTATTTTGGGTTTTGTCTTTGTCCCAAATTGAAAGTCTCATTTGCATGTTCACCAACCCGCTACATATTGTGGTGGCTTACTTTCCCTTTGCCTTGATTTCCGTTCCAAGCACTTATTTTATGGCATTTGCCTCATTGGGCGTTCCATTTAAGCAAGTTGTTTCGGACAGTGATTTGCACATGTACCGGACAAAATGTTGAAAACTATTGGATGCACAAATAAGTTTTTGCTTTATATTAAATTTAAATATTCAAATTAACAAATTTTATTTTGTTTTGATAATAATAAAAAATATAGTTATCATTTAAACAAAGTGAACATTACAAAATAATAATATATATCAAGTTGAATGAAAAAATTAATAATAATATGAAATATATAATTAACATAACATATAGAAATTCAATTCATGTGAATTAGATTAAAGCTCCGTTGATTTTTTATATGTCAACATCCGGAAGTAGTCTAGCAGCTTTGTTACAGAGTTCCCACGCGATTCAGTATCGAAATACCGTTACATCTTCTAAGGACCACTTCTCATGGCGAATATCAACAGTGCCCCTAATGAAATAGTCGACATACTTGCATACTAAAACGCCACAGTCATCTTTGTTATGCTGCATCGGTCGGGTCTTCGCAGTAATCACATGGGGATTATCGATGGGCCACTTACGCATTTGATTACCAATTCGTAAGCACATTGGTATCAATTGTAACGCCACGTCAACGAATCCTTTGTACATTTGTTGTAGTGTCATGCGCGGGGTATCATTGAAGAACGGGTCGAGGATGGTCACTGTCCAATCGTTAACCGAGAACACCAACAGGACAAAATGCTTCTGATGTGTACAACAAGACGGCAGGAATATAAAATTACATTCGTGTAAAGGTGGGTTGTAAGACCCCAACTTTTATGAATAAAGATTTAATTTTATTTATTTATTATTTCAAAATAGTAATGTGTTGATTGATAAATATGAAAGTTATGGGTGAAATGTGCAAATATTTCAAAATGAGCAAGTGGTTATAAAATATTCTGGTTGTCGGGGAATATTCGTTTGGTCGTGGAATATTCTTGTTGTCGGGGAATATTCGTACGACGGCGCAGCTATTTGTGGGCTCCACAACGGAATAACTGTCGGATATAGAAAGCGACAGAAATAACCTTTTTATAAAATAACGGCGTAGTTGTTACCGTTAGTACTGTTGAAATACCCGGTGGTTAAAATACAGTGATACGCGGTGTTGCACAGTAGCACACGGTATCGCACAGTATTTTGAATTATTGAGTCTTATGTGAGAAGGCACTTACTCAATTATTGTTACAGTAATTACTGTTCAATATTTTATATTATTGACTCAATAATTGCTACGTTGATATTTTATATTATTGACTCAATAATTGTTACATTGATATTTTATTGACTCAATAATTGCTACGTTGCTATTTTATATGATTGATTTAATAATTGTCACTGCACAGTATTTCACATTATCAACTCAATAATTCATATTATTTGAATAATATTATTAGATAGCATTATTGACAATGTCTAAGGAAGTTCTGTCTAGGAGGGGTTATTTAATTGCGCGCCAGTAAGGAGAAGTCCTTATCAGAAGGCCCTCTCTTTCCTGGGAACGACCTGGTTGTCAATATTGTAGTTCTGTAATATTATTTGTGAATAATTAATTATTGATTTATATGATAAAGAAATATTTATTTTGTGGATATAAAAGAAGGAATTAGTGCTGATGTGTTTTTATCAGTATTTTGGTGTGAGAAATCATCTGTTTATGGATTTCGGATAATTTATGTTTGGAATTTGGAAAAACTTCTTTCTACAAAGTTGTAGAGAATTAAATTTCCTATGGAAGGACATAGAATTTGTATTTTTCTGACAAATGGGCTATTTATTATGAATTATTGAAGTTTCGGAAAATAAATATTTTTTAATGGGTGGGCCCCACTTTTGTTGAAATTTTTTTAGCTCCAGGCAGCGGAAAATTTTTGAAAATAATAATATTTTATTATTTTAGTCTCATTTGGCATCCTAAGCTTTTCTTATAAATAGGGTGCTTAGGTTAGAATTGAAAATCACACCAGAATCAGAAGTTTTCTATCTCTATAATATCGAGCGTATTTTTGTGAGTATTTAGATACTTTGAGTATTAGTATTCAGTGCAAGTTTCCTTCGATATTATATCCGATATTTCAGTCAGAAGTACTATCCTTTTGAGGTAAGGGATGTTATTTTCTTTCGTAAATGATGTTATTCTTTTCAATATCATTATACCGAAATATTGGCATGGATTTTGTTATGAAATTCTTACTTTTTCCGTCGGAGTTACTATTCACGTATACGGTACTATTCACGTATACGACACTATTCATGAAAAGATTAAATTTTCATCTAAATGTCCAAGTTGCTTGTTAAAGTTCTTATCTTTGATTGGATCTAAGTTTTGAGCTTTATTCTTGAATTTTGCTATACAAAGTATTATTATGAAATATTTTGAATTTGGATAAACTAAAATGCGAATCCTTAATCTTTGTCTTTTATCTCACTGAATTCGTTCTTTGAAATATTTTTCATCATCCTCAGTCTTAAAAGATGATGTAACTGAATATCTTTAGCCTGTAGAGCAAAGATGAATGATTACCTGATGAATATCTTTGGCCTGTAGTGCAAAGATGACAGGTGTTGAGATGAACATGACCACTGATGATACAAATGAATATCTTTGGCCTGTAGTGCAAAGATGAATATTTGATTCGAGATGTATATTGATTGATGTTACATGGATAAAATATTGATGATGGACTTTTAAATCATAGAAGATAGTAGACTTCATTCTCTGCTTAACTCTTCTAATGAATTGTTACTTTCCGCTGCGAATATTGATCTAAAGTTGGTTGTCCATTATATTTTATCTGATTTGTTGAAGACTAACGATAATTTATTTTCCATTATCTTAGTCATAATATTCTTTACTGGGCTAGTTGAGCTCACCCTTTTCATCTGTTGTCCTCTTCAGGAAATGAGAATGTTGCGGGAACTAGTCGGGGGACAGAGTGATGGTCCGAGTTAGAGCAGTAGTAGTCCTCACTATTTCTGATAAATAGTGTGATAATAATTGTAATGAGGACTTAGTTTGAATATTAATATTTTCTACATATTTGTATTGACACTCACAGTTGTGTGGTCGTATTTTGCACGACCGTATGATATACAAGTTTGTATTTGAATTCTGTACCATGTATTTGGCGACTCAAAATGGGTTGGGTTGACTGGACCTATTCTGGGGGCGTCACATGGGCCCACATCTGGGTGCACATATGGTAGGCAAAAATTAAATGCACCATTTTCCCTGCTGGGGGGCACATATTGTTGCTTAAGATGCAGGAAGAATGACTCCATGAATCCAAATTAGGTCCACTTTTTTATTCCCCGCAACTTGTAGTACTCCTCTCTATCCCGCAGTAACATCATATACGCGTCCACGATATGCTCGAATACTAATAATAACAATGATAATAATAATAATAATAATAATAATAATAACAACAACAAAAACAACAACAACAACAATACTAACAATAACTACAATAATAACAATGACAATTATAATAATAATAATTCTGCATAATAATAATAATAATAATAGTAATAATAATAATAAGAGATCACAATAATAATAATAACAGTAATAACAATAACATTAATCACAATAATAATAATTATAATAATAACAACAACAATAATGACAATAATATAATGATAATAATAATAACAACATAATAATAATGATAGTATTAATAAAAATAAAAATATAATATTAATATTAATATTAACAACAACAACAATAATAATATTACATAAAATTATAAAATTCTTACAAAAATTTGGTAGGAATTGCCTCTACTTTTTATTTCTTTCCTCCTCCCACTTTTCTCTTCTATGTTATATCTCCGGTTGCTTGATTTAAGTTTCCTTGTTGGCTGAATAAATTTATGAATAATGGGTTATTGGCTAAATGTTTGGTTGAACAATGGAGGAAATAAAGAGCAAATGATGTGTTAAATAGGAATGAAGCAGCCGCTACAAAGAGTAGCAGTCTGCAGAACCGTCCCATCCAATTATAGTGTTTGTCATAATGTCATAGCTTTGTCATAATGCTACTTCCCTATGATATGACTTCCCAAAAATTGCTTATTCCCAATGTTCGGTCACATGTTTCTTTTTGTCTCAGTTCGGCTGGCATAGTAATATATACTTATTGACGTGGGTCCCATATGAATTTAAGCCTAAGCCGCTACACCACTTAGCAGTTTGTAGGAATTATTTTTGTCAGCCGCTCATGTAAGTGCAAAATTATTACATGTTTTTCCTATTTTGTAAGTGTAAATTCTCAGCATTTATCTTTCTGCCGGAAGTTTAAATTTAATTAGTTTTTTGTAATAATAATAATAATAATAATAATAATAATAATAATAATATATTATTATTATTATTATTATTAATATTATTATTATTATCATAAATTCAATTAATATTATTTATAATTTTATTTATTAAATAAAATAATTAATATTATTACTATTATTATTATTAATAAATCAAACAATTAATTATTATTAATATTATTTATAATTTTATTTTTTATTATTAATAAATCAAATAATTAATATTATTATTAGTTATTATTAATATTATTATATTTATTAAATCAAACAATTAATTATTATTAATATTATTTACAATTTTATTTTTTATTATTAATAAATCAAATAATTAATATTATTAATATAATAATATAATTTATTATAAGTTTAATATAATGAAAGTGACATAGAAAGTGGGACAAAATTTTCTCATCAGCCGCTTCTAACTATGGTGATTTGGGAGTTTTTATTTTAATGGGGCCCACTGTACTTGCATGGTTTGACCAAAAAAATGATTTACAAGCTGATACTACATGTAGCGGCTAGAAGAAAAGTGGTTGTTGAGGCAACCGGTTGCCATGGATTAGCTTCCATATATATATATATATATATATATATATATATATATATATATATATATATACAAAAATGATGAGAGTGAAAGATATACTCACAAATTGAATGGGATAAAACTGATTGATTAGTTATGTCTGTGAGTGATACTTCACCATTGCTTACATTGAATTCTTATTTTCTCCTCGAAATTTTGTAAAAGAAGAGAGAATAAGTGAGAATTGTGGCAAGGCGGAAATCAAGATGAGAGAGAAATATTTGGGCAATGAAAGAAGAGAAGAAAATAAAAATCCAAAACGACTTTACTCCCTGCGTTTTGACAAACAGGGAGTAAATGTGATGTACATGTAGATTTACTCAAAATCATATATCCATTTGGTTCAACAAACTAGAAAACTGGTTTTAAGTCCTTATCTTTTTTAACATTTTTCTAATGCTTTTTAAATATATTTGTTACTTTAAAGGTTTATATATACTCGGCTATATTAATCAAGGGAACTCAACTGAAACACTCAAACTTGGTTGGAACATATGGACCATTCAGGACAACATCAAATAACTTATCATCAATCACATCCATATAAGTCTACATATGCTCTTTCCAATTAGCAAACTTTTCTCTATCTAGAAGAGGTGGCCTATTTCCACAACTAAGCTCAGAACTGGTTTTATTATGTGCCATATGATCAACTCAAAGTGTAAACTTAAATGTTTGTGAGAACCTGTTCTAATACCACTTATTTCCCAGAGGCACAAATAGAGATCTGGAAGGTGGTTGAATAGATCTTTAAAACCTTTTGCTTATTTAAAGATGTATTACTAGATAATTAGTTAATAAAGATTAATTATGCACAACAGAATATACTTTGAAACCCCCCCCCCCCCCCCCCTTAAAGATTAAGAAAAATCTCAGTTCCAAATTTAGTCTTGTGGTTTTAAGTCACACAAACATGATAAATAATATGACAGAACATAAGTGCTAAAAAGTAAATAACACAAGCAAGATTTAAGTGGTTCGGAGACTAAATAACTTCTAATCCACTCTTTTACTTCAACAAGTAGGAAATCTACTAAACATGGGGTCACTAAGACCAGATCACTAAGATCTATTACAACTGAATTACTTAGATTCCTTCGAGTAACTAACTATCGGAAAGGTCACTTCGACCTCTTCAAGTTACTCAGTCTTGGAATATGGACACTTAGTCCCAGATCACTAAGATCTCTTCAAGTCAACCAGTCTTTAAATATGGACACTTACTCCTAGATCAGTAAGATCTCTTCAAGTCACTCATACTTGGAAGATTTTCACACAAACAATGAATCACTGTTGATTGAATGATATTGAGAGGTACTATTAATTTGATAATAAGGTTCTCTTCTCAAGTACTTAGCAACTTGAACAAGTTATTCATATTCGTATAGTGAATTCTTTTTACTTTAGCAAAGCTTTGGCTTTTTGATCAGAGTTATTCGCTTCTCACTTTCTGCTCTCTACAGTCAGCTTTTAAATTTGAATCCTTGAAGCCTTTATAGTCTGTCGGAGAGTCCTCTAGTTGGAAGGTTTTCGTTAGCGCATTTAATGATCAGATACTTTGGGATCCTTGATGTTGACATTTTAAGTTGATGTGTCAGCTTGCTTTACGGCTTGAACCTGTCCCATCAGACTGTAGCCTCACCTACCACCTGGTAGTTGTCGCTTTCACCAAACTAGTTGTTAGACACAACTTCTGAACTTCGATTTTAACTAAGGATGTTTGGTGAATGTATCAGAACCTTCAATCAACAACGTTCCCCTGTTAGTCTTCTTGTGATACTTAACTTGCTCTATGAACCTTGTCAATAGTAGAGTGATGAATAACATAAAGTCTGATCTCTACATTCTGCCCTATGACTTGAGCTCTACAAACATCAACTCTATGATCTACTATACGAATGACTTTTGATAAAGATCACTCTACGATTTTTGAGTAAACTCTGCGAGCTTCTCTTTACTCTTCGAATACTTCGGTAACTCTACAATTCCGAAGACAGCTCTTCGAACTAACTGAAGAGTTCAATGTTTCTTTATAGATTTACGAGTACCCAGTTAATGTTCTACGAACAGTCTTGATTATTTTTCCACCTGATCTTTAATATTCGATCTTTAACATAAATTTACAATCAATATGATTGCTGTAACGGGACGAATTTAATAGAACCGTGATTCTGGAGACAGAATCCTTTTAAGGGGGGAAAGATGTGACGAACGAGAATTTTGTAATTTATTTTAATATTTATTGAATTAAATAAATATTTTTGATGATTTAATTATTGAGTTAAATAATTATTTGATGGAGTTGTGATAGATTAATTTAATTATATATGTTACATTGATTAAATTAATGTGAAGAATTTTTATAGTTCAAGTATGTATTTTATTGAGTTTATTCGATTAAATGAATTATTTAATAAGCATAATGTTATTCTATTAATTAAATAATTAATTAGAGATTCAACGATTTGGCATAATTAATAAATGAGAATTTTAATTATGTGATTATGTGATTTAAGGTGGATTATTATATTTTATTTAATTAAATTTAAATAAGATTATTTGATTATATAAGTGAGACAAATTAACTATATGTTAAATGCTTTAATTAAATTAAATGAAAAGGAGGAATAAAGGACAAACAAACAAGGCTCTAAGGGGAGTTGGAAGTTAACCTATTAAGGGATTAACTGACCACTACAACATCAATTATATACATTATATATTATATACGTAATAGACCTTATCTTATATTAGTTAACTTATACTATATTCATATCAGAGAACTAAGTAGAGAGAATAGAGAGAAAACTTGAGAGAGATTGAGAATTGAAGAAAGATTAGTGGAGAACTAAAGTTTTGAATCATCTTCACAAAGATTGCAAGGGTATATTCTTCAACCCAAATTTTTATATTTCATGTTCTTAGTTTTTCATTGACGTATATGTTAAGTTCTCTGTAGTTGTCAATCATAGATCATTATTGATTATATGGCTTTTTATATGTTAAAATATGCTCATAACATGTTTTATATCATGTATGCATGAGTTACAGTGATTAAAACCATGTAATTATGTTAATTTAGAAATTTAAAAGTTACAGAGTATGAAGAACACATATATGACCCTTATGTGCAAAATATCATACTCTAATTGTTTAGTTAACTTCAAATTGATAGTAGATTATGATTATGCATGTTGAAATGAACAAAATGAAATTTAAACGGACAGATTCGGAGTTATAACAAATCTGTAACGTTGAATTTCATGTTTTTCTCAAAACTTTACAAAATACCAAAAACAGTGAAATTAAGTGCTTTAATGTGAGTAATTATATGATCTAAAGTGTTAGAATCATGTTAGAAATATTGTATGATATTTCTGTAAAGTTTATACTTCATGGGTAGCATTAAAAATCGTCGTGTTAGTTTAATTTGGGATTTATTGGCTTATTTCTGTGTTCTTCGCGAGTTGCAGAACTCGAATCTGGGAACCTGCGCCCCGTCGCAGTTTCCTTATGCGAAACGCGCCCCAGTAAACTTGCACCCCGACGCAGTTTCCTTCTATAAAAACGCGCCCCGACGAGAATTGCAAAAAGTAAACTACTTTGTTTTTTTTGAGGTTTTCAGTCATGGCATGTTAGTTTAACTTAGTCTAACTAACATAATAGTGTGTTAAGAATATAACAAGATGTTATAATAGATTGTTAAACATGTATGTGATGATTTCAAATTCGTATAAGAACAATTGTATAGAACTTAAACTTGTGGTTCGTGAAAATTAACAATTGTTGTGTGGTTAGTCAAACACATAAATTGATTTATGTTACGTGATTAAGGTGAATGATCAGAAATAAAAACTATGTTAATAAGTCAAAATGGAAGTGTTACTTAAACCTATAAGACTAATATTAGTAAAACTAATGAATGTTGTGATCCCAATAGGATATGTAGGACTATTTGGGGAATGCGAATAGTATTTGTTTAAACTACACACGAGGCAAGTTTCCTTACTCTAACTCAATTTTGATTACGCAAGTATTCTAAACTAAATCAGTTATTGAACAAGCTTTCTATTATCGAACTATTATCATGATGCAAGTTCTTATTCTTTTCCATTCAAGTTAAGTTTCATATGAGATATTATAAGTTCTTTAAAGTATTACTTTAGTTATAAAATACTTATTCGATTATATACTCTTGAGATTTATTATTCGATTTAAATATCAATTATTGTTGAACCTTGTAAGACTAGTGAACCCTTATTGATTCGACTAGTCCATAGTTGATGAACGTTTTAAATTCTAGAACTATTATTGAGCTTATCCACACCAAACTTCCTTTGGTGCGGACTCTGATGTCAAACTGAGATGAACAACCCTGTTATAGGAGATTATTTACTCTTTAGCGTTGAGATATTGTGCAAAGTATGGTACTAAGGGCTGATCCCCCTAATTAAGTACGAGTAGTAGAGTCCATATAGTCTTAGGACTGTTAAAGGCTTAAAGTAGAAATACTTGACAACCTGGGACGTAGTTCAAGGTCTTATGACCCTCAGCTGTACTTTTGATTCTTGTTATTCATTTTGATTCAAAAGTCGAGCTTTTTGTTATTCAAACTTCTTTAATTTCTCGCATGTTATTATTATTATTATATTGTCATACCTGTGGGCAATTGTGCTCACTCTTGCATAATAACATTGTAGTTAAGAACGAATGGTCTGACGAGCCTTCTTCTAGCAAAGGCAAGGCAAAAATTAACAAGTGTTGAAGACTTGTTATTTATTTGAAAATGTTTATTGTTAAGACTTGATGTTGTTTAAAACTTATTTATTTGTTTATGTTTTCGCACAGATGTTTAAGGTTAGTATGACCTGTGATTGATTTATTTATGTATTATTCTGATGTTGTAACCCCGTAAGGGGAGATGATGGATTTATTTCCATCTAGTTCATGGTTTGCATTTATTATGGATAGATAGATATATGATATTTGTATAGTGAACACCAAATCCCTTGGAAATTGAAGTACCTGAATTTGGGGGTGTCACAAGTTGGTATCAAAGATGTAGGTTATAAACCTTAGGTGAGGGAAAACCTTAGGATAGTAGCCTTCGAGAACATAGTAATGATAACTCTTATCGAGTTCTAAGAAAGATAGTAACTTACCTTATGTGCTATGTGTTTATATTTATGTACTCACAAGTATCATCGAGTATGTCGAGTATCGTATAGCATCACGTAATAAGTAAGACTTAAAATTTGATTTGTCAGGATGTCGAATATTGGAGGATCCAGTCAGCCTAGGGAGGTTGTACCCCGAGTGGCTATTGATGAGGAGCCCCGAGACATTCACACAGTCTGGGAGCAGTTGATTCTTAGGGAGCCATATCCTTTGATCACAGTTGTTGGTCGGGAGCATGAGCTAATGTTTGGCTCAGAGGAGGACTCTGAGGAGATTGAGATTCAGGTTGAGGCAGCTGAGGAGGAGGATGAAGACCCTGAAGAGTTCCCACTAAACTCTATTAGTGCTGAGATGTACGATGAACTGTATGACCGTAACATCGAGTTATAGGATACTGTTCGGGAGCTGAAGGAGCAGACAGTTACTCAACAGACTACCACCGAACAGAAAGATGGTGAGGTTGAGACTATGTACACACGTCTTGGAGACGTAGGGTGGGAGTTGGTTCATGAGAAGTGATAGTAGTGTGCATACAAGCCAATCATGTATGATGATAAAGCACATACTTTGTAAACAATCTTATTTATTTATTAATAAAAGTATTCATTAAAGGCATTTAATTATCTACATGATACTAATTTATAATATGTAAATAGCCCATAGTTTTAAGCAATGCTTTTAGAATCATGATGTTGATCATGCTAATGAGATTTAAATTCTTAGAAAGCTTAAAACTAAAATAGTTCCCAATCGTGGGATTACTAAAAAGGGGATTAGTAAATCCGAATAGATAGGTACATATGTTGCTTGCTCATTGGATGAGGATGATTGATCTCATGATCATTTGTGTGGAGACACTAAAGCAAGTATGTAGGTGCTTATTGGAGAATAAGTTCACTGAACGTGACTCGCTATAGAATACCTAATGGAGTTTTACTCACCTGTCAATAGGAATTCTTAATGTGATTGTAGTACAAGTGATCCTTGGACTTAAGATCATCATAGTATCTTGTATGTAATAAATTATACTTTGACTTATTCCTTAAGGCCCTTTAGGGTATATAAAAGGGTATGCTTGGGTATAATGAGTTACATATGGAGAGAATGAATGATCAATAAAGAATCTACCACCTCTAGTTAAAGAGGAGATATGTCCTATGTGATTTGTTAAATGGCAACTCAGGAATTCTTGGCCAAGGTGGAATGAAATTAGAAAGGAGTTTTTAATTTGAATTATTTGGAGTTGTGCATTTTTTAATCGAAATAGATATAATTAAATAAAATAAGACTTGACAGTAAATCCATGTCTTATATTTGATTGGGACATTGTATGGTGGGAAGGATTGAATTGTACGGTAACTATTAACTTACAGGTTCTTTTATGATTAATGTTAAAATCTATATTATTTGGAAAGTCGTTGATCGAGGCTTATACCTATTGTAGAATAAATGTTATTTATTTAAATAGATTATTAGTTTAATTTATTTATTTAAATAAGATTAGAATTGTTCTAATTGATTTATTCACAACCGGTTTAATATGGAGAACCTAAAAAGTCACACCATAAAAGGAAGAAGAATTATTTAAGAAGATAATGGCATAATCGTAATAATGCATTAAGTGAAATTAATTTAATCTATGGTGATATAATAAATTAAATAGCTTAATGTTTATTATTTAATATTTTAGAAATATTAATTATACACTAATAAGAGGAGTCTTATTAATATTATTACAATTATTATTATTTTAATTCTAAAGGAGTTTAGGAATTAATTTAATATTAGTACTCTCAATTATTCCTAATGAGATTAGGAGGCAAATTAATTAAAGAGTTTAATTAATCCCAATTTGTTGGGAAGCCCAATTAATTAAAAGAGTTTAATTAATTGATTTAATAAATTCTAATTAGATTAGTAGGGTTAACCTAATATTTATATAAGAGAGTCTTATATAGAATATAAAAGAGATGTGATTCCAAGAGTTGGAGAGTAAAAAACATAATTTTTATAGAGAATAGAAAAAGGGTTTATCCAATCACCCATCTTCCTGAGTAATTCCTCTTCCTTGGTGGATCACCTCTAGAGGCCAAACACTTAGGTGGCTAATATTGATCAAAGGAAGGAGCCACTACAGGATATTCAAGGAGATCAAGGAGAAGCAAGGAGTAGAACTCGTACCTGTGGAAGCTAGAATCTACAAGGTATGATTCTGATTCATCCTTACTTTTCTGTTATTGATAATTGAGCACAAAGTACATGGCATGGGTTTGTATGAAATTTTAAAAACCTTAATTATCGCGCTTCCGCCCTTATTTGTGTAATTCGATTGCATGTATGCGTTACGTACAAATCTAACAGTGGTATCAGAGCCTAACTTTGTGCTAATTATCAATTTTATGATTCCATGTATGAATTGATGTGAGATTTGATCAAAATTTCTGGACAAAAAAATGAAAATTCTGGTTTCTGCGATGAACAGCGCGGCTGCGCCGCGTCCTAGTTCATTCTGGGCGCGGGCACACCGACTGTCTGTCAGGCGTTATGCACAGCTCGGCCGCACCGCGTCCCCGTTCAATCTGGGCGCTGGTGCTCCGATCTGTAGAATCTGGAATTTTTTTTACTTAATTAAATAAATGGTTTATTTAATTTGTAAAAGTTTTAAAATAAAGATATTTATTTTATCTGAAGTATGATTTCAGATTGCTAAAATTAAAGGAGTTTAATTTGGATTTATTTTTGATTAAAATAAAAGAGTTTATTTTGTTTCAAAAATAAAATTTTAGCAAAACTTTTGTCCATTAAATGACGTCGATCTATATATGGAATGACTTTAATATTCATGAGATGAATGGTTATTTATTGATGTATATGTTGATGTGTATGATAATAAATGGGGTTGATTATGGACTATTGACCATTGTGATTGAATTTTATTTTAGTTGAATGCTTGAATGATTGGGTTTTATTAAATGGAGTCTACGTACCTCGTCTTCTCTGGTTTTTCTCGATGTAAATTCTATCTCCCTCTTATGTACTTCCCCTTAACTGCTGATCAAGGTTTTTATTTAATTTTAAATAGTTTATGTAATAGAGATAGTTAGAATTATCTTGAAAAAACTAGTAACTAAGGAGCAAAGAGCGCGTGAAGACCCATTTGTATGGATCCCGGATTTAAATATAATAGTTACGTTTAAATTTAAATTCTTGCACTCCTAGGTTCGACCTTTTGGTTCACTTGGTGGCTCTAGTGAACCAAACTAGAATAAAAGTCCATAATCAATCTCGGTAGAATATAGTATTCTATATGTGCATGCTAAATATTATATATTTTATATTTTATGCAAATATGCTTTGCATGTTTAATAAAGTGACGCATATTTTATATATATATGTGTGCATGCGCGCTAAACAAGATGAGACAAATAATAACAAACTCCTCAAAGAAATTATATTAAGTCCGAAGCGTTCAAATGATATTTAAAATATCGAACGTCACCTTCTAGCATGATGAATTAATAGAGTATTAGATATTTAATATGAGCTTGTTGTGCTATCCACAAGGCGAGTATTGCGTATTTAAGATATTAATTTTATCACATTTGATGCTTATCAAAAAAATTGAACAATATAGTTATGCTATCCACAAGGATGAATATTTTTCTTTTTTGAATTTATGAAAGTGCTAGGCTGGACTTAACTTAAATCATTTTAGTTCGGATGTGCACACACTTGAACATTATGATTTAAGAGGCAAAATAAAAAGAGTTACATGTTGATGTAATTGACAAGAGTTGTCTACCTATTTATTTATATATCGTTTGTTGTGCTATCCACAAGGCTATATACATTTGAAATGGAATCCTTATTCTCACTAGCAAATCTTTAATTAGATGTTGCCGAACTATATAAGTGAGGATAATATATTTTGATGAAAATAGTAGGAGATATCAATTTAAAATAAAGACCTAAATTTATTTTGATATGCAAAATTAATTAAATGAATGTTTGCTAAAATGTTGTCTTTTCACATACAGAATTTTAAAATTGTCAAAATTACTAATTTCACTGCGAAGCATACTTGATGCTAATAAGCTTACCAGGCCGAATTATACGGACTGGTTAAGAAATCTGAGAATAGTTCTCACTGCTGAAAAGATTTCTTATGTCCTAAATTCACCTGTTCCTGGAACTGTTCCAGAATCAGCCTTTGAGGAAGAGATTGCCACCATTATTAAGTGGCAAGATGATGTATTTATGGCTCAATATATCACGCTCGTATCCATCTGTTAGTTCCTAGTAGGCACACAATAGATCTAGAAGGGGGGGGGGTTGAATAGATCCTTTTTAATTTCAAATACTTTTCCATATTATTTTGTATTGCTAAGTAATTAGCATATAACAAACATAAGAATCTTTTCAAGCACATCGAAATAAGTAAAAGATCCCCTTCATTGATATATTTATAAACACAGTTACACATTGGTCTTGGAGTTAGTAAAGTTATAAGTAGTTAATACATACATAGCAGTTATAACAGTTAAGTGCATAATGTAATGACAGAATGTAAAAGATATAGGGGATTTTAAGTGGTTCAGAGACTCAAGCTCCTAATCCACTCTTCTGTTTCTCTAGTAGGAAATCCACTAAGGAAATGGCAGCACCCTGAATCACTAAGATTCCTTCAAGGCCATCAGCTTTGGAATTTTAATTCACTAAGAACTCTTCAAGCCCAACAGGCTTGGAACTCCTCTAGTTCACTAAGAACTCTTCAAGCCCAGCAGGCTTGGAACTTCATTTAGTCTCTCCGGACAAGGACCCCTAAGGCCTTGGCTACTTGTTGTTGTTGTAGTTGTTGTTGTTGCTTTGCTGCTAAGATGTCTTAAAGCTTGATCATCTTTGTACTTAGCAGCTTGGCGTGGTCCTCTTTGCATTCTGCATAGAGTCTGGACCACCTCTTCTCTGGTGCAGCTGATCTTCATTCTGTTCAGCTCATCTTCATCTGATGTCAGCTGTGCACCATCACCACATAAAACTGCTAAGGCTTTTCATTGTGGGTCACCTTCTTCCTGTTCATTAGCAGCCCTTGAACCCTTCTTGATTGATATGCAAATATGGTTCTGCATATTTTCTTGTTTAGCTTGTGGTTCTTCATGATGATCCGTAGAGTGGCTCTCTGGATCTTCATTGTGCTCTGGCACCTTCCTGAATGCTATCTTCTTGGCCTTCTCGGCTCTCAGCTTAGCTGCCATCTTTAATGGTATTCTCATTCTCGTTGAGTGAAGCTTTAGTTTGTTCAAGTCCTTCTTCAAATCTGCTTCACTTCCACCTTCGTAGTCTCACTACCACTGAGACTTGTTCTTTTCAGCTCTGGTGGAACTCGTAGAGTCAACAATATAGCAGTCCAACAACTTAACAATTCTACAACTTAGCAACAACTTCATCTTTGAAGCTTCAGCTGTTAAATTCCCTTCCATGATCTTCCCGTTAGAAAATAATCGTTGGAAGCTATTTGAATTAATTCGCAGATCTCGAGTTATTTGGTGCAGACTACTGATGTGACGTGACAGCTCCTTTTTGACTTTACTGACACAACAGTCTGCTACTTTACCTACCGCCTCAGAGATGTCACTATTCCGTGTCAAGATGATAGTCACTTTTACTACTTCTTTCTGATTCCTTGATTCGAATCCTCAGGAGTTATCCTTCTACATCGATGCTCTCAATTTAGCAACGTTCAAATATCAGTCTTCAGTTTAAACCTTTGCCAATGCTTTAATCTTCAGATGACAGAACTCTACGATTCTGATGCAGATGTTCTTGGACCTTGATCATAGTGTGTCCTGTTGAATGTTGCTTATTGACTGGTTGAGACAACACTACGATTCTGAAGAGTGTTCTTTGGACCTACAATGTAGAACACCTCTTCCTTCACTTGTGCAGTGCTTCAACACTTCTGCTTGCCTCGACTGATGTCAGGAACTGATAGCTTGACCTATTGCTTTGGCCTCTTCTGAATAGTAAGACACATCATATTTATGGCATACCCAGCTCTCTTTCTCCTGGTGATCTCTCGCTCACCTATCATCAATGGTCTGACCCATGCTTAATCACTTCTGTCTTGTTCTTTATATGTTGGTCGGTATCTCTATGTGACCTGCATCAGTTCTTGCTTTGTTTGGCAAGCACTGCGATCCTGAGTAATTCTCAAGATCGCTGTCTTCTGTTCTCTTGACAGCTCTTTCACTTGTTGACTTTCTCTAGTCAGTCACTTTATCTGAAGTCTTATTCTGATAGGCTTATGTAATACTCCATATTGAATGGCTTCACAACTCAATCTGGATGTTGATTGAGTTGGTGCTTAGATCTTTTGTTAGCCTGCATGGCATTCGTTGAGTGCCTCTGGTTTCCTTTAAGTAGATTGCTCCTTTTCAGTTCAGACCAGAGGCTTCATACTTTGGATTCTTTGGGAGTGCTCATCTGTTGAGAATCGTGTTGACACTACGATTCTTCCTTGGCGTTGTGAGCAACCTTGATGAAGTCTTAGTTCTGTAGACTACGATTTAGCTTTAGTTCTACAGACACTACGACTCCGAGATCAGATCTTGACAGACTACAATTTCTGCCTTCATGCTTGTTGTTCTCATCTGATCTAGCTCGACTATGATCTCTGCCTCTGATATGATCCGTAGACTCCACTACTTCAAGTGTGGCCTACGATTCTTGACTTGGCTTTGGCAGATTCTCGGTCGGCTCATAGACAGGCTGTCTCTATGATGACTTCCTCAGCAGACTACGGCTCTGAGAAAGTTCTTCTCGACGCACTACGATCCTTCCTCGTTTCTTCTGGTAGACTACGATGCTGGAGTAGTGCTCAACGATCAGGCATATCTATCTATTATATTATAAGATCAACCTAACAAGTTTGATCTTTCTATATTTATAGTCCTTGTACATCATTTCTTTTTAAGGACTTTACAACGCTGTTTTGCTTATGTAGGATCAACCTAACATATTTGATCATTTCAGTCTAAGTCCTTATACATATATTCCTATTATCTATTAAAGGACTTTACAGCTTTTGTCAATGCAAGCATACTTACATATTCATTCATTTATATCATAATCAAATCATATATAAATAGGAATACCATTCTCATGAATATTCCTAACAATCTCCCCCTATTTGATTATGACAAAAATAATCAGTGCATATGCATGAGATGAATGAATCTTATATACAGTGAGCAGCTGTATTTCTAAAGCAGATAATCATGAATGTTATTTATGATAATATGAAATTACATAACCTATGACACTCTACATCCTTGATCCAGAACATACTTAACTAGATAGAGATGTACCTTTCCTGCTCCATGTATGTCTCAAAGGTGTTTGTTGATCAGCTTCTGCTGCTGCTCATTTTTCTTTCTTCTTTTTCTTCTTTCCTCTGCTCCCCCTCAGATGCATGCTCCACTTCTTTGGCTTGATCAGGCTCTGGTTTAGTTGCGTACTCTCCTTTGTCTGGCTCCCCCTCAGATGATGTGTTCATGGGATCATCATCTTTTGGCTCCCCCTCAGATGATGATTCTGCTTCTGCTGCTGCTGTCTTCTTCTTTCCTTTCTTGACCTTTTTTGCTTCTCTGCTTCTCTTCTTCTCAGACTTCAGTCGGCTCGTTGAGTGCCTCTTCTTTTTCTCCTCTCTTGAATGTCTCTTTTGATGTCTCTTTTTCTCCCCTTTTTTGTCATTAGTCACTTGAGACAGCTACTCCACGTTTGACATAAGCTGCTCCATCAGTGGAGATGAGTTACCAACCTCAATCTTGAGTTCTTGTTGGCTTAGTTCATGTTAGAGGGAGAGAGACTGTTTTAGATTGTCAATCTTGTCAAAGAGAGACTGAATTTGCTCTTCATTAGTCTTTTGAGCTTGTAGAGCTTCATCCTTCTGATCGCTCATAGCCTTCAGAAATACTTGATCCTTTAGTTGAAGCTTGAGAGATATGTTTGAGAGTTTGGCTTGAAGCCTTTTGGACAGCTCATTGTCTTCTTCTGTTGACATGTCCTTTACTTCTGCAGCAATTAGAGAAATCTCCTCAACTAATTCATCTGAGTTCGTCTGAAGCTCTTGCTCTTGAAGAGATCTGGTATTATGTTGTTCATCCTCTTTTTGAGCAGCTGGTTGATCAGCTTCCTGCTGAGTATCAGGTTGAACTCTACGATTTTCACTTTTGGATAGACACTTAAAATTAGTGAGAATCTGGTAAATCGTTGAGTTCCATGCTGCTTGGGCAGAATGTAGCTTCTCAATTTCATCTTGATCATCTTCAAGGATAGAGTGAGATGACTCTACGATTATAGACTTGGGCAGAATCCTTCTTCCATCTGAATCTTCTAGATAATTGTAGGGGATGTAATGATTTTTAGCATGTCTATAGACCTTGAAATGAGATTGATCTTTGATTAGCAGAGTTGCAAACTTCTTCACCCTTGGAAAGTTCTGAGCCACCAGTTCTAGATTGGGGAGGTGAGAGAAGCACCATGAGAAATAGCTATTGTCTCCAGTGAGGGATGCCTTTACCCAGGGCATATGAGGATGAAACCATCTTATCGCATGATCCTTGATTTCAGTATCATATATCAAGGTTGAAGTGTCTAGCTTTATAGTTTCACGATGGTTAAGTAGATGTGCTACAGTCATTTCTACCACATTCATCCTTCCATTCCCATGATTGATCCATTTCTCTGGAAGTACATCTAGTGGTTCGTCATCAATTTCTACCACTATTCTTTTCTTGCGCTGAACAGGGTAAGGGACGTGAAGATTTTCTGGCACGCTCAGGACTGGAGTCTCCTATACTTTTTTCATAATCTGAGCTCGAGTCAAACTGGTGTAGACTTTCTTCAACTGAATCATTAGTTTGTTCATGCATTTGATCATCATGTTTATCATCATCAGCAGAGCTTTCCTTTGCAGACTCACTAGCCTCTTCTAGCTCTACAGTCATGAGCCTTTTTCCTTTGGCATCTTCTTCCTTAGATTTATCATCAATCACTAAGGTTGATAATTGTTGTAGAAGAATCTCCCTTCTTCTTTAGGAAAGCTCTAGCAAGCAATCTGTTGCTCTTCTTTTCCTTGGAGGTTCAACTTTAGGAGATTCAGATCTTTCTTCATCTTCAGATTTTGACGTCTCTGAGTCATCAGACAACCTTTTTTGATGTTCAACTGCAGGAGGAGCAGATGTTTCTTCTTCAGACTCTACTTCCTTTGAATCATTAGAAAGGTTCCTTGTGGCTTCAGCAGAGGGAGTTCCAAATTCTTCTGATTTATATCCTTCTTTTTCAAGCAGAATGGCTACTCTAGGATTTAGCCATGGGACTTGCATATTCTTCTTCATCGTCAGGCTTAGCTACCTCTTTTATAGGTTCAGCTTTTTCCTTCTTGTCTTCAACTTCTTCTTCATCAGTGGACTTGCTCCTTGACGATTTTTCCTTGAGGCTCTCAGTTCCCTTTTCATCTTCTGACTCTACATTTTCTTCTTTAGTAGATATATTTCTTCGAGAAACTAACTTTTGCTTCTGCACCTCCTTAGCTTTCTTCTTTGAGTGCTTTACAGACTTGGACTCTGGGATAATTGCATCCTCAGAGTGTAATAGCTCCTCTTCTTTCATAGCACTTGCCTTCCTCTTCTTCGTAGTGCTCTTGCTGTTGCTGCCATGTGTTATCATCTTTTTGTTCTCCATTGGGTTCTTCTTCCAGTTTGAAAATAGCATAGGGGTCATCACCTTATGGCTGTTTAGAACTACACCTTCATCATCCTTAATCTTATTCTTCAGTTTCTTCTTCAGAATGATACTCAAGAACCTTCCTTGGAAAACCTTTGTGAGCGGTTTCCCTGTTAACCTTTTCTTCTCCGCCTTGTCCAGCCATTTGGACATTAGATCAAGCAGGATAACTCCAAAATTGATTTTCTTCCTCAGAACTATTGCAGACATGATCTTTAACTGTTGATCACTCACAGTGTCATGTGCAGTGTCCTTGCATAGTATGCATTTCCCTACAATCTCTGCGAGGAACTCAAACTCTTCAGGAAACTCCTTTTTCTTCATATCTTTCAGACTCGAGTTTCTCTGGTACTGCATAATCTTCTTGGCTCTTTCAGTGTCAACTTCATCAAGACTTTTCAGTCCTTGGTCAGGGAAACCTAAGCACTGATTGATGTCAGAAGATTTCAGCTTCAGAATCTGACCTCTGACCTTGGTAGATAACGTTACAAAATTCATGGTTACATTGGAGTGAAATTCTTTAACCAAATCAACATATATTTGAGTATTTGACTCAAGACATTCTGAGAATCCAGCCTTCTTCACAAGTTCAAGAATATTTCTAAACTTCTTCTTGGATTTCTCAAACGTCTTGGTTTCAAGCTAAATGCCAGTGATTACTCGCCAACCTGCCATTTGAAGAGTTAGGGTTTTCAGAGTCTATGGCTTTGTGAGGATCTTGTGAGATGTCAGGAAGCGATTCGAGGTTTGATGACTATTTGAGAAGATTTGGCTGTTTGGAGGTGTTTAGGTTTTGGTTCAGGTAAGAAAGTATATGGATTTGATAGGTTTGCAGCTTTTGATGAACTCTCGAAGTTATAACTGCCAATAATTTGAATTTCCCTCTTTTAACTGTTCCCTCCACGTTTCTTAGTGGGACAGTTGTAAGAGTCTGATAGGTCACAGTCTGTAACTTCTTCTGTCACGTCAGTTTAACAGATTTGACTTTTCTTCAGTTGACTATTGACTTCTTCAATCCGTGGAGTGTCTTATAACTTGATTCAGTACTCCACGATTTCCCAGACTATTCTCCAACCTTTGCTTCTTCTTCGATGATCGTAGTCTGTGGTCATGCTTCAATAGGCAACTTTTTCATTATATTCTGAGGGATTGGAAACTCTTATTTGCAGCCTGTGATCTTCTGATGAGATGCTGCATACTTCAGTAGAGATTCTTGTGATGCATTCCATATTAGCATTCCTTCTAAAATAAGGTAGCTCAGGAAGGGCCAACCTCTTAGCTCAATGCTAAGGATCAGGTTTGTCCCTGAGGCGCTTATCAGATGGAAAGCTTTAGACAGGGTTAATACTGATATCACATTTGATCTTTCTGCTGGGAAGTTCATTCACCAACTCTGACTATTCATTGGTGTTGGCTTTTATATAGGTTATAATCGTGGTGTCCTTATGTTTTTATACTACGATCAGATGTTTGATCGTATGCATTCCACGATTTGAGGTGTGTGGTTGATATGGTTTATCAGTAGCACGTTTTGGGACGTTATTATAGATCTGCATTTGGTTCAGCAGTCACAAAGTTTTGTGACTATGTAACTGGAATATTCTGGTTCGGGTCAGCTCCTGTTTTCTATGAACTTTGACAGAAGTGGTCTTGATATTCGTGGTGTGGTCAACAGACATGCACCATGGTTGATTTGTCTTCTTAGTTTATCTCTCAACTGCTGGCAAGAATTCCATCATCATTTTGCTCCCTAAGCTTCACCATCTCCATATCTTCATCTGTTCTTCCACAATTTCCACCATCTTCAACTTTTATTTCTCAGCATAGATCATAATATGATCAAGTATAGTAGTGTATTTGGTATGACTGATCATGACCTGATCTTCTTCCTTTGACACTTCCTCATTTGCCAAATCAAACTTCTTGATAAATCTTCTGGTCCTCTTCTTTTATTTGGACATGGCCTTTGCACTTTCTTCAGATTTAACCCTGATAGTTATTCAGGCTGGGAGGCTGTTGTAGCTTCTTCATCTATAGTCATAATTTGTCTGGACTCTACGATTGGTGATAACTCTACAATCGTAGTGAGCAAGAACTCCTTTGTTCTGTAACTGCTTTTCTTCTTCTCCTGAAGTTCACAACTACCTTCAGCTTCATCTTCATTTGTCACTTAAATCTTTATCATCAACTGCTGGAAGATCTGAAGGATTTTCTTCATAGTGCACCTCTGACACTTTTAGTGCTGCCATTCTTAGCAGATCACTGCTCCCCCATAGATGATGTTATCTCTTCAAGAAGGGATGAATTCTTCTTCTTCATATGCATCAGAAGGTAGCTTTGCATATCTCTTTCTGACTGGAATCATCACTATCATATAAACCTCCTTTAATCATGGAAAGAGATATCTTCAGGATTGATCATTCCACGATTGTTGACAGAACTACGAACGTAGTCTTCTTTATCTGATACCTGAACAGGCATTTTCAGTAGGCTTGTAGTCCTTCCTTAGTTTCTTCAATATACACTAAGGATGAATGAAGACTCATTTGGGACTATCAACTTGTCAACATCTAACAGCCTTCCTTCAGTTTGTTGCCCTTCCTCCTTAATTAGAACTGCGGACTTTGATGCTAACTGGAGGAACAATACGATTATGATCATTGTACCATAATCATTATGTGTTGGCTTGCACGGGCTTGACACAGTCTTGATCATAGAGAACACTACAATTTTCCTTAAGCTCTTTGATAGACTGCATTAGTGGCTTCTATGATAATTTCTTCATACTTAAGAATTGATGATCCTCTGATGTGAACTTCTTCATGATTTCTTCTTAGATGATATGCCTTGCTTGAATAAGTGTAGAAAATTCTTATTATCTTGGCATGAGTGGTCAGCTTCCATATAAAGATCAGCAATCATGTGAGTTTCATTCTTGTGGGCTCGGCACATCTTCAGGAACCGGCTTGGCATAGGATAAATTTATCAAAAACATTGCTGAGATGTCTTGAGCCTTTAGCTGGTTGAATCTTTGTGACTGAAGCCATCTACTTCAGCATTCCTTAGTGTGGTCGAATAGACCAAGTACCTGCAGGTTAGATAAATTCCTATTCTTGGTACCCATAGTTAAATGGGTCCTGCTAGGCTAGTTTTCTCAAAATCCCTATTCCTCATATATTTCAATTTGCATCACATTTAGCATCAACTATCATATTTATGCATACATCAGATATTGATACACTTAATATGCATGATGATGAGTGTGTGAATGATTAGGCATTTTAATGAACACTCTTACTTTTTGATTGTTTCACCCGTTGCTTGATTATGTTCACAGTTTTTTTAATGTTCACAGAGTGAGAATCAACTATATTATTATTTGTATCTGGTTGATCCATGGAGATGATCAGTTTCTAAGAATCTTCAAGATACACTTATAGAACTGATCATACTCTATGTATTATCAAAAACTTAGAACACGAGTTTGTATATATATAAATGCATACATACCAACCCTTCAGCAAGGATTACTTCACTTAACCTTGATTAACTTTTGATATACTTATGACCTATTTCAGACATCTTTCAAGATGTTATCTTCACCCTAAAACTTGGGTGAAGAAAAAGTTTGTTAGCAATTGAGTTTCCAACCTTAGTGTACTTTCTCCCTTCCCCTTTTTAGGAAGAGTATGGTCTCTTGATAGAATACTGTTATAGTACATAAGGTGATGCAACATGATGTACACATTTATATTAATGAGGAACCATACCTTTACACTGTCAGTTCCTTGATAGTCATTTATCTTGCTATAATGAGGTTAGGCATTGATGTGCATATCTTTATATTCATTTCTGACAGCTTGTTGCTCCAGTTGTTCTTCGATCAATCAGTCATAGTCTTGGAGATGAGATCTAGGAAAATCTTGGCATCCTTAGTTCTTTGATAACCTTGAACCTCAGGGTTCACATCCAACTGCTGGTTGGTTCAAATACATATTTGAGAAATTCTTGTCTAGATAAGTATTTCTTATCATGTATGGCCTTTCATTTTTCAGAATGGTGGATGCTTGATTCTTTGCTGTTGATGCCTCTTGACTTCCCATTTCTGGTCTTCAGACTACAAGATTGACTGTGGACAGGGATTGGTCTTGATGTTGTGGCATTTAAGAACGTGGACCAATCTGAGCAGCTTCAGGT
Source organism: Panax stipuleanatus (assembly GCA_020205555.1). Lineage (NCBI taxonomy): Eukaryota > Viridiplantae > Streptophyta > Magnoliopsida > Apiales > Araliaceae > Panax > Panax stipuleanatus. The sequence goes on from CM035125.1 coordinate 120,752,755, forward strand.
GTATACACATTTACCTATACACATTATTTCTAACGTGTGAGCTCACTTGCATTTACAAGTTACTTACTACTAAACTAAGTTTAGAACAATGTTTGTGCCTAGGATCAGACTCAAAGAGATTAGCTTTTGAATATAGCATGAGAACCTGCTTTGATACCAATTGTTAGTTCTAAGTAGGCACACAATAGATCTAGAAGGGGGGGTTGAATAGATCCTTTTTAATTTCAAATACTTTTCCATATTATTTTGTATTACTAAGTAATTAGCATATGGCAAACATAAAAATCTTTGCAAGCACAGCGGAATAAGTAAAAGATCCCCTTCATTGATATATTTATAAACACAGTTACACATTGTTCTTGGAGTTAGTAAAGTTGTAAGTAGTTAATACATACATAGCAGTTATAACAGTTAAGTGCATAATGTAATAACAGAATATAAATGACAGAATGTAAAAGACATAGGGGATTTTAAGTGGTTCAGAGACTCAAGCTCCTAATCCACTCTTTTGTTTCTCCAGTAAGAAATACACTAAGGAAAGGGCAGCACCCTGAATCACTAAGATTCCTTCAAGGCCAGCAGCCTTGGAACTTCAGTTCACTAAGAACTCTTCAAGCCCAGCAGGCTTGGAACTCCTCTAGTTCACTAAGAACTCTTCAAGCCCAGCAGGCTTGGAACTTCATTTAGTCTCTCCAAACAAGGACCCCTGGCTACTTGTTGTTGTTGTAGTTGTTGTTGTTGCTTTGCTGCTAAGATGTCTTAAAGCTTGATCATCTTTGTACTTAGCAGCTTGGCGTGGTCCTCTTTGCATTCTGCATAGAGTCTGGACCACCTCTTCTCTGGTGCAGCTGATCTTCATTCTGTTCAGCTCATCTTCATCTGATGTCAGCTGTGCACCATCACCACATAGGACTGCTAAGGCTTTTCATTGTGGGTCACCTTCTTCTGGTCATTAGCAGCCCTTGAACCCTTCTTGATTGATATGCAAATATGGTTCTGCATATTTTCTTGTTTAGCTTGTGGTTCTTCATGATGATCCGTAGAGTGGCTTTCTGGATCTTCATTGTGCTCTGGCACCTTCCTGAATGTTATCTTCTTGGCCTTCTCGGCTCTCAGCTTAGCTGCCATCTTTAATGGTATTCTCATTCTCGTTGAGTGAAGCTTTAGTTTGTTCAAGTCCTTCTTCAAATCTGCTTCACTTCCACCTTCGTAGTCTCACTACCACTGAGACTTGTTCTTTTCAGCTCTGGTGGAACTCGTAGAGTCAACAATATAGCATTCCAACAACTCAACAATTCTACAACTCAGCAACAACTTCATCTTTGAAGCTTCAGCTGTTAAATTCCCTTCCATGATCTTCCCGTTAGAAAATAGCCGTTGGAAGCTATTTGAATTAATTCGCAGATCTCGAGTTATTTGGTGCAGACTACTGATGTGACGTGACAGCTCCTTTTTGACTTTACTGACACAACAGTCTGCTACTTTACCTACCGCCTCAGAGATGTCACTATTCCGTGTCAGGCTGGTAGTCACTTTTACTACTCCTTTCTGATTCCTTGATTCGTATCTTCAGTGTTGTCCTTCTGCATCGATGCTCTCAATTTAGCAACGTTTGAATATCAGTCTTCAGTTTAAACCGTTGCCAATGCTTTAATCTTCAGATGACAGAACTCTACGATTCTGATGCAGATGTTCTTGGACATTGATAGTAATGTGTCTTGTTGAATGTTGCTTATTGACTAGTTGAGACAACACTACGATTCTGAAGAGTATTCTTTGGACCTGCAATGTAGAACACCTCTTCCTTCACTTGTGCAGTGCTTCAACACTTCTGCTTGCCTCGACTGATCTCAGGAACTGATAGCTTGACCTATTGCTCTGGCCTCTTCTGAATAGTAAGACACATCAGATTTGTGGCATACCCAGCTCTCTTTCTCCTGGTGATCTCCCGTTCACCTATCATCAATGGTCTGACCCATGCTTAATCACTTCTGTCTTGTTCTTCATATATTAGGCCAGTATCTCTGTGTGACTTGCATCAGTTCCTACTTTGTTTGGCAAACACTGCGATCCTGAGCAATTCTCAAGACCGTTGTCTTCTGTTCTCTTGACAGCTCTTGCACTTGCTGACTTTCTCTAGTCAGTCACTTTATCTGAAGTCTTTTTCTGATAGGCTTATGGAATACTCCATCTTGAATGGCTTCACAACTCAATCTGGATGTTGATTGAGTTGGTGCTTAGATCTTTTGTTAGCTTGCATGCCATTCGTTGAGTGCCTCTGGTTTCCTTCAAGTAGATTTCTCCTTTTCAGTTCAGACCAGAGGCTTCATACTTTGGATTCTTTGGGAGTGCTCATCTGTTGAGAATCGTGTTGACACTACGATTCTTCCTTGGCATTGTGAGCAACCTTGATGAAGTCTTAGTTCTGCAGACTACGATTTAGCTTTGGTTCTGCAGACACTACGACTCCGAATCAGATCTTGACAGACTATGATTTTTGCCTTCATGCTTGCTGTCCTCGTCTGATCTGGCTCGACTATGATCTCTGCCTCTGATATGATCAGTAGACTGCACTACTTCAAGTGTGGCCTACGATTCTTGACTTGGCTCTGGCAGATGTTCAGGTCGGCTCATAGACAGGCTGTCTCTATGATGACTTCCTCAGCAGACTACGGCTCTGAGAAAGTTCTTCTCGACGCACTATGATCCTTCCTCATTTCTCCTGGCAGACTACGATGCTGGAGTAGTGCTCAACGATCAGGCATGTCTATCTATTATATTATAAGATCAACCTAATAAGTTTGATCTTTCTATATTTATAGTCCTTGTACATCATTTCTTTTTAAGGACTTTACAGCGCTGTTTTGCTTATATAGGATCAACCTAACATATTTGATTATTTCAGTCTAAGTCCCTGTACATATATTCCTATTATCTATCAAAGGACTTTAAAGCTTTTGTCAATGCAATCATACTTGCATATTCATTCATTTATATCATAATTAAATCATATATAAATAGGAATACCATTCTCATGAATATTCCTAACACCATCCATGAATAACGAGCTTCAGCGTTGGCACGAAAACATGGATGCTTCTACTATGTTGCTTCACCTCAAGGAGTTGTATAGTGAACAAAGTAGGACTGCTAGATATGAGATATCTAAGAAGCTCTTCCGATCTCGGATGATCGAGGGCACTGCCATCGAGACTCATGTCCTTAGGGTAATCAATCTGATTGAACGCCTTGGACAGCTTGGGTTCATCATGGATGGGGAGTTGAGTCAAGAATTGGTCTTGTAGACACTCCCTGAGACCTTCTCGTAGTTTGTGGTAAATTTTCACATGAATAAGTTAGATGTCAGCTTGCCTGAGCTACTTAACATGTTAAAAACTGCAAAAGGTCACTTCCCATCCAAGAAGAACCATGTTTTGATGGTGGATTCTTCCAATAAAAGGAAGAGGTCCAAGGTGTCTTCTGAAAAGAAGAAATCTAAGAAGTCTAAGGGAAAGGGGAAAGAAAAGGAACAAAAGAAACCTGATCCAGCTGGCAAAGGAATGTGCTTCCATTGCAACGAGCCAAAACATTGGAAAAGGAACTGCAAGTAGTTTCTAGCAGAGAAGAAACTTGGAGAAGCTTCGACTTCCAATCAAGATTTGTTCATGATTGAAATTAATTTATCTAAAAGTCATAATTCTACTTGGGTATTGGATACTGGCTGTGGTTCTCACATATGTAATAATGTGCAGGAACTGGTCAGAAGTAGAAAGCTGAGCTATGATGAGGTCATCCTTCGAGTGAGAAATGGAGCAAAGGTTGTTGCATTAGCTGTAGGGATTTATTGTTTAGAAATGCCTTCGGGCAAGTCCATTTATCTAAATAATTGTTATTTTGTTCCGAACATCATTAGAAACATTATTTTTATTTCTGTATTGGATATAGAAAGATTAAACGTTATTATAAAGAACAACAGTTGTTCTATTTATAAAAACAATATTTTATATGGTATTGAAATTTACGAAATGGACTTTATATACTTGACTTGCATGAAAATATACTTCAAATAGAACAAACTAAGAAAAGGAAAAGAGATGATGTTAATTATACCTATATGTGGCATTGTAGACTCGGTCATATCAATGAAACAAGATTATCCAAGTTGCATAAGGATGGGCTCTTAGAGCTATCTGATTTTGAATCATATCCAACTTGTGAATCTTGTCTCATGGGTAAAATGACTAAATCTCCCTTTAGTGGAAAAGGAGAAAGAGTTACAGAGTTGTTAGCGTTGGTTCACACAGACATTTGTGGACCTATGACAACGAATGCACGGGGTGGGTATTCTTATTTCAATACTTTCACTGATGATCACTCAAGATTTGGATATGTGTATTTAATGAAATACAAATCAGAATCATTTGAAAGGTTCAAAGAGTTCAGAAGTGAAGTAGAGAAACAAAAGGGCAAGAGTATTAAGATTCTTCGATCAGATCGAGGTGGAGAATACTTAAGCGGTGAGTTTCTCAATTGTCTCAAAGATAATGGTATAATCTCACAATGGACTCCACCAGGTAAACCACAGTTAAATGGAGTATCTGAAAGGAGAAATCGAACATTGTTGGACATGGTTCGATCCATGATGAGTTTTACCGATCTTCCAATTTCATTATGGGCATATGCCCTAGAAACTGCTGCATACCTGCTTAACAAAGTACCTACCAAATCCTTCCCAAAGACTCCATATGAGATGTGGAAGGGGAGAAAAACCAAATCTTAAGCATGTTAAGACTTGGGGTTGTCCAGCTAATGTCAAAAAGTTTGAAAATGATAAGCTACAGACTAAATCCGACAAGTGTAGATTTGTGGGATGCCCTAAAGAAACTTAGGGTATTATTTCTATCATCCAACTAATCAAAAGGTGTTTGTTGCGAAACATGCAGCTTTCTTGGAAAAGGAGTTTATCCATGAAGGGGTCAGTGGGAGTAAGATATATCTTGAAGAAGTTCAAGAACCACAAATACTACGAATCAAAGTCAGGTACCTGACCAAGTGGAAGAACCTACTGTACCACACCCTATTCGTAAATCTGGAAGAGTACCGAAGATATCTGAGAGGTATGGATTCGTCATAGTGGATGACGATGAGGTACACATCACGAATGATGATGATCCATTGAATTACGAACAGGCTATGAGTAATAAAGACTCAGGGAAATGGCTTTAAGCCATGAAATCTGAAATGGACTCTATGGATGAAAACCAAGTATGGACTTTAGTTTCACCACCTGAAGGCATTAAACATATTGGAAATGGATCTTTAAAAGAAAGACTGGAGCTGACGGCAAGGTAGATACCTATAAGGCCCGACTGGTTGCAAAAGGTTTCAAACAAAGACAAGGAGTTGACTATGATGAAACCTTTCTCACTAGTAGCTATGCTCAAGTCCATTAGGATTTTGCTTGCGATTGCAGCTTATAACGACTATAAGATCTGGCAAATGGACGTGAAAACGACATTCCTCAATGGAAAACTTGAGGAGGATGTATATATAACACAGCCAGAGGGATTTGTTTTAAAGGTTGGAACAAATTAAGTTTGTAAGCTACAACAATCCATTTATGGATTGAAGAAGCAATCCCCGTATACTGTGACAACGCTGGAGCAATTGCACATGCTAAAAAACCCAGGTTTCATCAGAAATCCAAACACGTATTGCGGTGATTTCACTTGATTAGGGAGATCATTGAAAGTGGTGACGTCACCTTAGAGCGTGTGGACTCTCAAGACAACATTGCAGATCCATTTACTAAAGCTTTAACATAACAGCAGTTTGATCGTCACGTAGAGAAGATGTGTATGAGATACTATGGCAATTGGCTTTAGTCCAAGTGAGAGATTGATAGTAGTGTGCATACGAGCCAATCATGTATGATGATAAAGCACATACTTTGTAAACAATTTTATTTATTTATAAATAAAAGTATTCATTAAAGGCATTTAATTATCTACATGATGCTATATTTATAATATGTAAATAACTCATAGTTTTAAGCAATGCTTTTAGATTTATGATGTTGATCATGCTAATGAGATTTAAATTCTTAGAAAGCTTAAAACTAAAATAGTTCTCAATCGTGGGATTGCTAAAAAGGGGATTAGTAAATCCGGATAGATTGGTACATATGTTGCTTGCTCATTGGATGAGGATGATTGATCTCATGATCATTTGTGTGGAGACACTAAAGCAAGTATGTAGGTGCTTATTGAAGAATAAGTTCACTGAACGTGACTCGCTATGGAATACCTAATGGAGTTTTACTCGCCTGTCAATAGGAATTCTTAATGTGATTGTAGTACAAGTGATCCTTGGACTTGAGATCATCATAGTATCTTGTATGTAATGAATTATACTTTAACTTATTCCTTAAGGCCCTCTAGGGTATATAAAAGGGTATGCTTGGGTATAATGAGTTACATATGGAGATAATGAATGATCAATAAAGAATCTACCACATCTAGTTAAAGAGGAGATATGTCCTATGTGATTTGTTAAATGACAACTCAGGAATCCTTGACCAATGTGGAATGAAATTAGAAAAGAGTTTTTAATTTGCATTATTTGAAGTTGTGCATTTTCTAATCGAAATACATATAATTAAATAAAATAAGACTTGACAGTAAATTCATGTCTTATATTTGATTGGAACATTGTATAGTGGGAAGGATTGAATTGTACGATAACTATTAACTTACAGGTTCTTTTATGATTAATGTTTAAATCTATATTATTTAGGAAAGTCGTTGATCGTTAGGGAGGCTTATACCTATTGTAGAATAAATGTTATTTATTTAAATAGATTATTAGTTTTATTTATTTATTTAAATAAGATTAGAATTGTTCTAATTGATTTATTCACAACCGGTTTAATATGGAGAACTTAAAAAGTCACACCATAAAAGGAAGAATAATTATTTAAGAAGATAATGGCATAATCGTAATAATGCATTAAGTGAAATTAATTTAATCTATGGTGATAGAAAAAATTAAATAGCTTAATGTTTATTATTTAATATTTTAGAAATATTAAATATAAACTAATAAGAAGAGTCTTATTAATATTATTACAATTATTATTATTTTAATTCTAAAGGAGTTTAGGAATTAATTTAATATTAGTACTCTCAATTATTCCTAATGAGATTAGGAGGCAAAATAATTAAAGAGTTTAATTAATCCCAATTTGTTGGGAAGCCCAATTAATTAAAAGAGTTTAATTAATTGATTTAATAAAAGAAACTCAATTCTAATTAGATTAGTAGGGTTAACCTAATATTTATATAAGAGAGTCTTATATCAGATATAAAAGATATGTGATTCCAAGAGTTGGAGAGTAAAAAACACAATTTCTACAGAGAATAGAAAAAGGGTTTAGTCAACCACCCATCTTCCTGAGTAATTCCTCTTTCATGGTGGATCACATCTAGAGGCCAAATACTTGGGTGACTAATATTGATCAAAGGAAGGAGCCACTACAGGATATTCAAGAAGATCAAGGAGAAGTAAGGAGTAGAACTCGTACATGTGGAAGCTAGAATCTACAAGGGTATGATTCTGATTCATCCTTCCTTTTCTGTTATTGATAATTGAGCACAAAGTATGATTATGGCATGGGTTTGTATGAAATTTTAAAAACCTTAATTATCGCAGCTTCCGCCCTTATTTTTGTAATTCGATTGCATGTATGCGTTAAGTACAAACCCAACAAGGCCAAGGAGAGCAGAAGACGGAGGAGATAGGAAGTTGAAGAATGATTTGAAAGAGGAATCAACGAAGCTTGCCATAGCAGATGATGCTTGGATAAGGGCTTCACGACGTGCAGAGATTATTGAGGATAATGATCGTGTAAAGAAGGCTAAGATTGAGGCGATGGACTACACGTTTCAGAATGCAATTGATAAGGCCTAGGATTGGGTTATGAGCTATCCAGTTCAGTTCGAAGATCTACCTTGGTACATGCTGGATCGCAGGACGATGTTCCGCATTACGGAGGAAGAGCGTAGTAAAGTTGTTCGACGCCTTAGTAAGCAGTGATAGGAACAGTTTGATTATGAGAATATTTATTTGACAGTTAATAATGTAAATTCTGATGTGATTATAAACAAAGGAATATTTTGATGATTTAAATCCTGAAGATTCTTTATCTCGGGATAGTTGATGTAAATAGCAGTGATGCTATCTTTCGTTGTTTAAAACCTTTTGATTAAATAAAATATCATAGTTTATTTGAGATGTTATATGATATGTGTTAAGTGATTATGTTAAAGTATTTAAGTTAAACCTTAAATATTTAAAGAATTGAATAAAGATCTAATAAGCGTATATCTTAACAGAAATATATCGCCGAGAAGACGACCAAGTCGTCGATCGGCCCAAGAAGGGTCAACGAATAACAACGACGACGCCAATGCCAACGCCAACCCTATTCAGCAGTTGGTGAACTTGTTGACGGGAGCAATGAACAACTAACCACAAGCTCCACTGAATACGTCATTCAAAGACTTCAAGGCGATGGGACCGCCAAAATTTAAAGGATCCATAAGTCTGATTGAAGCACAGACTTGGGTCATGGAAATGGAAAAAGTCTTTGATGTCGCTCAGGTTGGGGAATATCAAAAGACCGCATATGCAACTTTCATGATGAAGTCCGAAGCCAGCTATCGATGGCAGGCAAATAAAGTTAGGGGAGGAGAAGGTGTAATCACCTGTGAGAGGTTTCAAGGAAATATTCTTTGAGATGTATTTTCCGACCAGCTCACAGAATCAGATGGAGGTGCAATTTTTGGAGCTCAAGCAAGGCAATATATCTGTACTAGATTATGCAGCGAGATTCAATGAGTTGGCTAGGTTTGCCACATACCAGGTGCATACCGACGAGAGGAAGGCAAGGAGGTTTGAACTGTGCCTGAAGCCCTGGTTGTATAGCAAGGTGTCGATGTTCCAGCTGAACACCTTTGCTGGGGTATTGGAGAAGGCCATCCTCACTAAAGGTGGAAGCGATGTGGTGACCAAATACAACCAGTATCAAAGAGTGAAGGAGAAGGTAACAACAAGGCTAGTGGTAGCAACACGGGAGGAAGCAATAATCAGAAGAGGAGGTGGAATGACAACACATCAATTGGAAATCAGCAAGGAAGATAGAAGAAGAGAATTGAACATGTCTGACCTACGAAAAAGCTCACTTGCGGGTCTGTATGAAAGAAAAGCGGGTATGCTACAGTTGTGATAAGGAAGGCCACATATCACTTAACTTCCCTAACCCTAAGAAGGGCGCCTGCTTCACATGTGGGTCGAAAGACCACTTGGCTAGGGATTGCCTCAAAAAGGTATCTGGAGGGGCAGGATCAGGTGGGAACAGAGGAGGCAACGGTGGAAACGCTCTGACTATCACAGGACCAACCTGCTAACAAACTGACCTACAGTCAGGACATTCAATATGACAGTGCAGGATGCTATTCAGTCTCGCGATGTAGTGTTAGGTATCATTCCGATCAATAAAGTTAATGCTTATATATTATTTGATTCGGGTGCTACTTGTTCATTTATATCCGATGACTTTGCTAAGAACTTAGAATTGCCTAAGGACGAGTTAGAATACCCCATGAATATAGAAATTGCAAATTGAGAAGTGATCCCTGTTAAGTACATACACAATAACTGTAGGGTGGATATTAAGGGTAACGTTATGCATGTAGATATTATCCTGATTAGACTTGGGGAATTCAATGTCATTTTGGGAATGGATTGACTATTCAATTATGGGGTTGTAATTGATTACCAGAAAAAATGTATTAACCTTATGACTCCGTTAAAGGTTGTGTTTATGGAAGCAAGTCGCCTGGACAAGCGAGTTGTCTGACGATGATGCAGGCCAGGAAGTTGTTGAGACAAGGCTGTGTAGGATATTTAGCCTACATAGTCGATAGTCGTAAAGAGAACCCGAAGTTGGAAGAAATACCAGTTGTCAGGGACTTCGTAGACATATTTCCAGATGATCTACAAAGACTTCCACCTGATAGAGAATTAGAGTTTGTGATCGATTTGGCGCCAAGAACTGCTCTAATATCGAAGCCTCCGTATCGTATGGCTCTGGTAGAAATGAAAGAATTAATGGTACAGCTTCAAGAGCTACTGGACAAAAAGTACATTCAACCGAGCGTATCGCCATGGGGAGCGTCGGTATTATTTGTAAAGAAGAAGGACGGGACGATGCGGCTCTGCATCGACTACAGAGAATTGAACAAGGTCACGATTAAGAATAAGTACCCATTGCCGAGGATTGACGACCAATTTGACCAGCTGAAGGGAGCGAAATATTTCTCTAAGATAGATCTGAGGAGTGGTTACCATCAGTTGAAGGTGAGAACGGAGGATGTTCCGAAGACAGCATTCAGGACTCGATATGGTCACTACGAATTTTTGGTGATGTCATTTGGCCTCACAAATGCGTCTGCGGCATTTATAGGCCTAATGAACGGAGTGTTCAAACCATTTTTGGATAAATTCGTGGTGGTCTTTATCGACGACATTTTGGTGTATTCAAAGACCAAGGAAAAACACGTAAAGCATCTGAAGGTGACTTTCGAGGCATTAAGAAGGGAGAAGTTGTATGTCAAGTTTTCAAAATGTGAATTTTGGATTGAGCGGGAAGAATTTCTCGGACATGTGATTGATAAGGACGGAATCTCAGTAGATCCCTCAAAAGTCGAAGCTATCATGAACTGGGATCAATCGAAAACACCGTCGGAAGTGAGAAGTTTTCTTGGATTGGCAGGCTATTACAGAAGATTCATTCAAGACTTTTCCAAGATCGCAACTCCGCTGACGAATTTGACTAGGAAATCGGTGAAATTCATTTGGACGGAGAAGTGTGAGTAAAGCTTCCAAGAGCTTAAGAAGAGGTTGGGTGTGGCACCTGTGTTATCTCTTCCGGATGACACAGGAAATTTTGTAGTTCATAGTGACGCGTCGCATAAAGGACTTGACTATGTGCTTATGCAAAATGACAAGGTTATTACGTATGCATCACGACAATTGAAGGATTACGAGAAGGGGTATCTGACCCACGATCTGGAGTTGGCTGTAGTGGTATTTGCTTTGAAGATTTGGAGACACTACCTCTATGGAGAGAAGTGTGAAATATATACAGACCACAAAAGTCTGAAATATATTTTAACACAAAAGGATCTGAATATGCGCCAGAGAAGATGGTTGGAATTAATAAAGAATTATGACTGTGAGATCTTATACCATCCGGGTAAGGCGAATGTGGTCGCCGACACCTTAAGCAGAAAGGGTCAAGAGAAATTGATAATGTTGACCGCCCAGGAGCAGCTAATTTTAGCAATGGAGAAGCTGGAATTGGAGGTGAAGTATCCTATGGAGACTGAGGACAAGCTGTTCCAGATACAAGCTAGTACAACTTTGCTAGATAAAGTTAAGGAAGCACAACTCCTAGATGAAGAATATGAGAGGATAAGGAAGAAGATATCTGAAGGGACTGAACTGAGATTCAAGGTGGACATTGAGGGAATGTTAAGATTCGAGAGCAGAGTTTGGGTAACGACAGTGCCAGAGACTAAGGAGGATATCTTGAGCGAGGCTCATAGTTAGCGATATTCGATTCACCCCGATAGTACCAAAATGTACCAGGTTCTCTGACAGCATTTCTGGTGGCCGAACATAAAAAAAGATGTCGCCGATTGTGTGGCTAAGTGCCTGACGTGCCAAAAATTGAAAGCAGAACATCAAAGGCTGAGTGGTTTGCTACAACCTCTAGAGATCCCAGAATGGAAATGGGAACATATTACTGTGGATTTCGTAGTTGGCCTTCCGACAACTCAGAAAGGCTACGACGCAGTATGGGTTATCGTTGACCGACTGCCAAAATCAGCACACTTCCTTTCGATCAAGATCAGATTCAACTTAGACCAGTTAGCAAAACTTTATGTGAGAGAGATTGTTTCAAGGCTTGGAGTTCCAGTGTCAATTGTTTTCGACAGAGACCCGCGCTTCACATCGAATTTTTGGAAACGACTACAGGAATGCATGGGGACACAATTGAGAATGAATACAACATATCAACCTCAAACAGACGGGCAGAGTGAAAGGATATTCCAAACATCGGAGGATATGTTGAGAGCGTGCATCATGGATTTCAAAGGAAATTGGGATGATCTACCACTTGTGGAATTCGGTTACAACAACAGTTATCACGCTAGTATTGGTATACCGCCTTACGAAGCGTTGTACGATCAAAAGTGTAGAACTCCACTATACAGGATGAAGTTGGCGAGAGACAATTGCTAGGTCCAAAGTTGGTACAACAGACAGCCGAGATCGTCAAGGTGATCTGGACAAGATTGGTAGCTGCTCAGGATAGGAAGAAGAAATACGCCGATCCACACCGCAAGAATGTGGAATTTGAAGCAGGGTAGCTTTGTATTTTTGAAAGTCTCTCCCTGGAAGGGAAAAATTAAATTTGAAAAGTAGGGGAAATTGAGCCGAGGTTCATTGGACCCTTTGAGGTGCTGCGAAGGATTGGAGAAGTCGCATATGAGGTAACCTTACCTCCGGCACTAGAGCATGTCCACAATGTCTTTCATGTTTCAGTATTACGACCATACAAACCCGATTACAAGCATGTGATTGAATATGAACCTCTGCAATTTGAAAAAGACTTATCCTATGAAGAAGTTCCTATTCAGATTGTTGATAGGAAAGAACAAGTTCTCAGAAATAAAGTAATACCTTCTGTTAAGGTAATATGGAGGAACCACAACGCTGAAGAAACTGTAACGATTGAGATTTTATATTTAATTTTAAATATTTATTAAGTTAAATAAATATTTTATGTGAATTATTTATTGAGTGAAATAAATATTTTATGTGAATTATTTATTGAGTGAAATAAATAATTATGTTATTTATGGAAATGATTTAATTAAGTGTTACATATTAATTTAATGAATGTTATTTAATTGATGTGTATATATTAATTTTATATTATAGTTCTAATTTAATTGAGAGAATTAAATTAGATGAATTATGTGATGAAGTGTTACATGAATTATAATTAGCGAGTAATTATAATTATGTGACAATTTTATGTGATTAATTGATGTTAGATTTTAATTAATTAAATTAGTTGATTAATATTTAATTAATTAAAATATGACATTAAAATATGTGTTAAATGATTTGTTAAAATAAAGAAAAGGTCTTAAATTGTTTTGCCAAACAAGGCCCTTGTATTTTTTTTAAACCTATTTCTACCAAGCAGGGCCCTAACTATCAAAAAGCTATTTTTAAATAAACTGTTACCAAACAATACCTTAGCATTAATAATCTATTTCTGAAAATAACCTTGTTTTGCCAAACAAGGCATTGTGCATTTTTGAATTTTTGTAACTGACATAATAAATGTATTTATTATATATATTAAGTAATTAGCAGTTACATATATATCATTAGTATACGTATATTATATCAGTTATAATGTGACATCCCAGATTTTTAGAATTTTTTTAAATGAGAATTTAATAAATAAAACTCTTATTATCTGATGTTTTGAGTTTGAGTATGTGAATACGTGTCATATATGGTGAAATATGTGAATTTATGTGAAGATAATTTGAATGTTATGTTAATATTTATTGGAGTAAATAAATATTTTAATTGAATTATTTATTGAGTTAAATAAATAATTATGTGATTATTATGGAGTAATGTAATTAAGTGTAGTATATTAATTAAATAAATATTTAGTATTTAATTTAATTGATATAATAATTTTATGTTATAGTTCTAATTTAATTGAGATAATTAAATTAGATGAGTAATGTGATGAGTGTTACATGCAATTATAATTAGCAATTAATTGTAATTATGTGACAATTTTATGTGCTTAATTGATGTTAGACTTTTAATTAATTAAATTAGAATGTTAAGATTTAATTAATTAAAGAGTAACATTAAAGTATGTGTTAAAAGGATTTATTAAAATAAAGAAAATAGTTTTTAAATAATTTTTTTTCCAAACAAGGCCCTTACTTTTGTTTTAAAACTATGTTACCCAAACATGACCTTAACTACTAAAAATTTATTTTTAAAATAACTTGTTTTGCCAAACAAGCCTTAGGGCTTTTAAAAAATTCAAAGGTGTTACCTCTATTTTAATTGTAATTAGTATAGGATTTATTATATACATTAATATTGTAAGTTACATATTATGTATATATGTTGTATGTATATTTTGTATATACGTTGGTTAAAAGAACAAAACAAAGGTTAGTCTGTGTTAGAAAGAAAACACAGAGAAAGATGGAGTGAAAAGAGAAGAAGGGAAGAAGAAGAGAAAGAAAGGGGAAAGTGACCTTGAAAGAATTCTCGCTAAGCCATTATCTTCTTCTCCTAAGCATAATCAAAGGGTATAACTTCTAAATTTAGTTTTAATAATGTGTTTTATGTTGTGGAACTTCTCTGTAAAAACGTTTTTTCATGAAAGTTAGTAATTTTGTTGAATATATATTGGAATTTTGTTAATATACTGTTTATAAATTTAATTAGATGTCATAAACAATGATTTTCAGAAATAAAATTAATTGTAGAAAATGTTTTAATAGAAAAGTTATGTTCATATGAGTTCATATGAGTTTTAGCTATTATGGTTGATTTTAGTTTGAAGAAATTGATGAAATTGATATATGTTAATATGTTTATTAAGAATTTGTTTGATGCTATCTTCAATTACGTATATAATGCATGTATATAGAGTTAAATTGCTTGAGAAAGTGATTTACAATGAATGGTTTTATAAAATATATAAGTTTTATGAAAATATCAAATTTGATTTCTAAAAATTTTGATTATTGTTGTTTAAATATTTTTGTGTTTGGAGATATGTTATATGAGTGTATTGTATCAAGTATATGCTATACATTGTTCTAGTAGCTTGTTATTGTCGTTTGATGGCATGTTGGGTTTAATCGGTGAAACAGGGAGGCTGCACTGCCTGCTTCTGTCTGCGTACCTGCGCAGCTGCGCCGGGAGCACAGCCAGAAGCAGCGCAGCTGCGCCACTGGGTTTTCTCAAGCTGGTCACCTGCGCAGCTGCGCCGGTGCCAAGGCTTATCGCTGCGCAGCTGCGCCGTGTCCTGGGCAGAGACAGTGAGTTTTATTTAAGTGTGCAGTTTATTTTTATGACTAAGTTACATTGTTGCTAGAATAATGATCATATATTTAAGTTGCAATAGCATGTTGATAACATGAATTTGACAATTTGACAATTGTAAAAGAAAAGAGGTTTTGAAAACCTTAAAGTATTAATTGAATTATTGTTTAATGGTGAATTAGTTAATTATAATTTGTATAATTATAATCAAGAGTAAATGTTTAAATTAAATTATAATTTTTGTTAAATTATAATGAATATTAGTTGATTTATTTTAATCAATTAGATGTTAATTTAAATTATAATTTATGTAATTATAATTTAATAAATGTATGTTTAATTATGGATTATAAATTGATAATTGCATGATTAATTATAATTTGTGTAATTATAATGCATGATATAGTTTAATTGATTATAAGTTATAATTTGTTTAATTATAACTTAATATGTGATTATAATTTGGAATAATTATAATCAAGGTAAAAGTGTAATTTAAATTATAATTTATATAATTATAATTTAATGAGGGCATGAATAGAAATTGAGTATTGGGTTAAGTTAAGTATGCTTAAATTATGATTTAATGCATGATGTAGTTGATTCATTATAAATTATGATTGTTTAATTGTAGTTTGATTAAAGTGGATGTTCAAATCATAATTTAGTTTAATTATAATTTAAAATGAGTATGCAATTATTAGTTGATTAATCATGAGAAATGTAAAATGATTATGTGATGTGATTAATTATGTGGTAATTAATTATTAACTTATGAGTTAAAGAGGAATGAGTTAACCTAAAGTGGATAACTAAATATTAGGATTAGCTATGTGATAATTAACTGATATTGTTAATTATACATAAGGTTTGACAGCGAGTGTCAAACGAGTAAATAGAAGAGAATTAGAAAGTATAAAGTATTATTTACTTAGACATTTGATAAGCATTGCTAGGTGACTAATAATTGATGCGTATGGTAATACGTTATGTAGGATCATGAAGCAGATTATATTAAGCTATTTTTCGGTAATTGGTAATCTACGAGCCAGGCAAGTCTTTCGGTTTCTAGTTTCTATGTGAACTTGATGATATTATGAACTATTTTAAATTATTTTGTAAAGAGCATGATATGTTATACATGTTGTAAACATGAATGTTAAAGTCAATTTATGACTACATTGATTGATTAAAAATGTTGATTGAGTAAGGAACTCAATCTTTATATTTGCTATGTATATTGAAGCATGTATGCCATGTTAATTTCATTATTATGAGATGTATCTTGAGCATGTTATTATGTGCTATGTGATGCATGAAAACTGTTAGAACTTGCTGAGCTGTCGAGCTCACTCTTGCAAATAACCATTTTTGCAGGTCAAGGATGCAAGGTAAAGATACGTGTTAAGTGATTTATAGAGATCAATGTTAAAGAATATTAATTTTGTTAAATTTTAAATTGTAGTTGATGTTTTCATTGTAACTTAGTTGTTAAGTTGTAAGTTGAGCTATCCGACGTGTAATGGATATTGCTTAGTGATGTAAGACTGTATATAATCCTTTCGTTGTAGCGATTCATGTAATAGAATTGAATCAAATATTTGTAATGTTAAGGTTGCGATTCAGGGCAATATAGAAAGAAAGTTTATAAAAGTTTTAAATATTCCGCATTTTTAGTGATTTTAATATCGAATAATGTTGTAATAAGAGATTAATGTTGTATTGTTAACGATCGAGAAGGAGAATATTATTGTATGAATTTTGGGGTCGTTACATATAATATATCTAAACTACATTAGTTTTTCCTAAGTCTAAACTAAGAACTAAGAAGAAAAGAGAGCAGAGAAAAGGAATAGCAGAGAAGAGAAAAGAAGAAGAAGAATTGCTAGAATTGAACTCACATCGCTTTCTCTTTCAATCTATTAACAAAAGGTATTATCTATAATCTCTAATTATTATAGAACTCAATTCGTATGTTTCATGTATTTTATTCTCTGTCAAAAGTTGAGTTTTCATGAAGTTGTATAATTATGACTATGTATATATGATGTTCATATGTTTTCATATGTAATTGTGTGCCATGGAAAGATTTTCAAAATACAATTGTTGTAAAAACCAGTTTTGAAGTTATGATCCTTATATTTTCATTCTCTGTAAAACATGTTTTGAAAGTTGTATAGCCTGATGGATATATATATATATATATATATATATATATATATATATATATATATATAATTGTGTTCATATCATGTCTATATGTGATGGTATGCTTAATTAGTTGTTTAATTCATGAATATATATATGATATAATGGAGAATTTATGTTTTTCAAAAGTCACAGTGAAGTGTCTGGAAAAAATAAAGTTTCTCATAGAAATCAAAATATATGTTGATTGTTGATTTTTGTATAAATTAATTGTGGAATATGTTATTATGTTTAGAAATTAGTTGATTGCGATTGGAATTGTGAGAATTGGTTTTAAAACAAATTCGCAGTGTTCAATTTCATCTAGAACACTGACATTGGTATTTTCTTTAAATTTTTGTAAAAATTAAGCGTTGTAATCTTGCTAATTGATGTATTAGTGTGTTCAAAACATGTTAGAAGCTTTGTACTTTGTTTCTGTAAAGTTTTATATGAAAATTATTGGCTGAATTGAGAACTCATTGTAGAGAATTAAGCCAATTTGGTTTTTCTCTGCACTGTTCGCGAAGCTGCTCTGTTTCTGTCCGCTGCCGGCGCAACTGCGCAGGCAGTAAGGGTAGAAGCAGCGCAGTTGCGCCGCTGGATTTTCGTAGGTTTGGCCCCTGCGCAGCTGCGCCGGTGTCAAGGCTAAAGGTGGCGCAGCTGCGCCGTGTCCCAGGCAGTGGCAGTGACTTTAATTTTTGTTCAGTGTTAATTCTAAGTTTAGTTTAATTATTCTATGACAATAAGCATGTATCTAGCTGCTATAACATGTGTTATAATTTGAGAAAAAGGAAGTTTTGAAAAACTAATATGGTATTTAAATTATAAACTATAATTGTTTAATTGTACAATAAGTTACTTAATTATAATTTTATTAATTATAATTAAGAGTAAATGTTTAATTTAAATTATAATTTTTGTGAAATTATAATGTATAGAAGTTGATTTATTTTAATCAATTAGATGTTAATTTAAATTATAATTATGTAATTATAATTTAATAAATGCATGTTTAATTATGGATTATAAATTGATAATTTCATGATTAATTATAATTTGTGTAATTAAATGCATGATGTGGTTTAATTGATTATAATTATTTATAATTTAAATGGTAATTATAATTTAAGTAATTATAATTTGATTAAGTGTTTTAATTATAATTGTTTAATTGTAATTTAGTTAAATACATAATTGATTTAATTAACTATGTGATAGTTGATTATTATTATTAGAGTGAGTTAACCATGAGGGTTAACCACTTATGTGAATTAGTTACGTGTTAACTAATTTAGGTTATTGTGATTGAATATATATGTGTAGGAAGTATTAAAGTACGTGAATTATGTTAAGTAGCTTGCGCTTGAGGCAAGTCTTCTAAACCCTAAACTCGTTAATTTTATGCAAGTTTTCTAAACCCTAATCTTGTATAATTTCTGGAATTCATATATTCATTATTGAGAATGTCCTTTCCATTTTTGTATTAGACAATTGTTATTTAATTGAAATGATCTTAACTTATCGTTCAAGTAAGATCCAGTTATTATGTTAAATGCTTTAAATTTACTTCTAAAGCATATGTTAATTCATAATTCTTTTATTTATGAATTATTGAAAGTCGATTCAACTAATCCTTAGTTGATGAACGTGAATTCTAAATTACCCTTGTAAGCTTATCCAAACCAAACTTTCTTTGGTGCGGACTTGAATTCAAATTACTGAGTTCAACAACCCTATTTACTAGGGGAGGTTACTACGCATAGCGTTAAGATGTTTGTGCACAAAACATGGTACAAAGGGCTGATCCCCATAAGTACGAGTTAAGGTCCATAGTCTTATTGACTGTTAAAGGTTTAAATAGAAATATTTATAACCTAGGACAAGAGTTCAAAGGTCTTATGACCCTCAGATAAATTCTATATTCGAATTTTAATGTTGATAGAGAATTATTATTCAATTCTTTATTATTGAAGCAAGCTAAGTTGTTCAGATTCTTTTAAAGATATTCTTTCATGTATATAGTATTGTTAAACTCCAGTGAGCTGTGGTTTGCTCATTCTTGTATTAAATAATAATTTCAGTTAAGGTTGATAACGCTGATGCTCCGTCTACAAATAAGGGCAAGGGAAAGCAAAGCAAGTGAAGACTTGTTTTTATTATATTGAGAATGATTGTAATAAGACTTGAATGTTATGTTTTTGTTTCCGCACTTTATTATATTCATATCAGGGTTAGAGTAACCGGGGATTATCTTGAAAAGGTTGTAACCTTTGTTTTAAGGGGGATTTATCTATTCTAATTTAAGTTATAGTTTATTTTACATTATTCATTAGGTAGATGTATGTTATATTAGAAAGTGAACACCAAATCATGTGAAAACGAAGTACCCGAATTTGGGGGTGTCACAGAAATTACGTGGGAACTCGAGGAATATATGATGAAGACTTACCCGCACTTATTTGCTTAATTTATGTGTAAGCGATTCTGGGGACAGAATCTTTGTAGAGGGGAGAATGTAATGGGACGAATTTAATAGAACTGTGATTCTGGGGACAGAATCCTTTTAAGGGGGGAAAGATGTGACGAACAAGAATTTTATAATTTATTTTAATATTTATTGAATTAAATAAATATTTTTGATAATTTAATTATTGAGTTAATTAATTATTTGATGGAGTTGTGATAGATTAATTTAATTATATGTGTTACATTGATTAAATTAATGTAAAGAATTTTTATAGTTCAAGTATGTATTTAATTGAGTTTATTCGATTAAATGAATTATTTAATAAGCATAATGTTATTCTATTAATTTAATAATTAATTAGAGATTTAATGATTTGACATAATTAATAAATGAGAATTTTAGTTATGTGATTATGTGATTTAAGGTGGATTATTATATTTTATTTAATTAAATTTAAATAAGATTATTTGATTATTTAAGTGTGACAAATTAACTATATGTTAAATGCTTTAATTAAATTAAATGGAAAGGAGGAATTGTGACGCCCCCAAATTCGGACCGCCACTGGTCTCTCGAATTCGGTTCGTCACTTTCTCACGATAATACAATAATGACTAAAATCATACAATTACAACGGATAATCTAGAATAATATACAATGATTTATTATATTTATTCCCCCAAGTCTCGCAACCTACAGTACTTAATAGATTACATAATAATATCAAATAACGACTTATTACATAATCTAACTTAAGCTAAAACATAGTTCAGAATTAGTCTTAATACATCATCTTAATAGACATAATACAACATTATAATATTTAGAACATAAAAGGGGCTAGCTAGTCGGTAGCATTGCCCTTGACCTTATCGACTCCCGAAGGTCCACCCTATTCTGCATTAACTGAAATTGTTTTTAGGAAAAGCATGAATGAGCAACAAGTTTTCTCAGCAAGTAATATAACATTAAGGGTGAATGATATAGTTTTTGAATCCCAAAAGGGTATAACAGGATATAATAGTTCAAGGATAGCAAGAATATCAACAATTCTTAATAACGGTCGCTAAGGACAGAAAGATATCAATATAATTCAATGCTAAACCAGTTTAAGATTTCAAGATAATTGAATACTGAGCAGTCACTAAGGACTATGAACTGATAGTAGTGTGCATACAAGCCAATCATGTATGATGACAAAGCACATACTTTGTAAATAATCTTATTTATTTATTAACAATCTTATTTATTTATTAATAAAATATTCATTTCAGTCATATAATTATCTACATGGTGCTGTTTTTATAATATGTAAATAACCCATAATTTTAAGCAATGCTTTTAGAATCATGATGAGATCATGATAATGAGATCTAAATTCTTAGAAAGCTTAAAAACTAAAATAGTTCCCAATTGTGGGATTACTAAAATGGGGATTAGTAAATCCGGATAGATTGGTACATATGTTGCTTGCTCATTGGATGAGGATGACTAATCTCATGGTCATTTGTGTGGAGACACTAAAGGAAGTATGTAGGTGCTTATTGGAGAATAAGTTCACTGAACGTGACTCGCTATGGAATACCTAATGGAATTTTACTCGTCTGTCAATAGGAATTCCTAATGTGATAGTAGTACATGTGATCTTTGGACTTGAGATCA
Source organism: Panax stipuleanatus (assembly GCA_020205555.1). Taxonomy (NCBI): domain Eukaryota; kingdom Viridiplantae; phylum Streptophyta; class Magnoliopsida; order Apiales; family Araliaceae; genus Panax; species Panax stipuleanatus. The sequence goes on from CM035125.1 coordinate 120,774,305, forward strand.
TCATAGTATCTTGTATGTAACAAATTATACTTTGACTAATTCCTTAAGGCCTTTTAAGGCATATATAGGGTATGCTTGGGTGTAATGAGTTACATATGGAGATAATGAATGATCAATAAAGAATCTACCACCTCTAGTAAAAGAGGAGATATGTCCTATGTGATTTGTTAAATGACAACCCAGGAATCCTTGGCCAAGGCAGAATGAAATTAGAAAGAGGTTTCTAATTTGCATTATTTGGAGTTGTGCATTTTCTAATCGAAATACATATGATTAAATAAATTAAGACTTGACAGTAAATCCATGTCTTATATTTAATTGGGACATTGTATGGTGGAAGGATTGAATTATACGGTAACTATTAACTCACAAGTTCTTTTATGATTAATGTTGAAATCTATATTATCTGGAAAGTCGTTGATCGCTAGGGAGGCTTATCCCTATTGTAGAATAAATGTTATTTATTTAAATAGATTATTAGTTTAATTTGTTTATTTAAATAAGATTAGAATTGTTCTAATTGATTTATTCACAACCGGTTTAATATGGAGAACCTAAAGGGTCACACCATAAAAGGAAGAAGAATTATTTAAAAAGAAAATGGCATGATAGCAATAATGCATTAAGTATAATTAATTTAATCTATGATGATAGAATAAATTAAATAGCTTAATGTTTATTATTTAATATTTTAGAAATATTAAATATAAATTAATAAGAGGAGTCTTATTATTATTATTATTATTATTTTAATTCTAAAGGAGTTTAGGAATTAATATAATATCAGTACTCTCTCTCAATCCTAATAAAGATTAGGATATAAATTAATTAAAAGTATTTAATTAATTAATTAAATAAAACCCTATTCTAATTGGATTAGGAGGGTTAACCTAATATCTATATAAGAGAGTCTTATATCAGAAATAAGGTACGTGAATTTTTCAAGAGTTGGGAGTACACATATTCTATAGAGATAGAAACAAGGGTTAAGCCAATAACCCATCTTACTCAGTTCTTCATCTTCCTTGGTGGATCACCGTTAGAGGCCAAACATTTGGGTGGCTGACATTGATCAAGGGAAGTAGCCACTACAGAGGAATCAAAGGAATCAAAGGAGTAGAACTTGTACCTGAGGAAGCTTGGATCTTCAAAGGTATAATTCTGTTTTTCTCCTTCTTCATTCACTGATAATTGATGCATAAGAATGATCATGGTAATGGGTTTGTATAAATTTTTGAAAACCTAGTTTTTTACGCTTCCGCCCTATTTATGTGATTTGATTGCATGATTGCGTTACGTACAAACCCAACAGTGGTATCAAAGCCAATCTTGTGCTAATTATCAGTCTATGTGATTCCATATATGTATGATATGCGATTGCATCGAGTTCTGGGCAACAAAAATTTTTCAGATTCTACGAAGCTGCGCAGCTGCGCCGGTACAAGGCAATATTGCTGCGCAGCTGCGCCGGGTGATGTTCCTGGTTTTCATGCTGCGCAGCTGCGCCGGTTCCCTTTACATTCTTGGCGCAGCTGCGCCACTGGACAGGAACTGAATTTTTTTTTTGTTTTATTTAATTAAATGAATGGTTTATTTAATTAATAAAGGTTTAAAATAAAGATGTTTATTTTATATGAAATGAGATTTCAGAATTGCTAAAATTAAAGGGTTTAATTTGGAATTATTTTTGAATGAAATAAAGGAGTTTATTTTTCCAAAAACAAAGTTTAGCAAACTTTTGCCCATTAACTGATATTAATACATATATGGAATGAATTTACTTTCATGAGATAAATAAGTTTTATCGATACGTATGATGATATGTATGGTAATAAAAGGGATTGATTATGGACTATGACCAATGTGATTGGATTTTATTTTGGATGAATGCTTAAATGTATGGGTTTTATAAAATGGGGTCTGCGTACCTCGTCTTCTCTGATTTTATTCTCGGTGTAAAATTCTATCTCCCTTCTATGTACTTCCCCTTGACTGCTGATCAAGGTTTCTATTTAAAAATAATTTATGTAATAGAGATAGTTAGAATTATCTTGAAGAAACTGGAAACCAAGGAGCAAGGAGCGCGTGAAGACCCGTTTGTATGGAGCCCGGGTTTAAATGTAACAGTTACGTTTAAATTTAAATTTTTGCACTCCTAGGTTTGACCTTTTGGTTCACTTGGTGGCTCTAGTGAACCAAACTAGAATAAAAGTCCATAATCAATCCGGGTAGAATATAGTATTCTATATTGCATGCTAAATATTACATATATTATATTTTATACAAACATGCTTCGCATGTTTAATAAAATGACGCGTATTTTATATATATATGTGCATGCGCGCTTAAAAAGATGAGACAAATAATAACAAATCCCTCAAAGAAATATTATTATGTCTGAAGCGTTCAAATGATATTTGGAATATCGAACGTCGCCTTCTAGCATGATTAGTTAATAGAGTATTAAATATTTAATATGAGTTTGTTGTGCTATCCACAAGGCGAGTATTGAATATTTAAGATGTTAATTAATCACATTTGATGCTTATCAAGAAAATTGAACGATCTAGTCTTGTTGTGCTATCCACAAGGACGAAATTTTTCTTTTTTTGAATTTATGGAAGTGCTAGGCTGGACTTAACTTAAATCATTTTAGTTCGGATGTGCACACACATGACCATTATGATTTAAGAGGCAAAATAAAAGGAGTTACATGGTGATGTAATTGACAAGAGTTGTCTACCTATTTATTTGTATATCGTTTGTTGTGTTATCCACAAGGTTATATACATTTGAAATGGGATCCTTAATCTCACTAGCAAATCTTTAATTAGATGTTGCCGAACTATATGAGTAAGGGTAATATAGTTTGATGAAAATAGTGGGAGATACCAATTTAAAATAAAGACCTAAATTTATTTTGGTATGCAAAGTTAATAAAATGAATGTTTGCTAAAATGTTGTCTTTTCACATGTAGAATTTTAAAAATGTCAAAATCACTAATCTCACTACGAAGCATACTTGATGCAAATAAGCTTACCGGCCCGAATTATGATGACTGGCTAAGAAATCTGAGAATTGTTCTCACTGCTGAAAAGATTTCTTATGTCCTAAATTCCACTATCCCTGAATCTGTTTCAGAAACAGCCTCTGAGGAAGAGATTGCCACTTTCAATAAGTGGCAAGATGATGCATCTGTGGCTCAATGCATCATGCTCGCATCCATGAATAACGAGCTTCAGCGTCAGCACAAAAAAATGGATGCTCCTGCTATGCTGCTTCACCTCAAGGAGTTGTATGGTGAACAGAGTAGGACTGCTAGATATGAGATATCTAAGGAGCTCTTCCGATCTCGGATGACCGAGGGCACTGCCGTCGAGACTCATGTTCTGAAGGTAATCAATTTGATTGAACGTCTTGGACAGCTTGGGTTCGTCATGGATGGGGAGTTGAGTCAAGACTTGGTCTTGCAGTCACTCCCTGAGACCTTCTCGCAGTTTGTGGTTAATTTTCACATGAATAAGCTAGATGTCAGCTTACCTGAGCTGCTTAACATGCTGAAAACTGCAGAAGGTCACTTCTCATCCAAAAAGAACCATGTCTTGATGGTGGATTCTTCCAATAAAAGGAAGAGGCCCAAGGTGTCTCCTGAAAAGAAGAAATCTAAGAAGGCTAAGGGAAAAGGGAAAGAAAAGGAGCAAAAGAAACCTGAACCAGCTAAAGGAATGTGCTTTCATAGCAATGAGCCGGGACATTGGAAGAGGAACTGCAAGAAGTTTATAGCAGAGAAGAAGCTTGGAGAAGCTTCGACTTCCAATCAAGGTTTGTTTATGATTGAAATTAATTTTTCTGAAAGTCATAATTCTACTTGGGTATTGGATACCGGCTGTGGTTCTCACATATGTAATACTGTGCAGGGACTGGTCAGAAGTAGAAAGCTGAACAAAGATGAGGTGATCCTACGAGTGGGAAATGGAGCAAAAGTTGCTGCATTAGCTGTAGGAACTTATTGTTTAACAATGCCTTTGGGCAAATCCATTTATCTTAATAATTGTTATTATGTTCCGAATATTATTAAAAATATTATTTCAATTTCTGTATTGGATATGGAAGGTTTTGACGTTATTATAAAGAACAATGGTTGTTCTATTTATAAAGACGATGTTTTATATGGTATTGGAAATTTGCGAAATGGACTTTATACACTTGACTTACAAGAAAATATATTTCAAATTGAACAAATTAAGAAAAGGAAAAGAGATGATATTAATTATACCTATATGTGGCACTGTAGACTCGGTCATATCAATGAAACAAGATTATCCAAGTTGCATAAAGATGGGCTCCTCGAGCTATCTGATTATGAATCATATCCAACTTGTGAATCTTGTCTCATGGGTAAAATGACTAAATCTCCTTTTAGTGGAAAAGGAGAGAGAGTTACAGAGTTGTTGGCATTGATTCACATAGACGTTTGTGGACCTATGACAACAAGTGCACAGGGGTGGGTATTCTTATTTTATTACTTTCACTGATGATCACTCAAGATTTGGATATGTGTATTTAATGAAATACAAATCAGAATCATTTGAAAAGTTCAAAGAGTTCAGAAGTGAAGTAGAGAAACAAACGGGCAAGAGTATTAAGATACTTCGATCAGATCGAGGTGGAGAATACTTAAGCAGTGAGTTTCTCAATTGTCTTAGAGAAAATGGTATAATCTCGCAATGGACTCCTCCAGGTACACCACAGTTAAATGGAGTATCTGAAAGGAGAAATCGAACACTGTTGGACATGGTTCGATCTATGATGAGTTTTACCGACCTTCCAATTTCCTTTTGGGGATATGCCCTAGAAACGGCTGCATACCTACTTAACAAGGTACCTACCAAATCCGCCCCAAAGACTCCATATGAGATGTGGAAAGGAAGGAAACCAAATCTTAAGCATGTTAAGACTTGGGGTTGTCCAGCTTATGTCAAAAAATTTGAAAATGATAAGCTACAGACTAAATTCGATAAGTGTAGATTTGTGGAATACCCTAAAGAAACCGTAGGGTATTATTTCTATCATCCAACTGATCAAAAGGTGTTTGTTACGAAACATGCTACCTTCTTGGAGAAAGAGTTTATCCATGAAGGGGTCAGTGGGAGCAAGATATATCTTGAAGAAGTTCAAGAACCACAAGTTACCACGGACCAAAGTCAGGTACCTAACCAAGTAGAAGAACCTACTGTACCACACCCTGTTCGTAAATCTAGAAGAGTACCGAAGATACCTGAGAGGTATGGATTCGTTATAGAGGATAACGATGAGGTACACATCATGAAAGATGATGATCCATTGAATTATGAACAGGCTATGAGTAATAAAGACTCAGGGAAATGGCTTGAAGTCATGAAATCCGAAATGGACTCCATGTATGAAAACAAAGTATGGTCTTTGGTTTCACCACCTGAAGGTATTAAACCTATTGGGTGTAAATGGGTTTTTAAGAAAAAGACTGGAGCAGACGGAAAGGTAGAGACCTATAAGGCCCGACTGGTTGCAAAAGGTTTCAAACAAAGACAAGGAGTTGACTATGATGAAACCTTCTCACCAGTAGCCATGCTCAAGTCCATTCGGATTTTGCTTGCGATTGCAGCTTACAACGACTATGAGATCTGGCAGATGGACATGAAAACGGCCTTCCTCAATGGGAAACTTGAGGAGGATGTGTATATGACACAGCCAGAGGGATTTATTTCAAAAGTTAGAAAAAATCAAGTCTGTAAGCTACAACGATCCATTTATGGGTTGAAGCAAGCTTCTCATAGATGGAACATTCGTTTTGATGAGACAATCAAAGAGTTTGATTTTATCAAAAACGAGGATGAACCATGTGTATACAAGAAGGTTAGTGGGAGCGCAATATCATTCCTTGTATTATATGTTGATGATATATTACTGATAGGGAATGACATTCCTATGTTACAATCCATTAAAATCTGGTTATCTAAAAACTTCTCCATGAAGGACTTGGGTGAAGCATCCTATATTTTGGGGATAAAGATCTATAGAGATAGATCTAAAAGGATGCTCGGCTTATCCTAAGGAACGTACATTGATACGATGCTAAAGAGGTTTAGCATGGAAGATTCCAAAAGAGGTCTCATGCCGATGAGTCATGGAATAAATCTCTCCAAGAAACAGGCCCCAAAGACACCTGAGGAGAGAGACCGTATGAGTAAGATCCCTTATGCTTCTGCAATAGGATCTATCATGTACGGTATGATATGTACTAGACCGGATGTTGCTCACGCACTTAGTGTAACAAGCAGATACCAGTCGAATCCAGGAGAAGAGCACTGGAAGGCAGTGAAAAATATCCTAAAGTACTTGAGAAGGACTAAAGATATTTTTCTTGTCTACGGTGGGTCTGAATTAAAACTCGAGGGATTCACGGACTCAAGTTTTCAAACAGACCAAGATGACAGTAAATCTATTTCAGGGTATGTGTTTACCTTGAACGGAGGTGCAGTGAGTTGGAAGAGTTCCAAGCAGCAAACGGTTGCTGATTCAGTGACAGAGGCAGAGTATATAGCTGCAAGTGAAGCTGCAAAGGAAGCTGTTTGGATGAAGAAGTTCATAACTGAACTTGGTGTGGTTCCTAGCATTGGAGAAGCAGTTCCCGTATACTGTGACAACACCGGAGCGGTTGCACAGGCTAAAGAACCCAGGTCTCATCAGAAATCTAAACACGTGTTGCGGCGATTTCACTTGATCAGGGAGATCATTGAAAGAGGAGACGTCACCTTGGAGCGTGTAGACTCTCAAGACAACATTGCAGATCCATTTACTAAAGCTTTAACACAACAGCAGTTTGATCGTCACTTAGAGAAGATGGGTATGAGATACCATGGCGATTGGCTTTAGTGCAAGTGGGAGATTGATAGTAGTGTGCATACAAGCCAATCATGTATGATGACAAAGCACATACTTTATAAACAATCTTATTTATTTATTAATAAAATATTCATTTAAGGCATATAATTATCTACATGGTGCTGTTTTTATAATATGTAAATAACCCATAGTTTTAAGCAATGCTTTTAGAATCATGATGAGATCATGATAATGAGATCTAAATTCTTAGAAAGCTTAAAAACTAAAATAGTTCCCAATTGTGGGATTACTAAAATGGAGATTAGTAAATCTGGATAGATTGGTACATATGTTGCTTGCTCATTGGATGAGGATGACTAATCTCATGGTCATTTGTGTGGAGACACTAAAGCAAGTATGTAGGTGCTTATTGGAGAATAAGTTCACTGAACGTGACACGCTATGGAATACCTAATGGAATTTTACTCGCCTGTCAATAAGAATTCCTAATGTGATAGTAGTACATGTGATCTTTGGACTTGAGATCATCATAGTATCTTGTATGTAACAAATTATACTTTGACTAATTCCTTAAGGCCTTTTAAGGCATATATAGGGTATGCTTGGGTGTAATGAGTTACATATGGAGATAATGAATGATCAATAAAGAATCTACCACCTCTAGTAAAAGAGGAGATATGTCCTATGTGATTCGTTAAATGACAACCCAGGAATCCTTGGCCAAGGTAGAATGAAATTAGAAAGAGGTTTCTAATTTGCATTATTTGGAGTTGTGCATTTTCTAATCGAAATACATATGATTAAATAAATTAAGACTTGACAGTAAATCCATGTCTTATATTTAATTGGGACATTGTATGGTGGAAGGATTGAATTGTACGATAACTATTAACTCACAAGTTCTTTTATGATTAATGTTGAAATCTATATTATCTGGAAAGTCGTTGATCGCTAGGGAGGCTTATCCCTATTGTAGAATAAATGTTATTTATTTAAATAGATTATTAGTTTAATTTGTTTATTTAAATAAGATTAGAATTGTTCTAATTGATTTATTCACAACCGGTTTAATATGGAGAACCTAAAGGGTCACACCATAAAAGGAAGAAGAATTATTTAAAAAGAAAATGGCATGCTAGTAATAATGCATTAAGTATAATTAATTTAATCTATGATGATAGAATAAATTAAATAGCTTAATGTTTATTATTTAATATTTTAGAAATATTAAATATAAATTAATAAGAGGAGTCTTATTATTATTATTATTATTATTATTATTATTATTATTATTATTATTTTAATTCTAAAGGAGTTTAGGAATTAATATAATATCAGTACTCTCTCTCAATCCTAATAAAGATTAGGATATAAATTAATTAAAAGTATTTAATTAATTAATTAAATAAAACCCTATTCTAATTGGATTAGGAGGGTTAACCTAATATCTATATAAGAGAGTCTTATATCAGAAATAAGGTACGTGAATTTTTCAAGAGTTGGGAGTACACATATTCTATAGAGATAGAAACAAGGGTTAAACCAATAACCCATCTTACTGAGTTCTTCATCTTCCTTGGTGGATCACCGTTAGAGGCCAAACATTTGGGTGGCTGACATTGATCAAGGGAAGGAGCCACTACAGAGGAATCAAAGGAATCAAAGGAGTAGAACTTGTACCTGAGGAAGCTTGGATCTTCAAAGGTATAATTCTGTTTTTCTCCTTCTTCATTCACTGATAATTGATGCATAAGAATGATCATGGTAATGGGTTTGTATAAATTTTTGAAAACCTAGTTTTTTACGCTTCCGCCCTATTTATGTGATTTGATTGCATGATTGCGTTACGTACAAACCCAACATGAACTTCTACTAGAATTAACACAAAATATACTGATAATCCAATAAAAACAAGTACAACAGGTGATCAGCCTAAAGTACCCTACGGTATGCATATCGTTCAATCGTACTAAAATGCGCACGTCGGTCTCCCGACAATGTATAATTTCCTTCAAAGAAGGTTGTTCATCTCAGTCAATATAAGACTCCGCACCAATCAATTGGTTTGGATAGCTTCCTAATCATGATATAAGTCTAGCCGAATCAAATGGCATAGACCACTCTTTATAAGTTCAATACTCAAGATTTAAAGTTCGAAGGATATAAATTGACTTTATCTTGTCCACGAAATATTTAAGTTATAAAACATGAATCGCAATTCCAATAATTTACTTGTATGACAATAATAGCACAAGCTTAATGAATGCTCAATAAAGAGTAAGGTTAGGAACTTGCTTACAATGTTCCTTGAATAAAGTAAACACAAGGATTGGATACTTACACAGTAAAAAAGTGTAAGTTAGGGAACTTGCCTTAAGCGTAGTTTACCAAAGTATAGCTTATCAACGCTTTTCGAATCCTATTATAATATATTTACGTATATAGGATATTCATTAGTTATAAACCTTCGATCACATAACTTGATATGTAAATCAAGTATACACATATGGTTCTCACTTAGTATTGTAACTTTATACATACGGCATTATGTACTTAACATATGTATCATGAAATCAGATTATAAGTCACTATGAATCCAATTGACATAGTTCGTAAATATTGTTGGACTTAACATTTGAAGTTTACTTTGTCAATTTAATATGGTTTCATTGCTTAGCATGCTCATCGATACTTTGAACAACGTTCTGGACATGTATTACAGATTAGGATAATCATATAAGCATACAACAATCTCATATCACAAACAGAATGGTCAGACAATACTGCAAGTCAGGCGCGGCCGCGCTAGATTTGAACTAAGGAGTGGCGCGGCCGCGCTGCTCCTGGTTCAGATCAAGACAGGGCTGCCTCTGCAGAAATCAGGCTTAACCTGACAATGCACTTAGACAACGATTTACGTAAAACCCACAAGTCAGGATGTTTTATAACTAGGTCCGACCCCATTTTGTCTTTAATATAGTTTGATATCCATTTGATCAAGGCGTTTAAGTGTTCCTTAGTCAAGGTCTCTCATGTTTAGTCCTTATACATATGCTACGTGGTCGATAGGTCTCAACTATACATGCTCACATTAGATTAGTCAAGTATTTCAAGTTATGAAATCCTACTTCACTTAGACTTGTCATATTTCATGCCCAACTATTTTACAATGCATAAGACTAACTAGGAATTCATGTTAATCATGTCTATAGGCATGAAACACCTAATCATGAAGTCACATTCTAGAAATACCTGCAACGTAGTTATCGACAAAACTAGTTTTCAAGATTTCTTTTGAAAATATCATGTTAAGCCACCAAGCATGCAAAGCTACTCCACTTACTATTCCTCATATTTTCGTATATGCATAGCTAGAACACACAAGCATGCTCACAAGTTTCAAACTTAAAGTGTAAATAGTTCATCAAGTTCATTTTTGAAACTTTAAGTTTCCCTTTGTAGGTCATTAAAATTTATTCAAGCATGCAAGGTAAGTTCACATACTCTATGACATACTTCCACGCTTTCTTGTGCATGTATATATGTAATCAAATCATGATACCGAGTTCAGAATTCAAGTATACATGGCTTATTGTACACATAGCAAGTATAGTCTTTTACTTGAAAACTTATTTCAAATCATGCTTGGATAGTCTATATTACCTTCAACAATATAACTAACATATTGTCCCATGTCAAGGCATATCAGAACGTAATACATTTGCACATAAAGTCAAAACATGTATTACACAATGTTTATCAAAACTAGTTTCAAATTCTTTATGCTTTCTTTGAAATATTCAAACTAAAACAAACTAATATGGCTTACTATATACATAGCAACCTTATTCCACATGTTAAGGTGATTTACATGCATATTCTAACTAACATAACATGCTCAGATTAACTCCAGTCCAACAAACTCAGTATCCATGACTGGCAGCCGGTGCGGCAGCGCGGTCATGTGCTATAGAAGTGGCGCGGCCAGTGCCACTTCGAGCAGAAGCAAAAAAAATGGCTCTGCTTCTGCAGAGCCTCAACACAACTTTGCTAATTCCTGCAACTAGACCAACTACATTGCTCTCAAACATGCTTACAAGCTTAGATAACTCATGAATAACAATTACCAACCTAATTAGCAAGAATTCATGTATATTAACACATTAATCAAAACAATATCATGTTATACCTTTGTTTTGAATTGGACAGAACTTCTCTTCAAAAATCAAATTACTCCCTCACACTCTCTATAGAAACTAAGCAAATTAATCTAGCAAAATGAAATGAGAAGGGGAGAGCTCTATTTATAGAGAATTGCTTATCCATACCAAAGCTTTGCACAAGAAATTAAACCAATAAATGAAGGAAGAAGATGATGGACAACTAATGTTTGGTGGAATAGTTGCCACCCACCACATCAACCCACTCCCCTTTGCCATCATTTGATTGAAGCTAGTTGATGAACTTGGGAGAAGAAGAAGGAATAGGCTTGTAGCCTTTCACGTGTAGGAGAGAATGAGGGACTCTTAATTTGGGACAAGGCAACATATCTTCAGCATTTGCAAATCCCACATACTAAGGTTACATATATAAGCCCACTTAGGTTATATAATATATAGTTAGGTTATAATTTAATGTCACAATAACATTACATGGTAGCAAATTGGGGTACATGTATACACATTGATATATAATCCATGTACATTTTAATAATGTCAATTTATGATTTAATTGAATAGTGACATACTACATTATCCCAACCCTCATTATTATTATTTCAATTATGTTACTCATGGAATATCAATTATTTACATACTTTAATTTAATATTCCATATAGTATATGTTAATGTACTATACCTATCACATGGTCACATAAGTCTCATTTATGTAACTCATATAACTCATTAATCTTATTATATAGTTTTTATATTACATAGTCTCACTAAAGTGTCACACTACACTTTATATAATATAGTTTGGTTCCATATTGTATAATGTACATATAATATGTATTCTCATAAGTCCAACCATGTGACTCACTTCCTTTTATTATATAGTTTCTATCAAAATGTCACCTCATGCTTTGTATTATATAGTTGTAGTTACTATACAATATGCGATTACATAACTTTACACTTTAACAAATACTCGAACAAATATTAACCTTTTAATATTAACCAATTATTTATTCATTAATATGCTATCACCCATAATTACCTTTAATCAATAATATATTATTAATTAATCATCTACTTATTAATTCCTTCTTTAATTAATTAAATCATCAATATTTCTCATCACTGTGCCACACAAGGAATTCTTTGAGCTTATCATAAACTCCACACTTCTCTCAATCATTATAAATTTAGTTTAATATAATTGAGTTAACTCATCTCATAACACATACACATTTATATACAAATAAATATTCATTTTTATTAATATATTCATTTAATAATATTCAGAATTTTTCGGGTATTACAGGAATAAAGGACAAACAAACAAGGCTCTAAAGGGAGTTGGGCAGTTAACCCATTAAGGGATTAACTGGCCACTACGACATCAGTTATATACATTATGTGACGCCCCCCCAGAATAGGTCCAGTCAACCCAACCCATTCTGAGTCGCCAAATACATGGTACAGAATTCAAATACAATCTTTATATCACCCGGTCGTGCAAAATACGACCACACAACTGTGAGTGTCAATACAAATATGTAGAAAATATTAACATTCAAACTAAGTCCTCATTACAATTATTATCACACTATTTATTAGAAATAGTGAGGACTACTACTGCTCTAACTCGGCCCATCACTCTGTTCCCCGACTAGTTCCTACGACATTCTCATTCTCTGAAGAGGACAATAGATAAAAAGGGTGAGCTCAACTAGCCCAGTAAAGAATATTATGACTAAGATAATGGAAAATAAATTATTGTTAGTCTTCAACAATTCAGATAAAATATTATTGACAACAAGTTTTAGATCAATATTCGCAGCGGAAATAATCATTCATTAGAAGAGTTAAGTAGAGAATGAAGTCTACTATCTTCTATGATTTAAAAGTTCATCATCAATATTTTATCCCTGTAACATCAATCAATATACGTCTCAAATCAAATATTCATCTTTGCACTATGGCCAAAGATATTCATTTGTATCATCAGTGGTCATGTTCATCTCAACACCTGTCCATCTTTGCACTACGGTCAAAGATATTCATCAGGTAATCATTCATCTTTGCTCTACAGGCCAAAGATATTCAGTTATATCACCTTTTAGGACTGAGGATGATGAAAAATAATATAAATAACGAATCTAGTGAGATAAAGGACAAAGACTAAGAATTCGTATTTTAGTTTATCCAATTCAAATATACTTCGTAATAATCAATTGTGGAGCAAAATTCAAGAATAAAGCTCAAAACTTAGATCCAATCAAAGATAGGAACCTTAACAAACAACTTGGACAAATAGAAGAAAATTTAATTTTTTTCGTGAATAGTGTCGTATACGTGAATAGTACCGTATACGTGAATAGTAATCCCTACGAAAACGGTAAGAATTTCATAATAAAATCCAAGACAATATTTTGGTATAATGATATTGAAAAGAATAACATCATTTACAAAAGAAAACAACATCCCTTACCTCAAAAGAATAGTACTTCTGACTAGAATATCGGATATAAGGCTGAAGAAAATTTGCACTGAATAGCAACACTCAAAGTATCAAAATACTCACAAAAATACGCTCGATATTATAGAGAGAGAAAACTTCTGATTCTGATGTGATTTTCAACTCTAACCTAAGCACCCTATTTATAGGAAAAGCTTAGGATGCCAAAGTAGACTTTGTTAACCAACATAGCACACTTGTTTTGAAACTCGCTGGCTGCTAATACACCTAATTGGACTAAAAAATCAGCATTTTTTTCCTGCAACAACCAAAAGTGGGGCCCCCTATTTTATTTAAAAAATATTTATTTTCGAAACTTAAATAATTCATAATAAATAACCCTTTTATCAGAAAAATACAAATGATATGTCCTTTTCATAGAAAATTTAATTCTCTACAACTTTGTAGAAGGAAGTTTTTCCAAATTTCCAACCAAAAATGGCCGAAATCCACAAACGGGTGATTTTTCATAATAAAATACTGATAAAAACACTTTAGCACTAATTCCTTCTTTTATATCCACAAAATAAATATTTTTTTATCATATAAATTAATAATTAATTATTCACAAATAATATCACAGAACTACAATATTGACAACCAGGTCGTTTCCAAGAAAGAGGGGGCCTTCCGATAAGGATTTCTCTTTACTGGCGCGCAATTAAATAACCCCTCCTAGACAAAACTTCTTTAGACATTGTCAATAATGCTATCTAATAATATTATTCAAATAATATGAATTATTGAGTTGATAATGTGAAATACTGTGCAGTGACAATTATTAAATCAATAATACAAAATATCCACTATAGCAATTATTGAATAAAATAGCAACGTAGCAATTATTGATATAAAATATCAACGTAAGCAATTATTGAACCAATAAAATATCATGCAATTATTGAATCAATAATATCAAATATTAAACAGTAATTACTGTAACAATAATTGAGTAAGTGCCTTCTTACGTAAGAATCAATAATTCAAAATATTGTGCAATACCGTGTGCTACTGTGCAACAATGCGTATTACTGTATTTTTATCACTGGGTATTTCAACAGTTTAACCGTAACAGTTTTACCGTTATTTATAAAAAGGTTATTTCTGTCGCTTTCTATATCCGACAGTTATTCCGTTGTGGGGCCCACAAATAGCTGAGCCGTCGTACGAATATTCTCCGACAACAACACATTTCACCCATAACTTTTCACATTTATCAAATCAACACCTTACTATTTCGAAATAATATATAAAAAAAATTAAATCTTTATTCATAAAAGTTGGGGTCTTACACATTATATACTATATACATATTAGACCTTATATCTTATATCAGTTAACTTATGCTATATTCATATCAGAGAACTAAGTAGAGAGAATAGAGAGAAAACTTGAGAGAGATTGAGAATTGAAGAAAGATTAGTCGAGAACTAAAGTTTTGAATCATCTTCACAAAGATTGCAAGGGTATATTCTTCTACCCAAATTTTTATATTTTATGTTAGTTTTCCATTGACGTGTATGTTAAGTTCTCTGTAATTGTCATGAATCATTGTTGATTATATTGCTTTTTATGTGTTAAAATATGCTCATAACATGTTTTATATCATGTATGCATGATTTACAGTGATTAAAATCATGTAATTATATTAATTTAGAAATTTAAAAGCTACAGAGTATGAAGAACACGTATATGACCCTTATGTACAAAATATCATACTTTAATTGTTTAGTTAACTTCAAATTGATAGTAGATTATGATTATGCATGTTGAAACGAACAAAACAAAATTTAAACGGACATATTTGGAGTTATAACTAATCTGTAACATTGAATTTCATGTTTTTTCTCAAAACTTGACAAAATACCAAAAACAGTGAAATTAAGTGCTTTAATGTGAGTAATTATGTGATCTAGAGTGTTAAAATCATGCTAGAAATATTGTATGATGTTTCTGTGAAGTTTATACTTCATTGGTAGCATTAAAAATCATTGTGTTAGTTTAATTTGGGATTTATTGGCTTATTTCTATGTTCCTTGCAAGTTGCAAAACTTGAATCTGGGAACCTGCGTCCCGACACTATTTCCTTATGCGAAACGCGCCCCAGCGAACCTGCGCCCCGACGCAGTTTCCTTCTATAAAAACGCGCCCCAGCAAGAATTGCAGAAAGTAAACTATTTTTTTTTTTAGGTTTTCAGTCATGGCATGTTAGTTTAACTTAGTCTAACTAACATAATAGTGTGTTAAGAATATAACAAGAGGTTATAACAGATTGTTAAACATGTATGTGATGATTTCAAATTCGTATAAGAACAATTGTATAGAACTTAAACTTGTGGTTCGTGAAAATTGACAATTGTTGTGTGGTTAGTCAAACACATAAATTAATTTATGTTATGTGATTAAGGTGAATGATCAGAAATAAAAACTATATAATAATTCAAAATGGAAGTGTTACTTAAACCCATAAGACTAACATTAGTAAAACTAATGAATGTTGTGATCCCAATGGGATATGTATGACTATTTGGGGAACATGAATAGTATTTGTTTAAACTACGCACGAGACGAGTTTCCTTACTCTAACTCGATTTTGATTACGCAAGTATTCTAAACTCAATCAGTTATTGAACAAGCTTTCTATTATCAAACTATTATCATGATGCAAGTTCTTATTCTTGTCCATTCAAGTTATGTTTCATATGAGATATTATAAGTTCTTTAAAGTATTACTTCAGTTATACAATACTTATTCGATTGTATACTCTTGAGATTTATTATTCGATTTAAATATCAATTATTGTTGAACCTTGTAAGACTATTGAACCCTTATTGATTTGACTAGTCCATAGTTGATGAACGTTCTAAGTTCTAGAACTATTATTGAGCTTATCCACACCAAACTTTCTTTGGTGCGGACTCTGATGTCAAAAACTGAGATGAACAACCCTGTTATAGGGGATTATTTACGCTTTAACGTTGAGATATTGTGCACAGTATGGTACTAAGGGCTGATCCCCCTAAGTACGAGTAGTAGAGTCCATATAGTCTTAGGACTGTTAAAGGTTTAAAGTAGAAATACTTGACAACCTGAGACATAGTTCAAGGCCTTATGACCCTCAGATGTACTTTTGATTCTTGTTATTCATTCTTGATTTAAAAGCCGAGCTTTCTGTTATTCAGACTTCTTTGATTTCTCGCATGTTATTATTATTATTATATTGTTATACTTGTGGGCAATCGTGCTCACTCTTGCATAATAACATTGCAGTTAAGAACGAACGGTCAGACGAGCCTTCTTCTAGCAAAGGCAAGGGAAAGATTAATAAGTATTGAAGACTTGTTATTTATTTGAAAATGTTTATTGTTAAGACTTGATGTTGTTTAAGACTTATTTATTTGTTTATGTTTCCGCACAGATGTTTAAGGTTAGTATGACCTGTGATTGATTTATTTATGTATTATTCAGATGTTGTAACCCCATAAGGGGAGATGATGGATTTTTTCTATCTATTTCATGGTTTGCATTTATTATGGGTAGATAGATATATGATATTTGTATAGTGAACACCAAATCCCGTAGAAATTGAAGTACCCGGATTTGGGGGTGTCGCAGGAGCTTTGTGATTGAACATCTGATGCACTACAAAGGATAAGTTAACTTTTCTATCTATGATGACACTACAACCAGGCAAATAAACTCTACGATGAATTTAGACCTATTAACTATACATTAGATAAACTCAATAGGATCAACCTAATAAATTTGATCTTTATACTCTAAGTTCTTATACATCATATCATCATTAAGGACTTTAAAAAACTTACTGGTACAAATATTCGTTAATCATCAAATCACATATTAACTATATACTAGATTAACTCAATAAGATCAACCTAACAGTGTTGATCTGTCTATTCTAAATCCTTGTACAATATAACATCGTTAAGGACTTTACAAAATTTACTAGTGTAAATATACATTAATCGCATTCATCATCAAATCAAATATGTAGACTCTAACAGTTTATACACTTTAGCTACCCTAGGTTGCTACCCTAGGTTGTTTCATTGTCATTGTCTCTAACAACTGTTCACCACCATTGTATCCAATGACTCATAAGCTTTGTCGCAATTCTTCCCTATTAAGGCTCCACCCGTAGTTGCATCAATATTGGTTAGCATTATTGCCACACAAACCATTATAAAATGTTTGAATTTGCAACCACTTTGGAATACCATGATGTGGACACCTTCGGAGTAGTTCATTAAATATTTCCCAATCTTCGTATAAAGATTCAGAATCAACTAGGATGAACGATGTAATATCATTCCTTAATTTTGCAATCTTAGCTGGCGGAAAGAATTTGGCTAGGAATTTTTGTGCCAAATCATTTCATGTGGTGATTGATCCTGCCGGAAGTGAATGCAACCAATTTTTCACCTTATCACAAAGTGTGAAAGGGAAAAGTCGAAATCTAATTGCGTCATTGGTAACTCCGTCGTACTTAAACGTATCACAGATCTCCAGAAAGCTTATCAAATGTTCATTCGAATCATCATTAGGTACACCCCCAAACTGTACCGAACTCTGAATCATCTGTATCATTCCCAACTGTATCTCGAAACTGTTTGCTTGGATAGCCAGTCGATGAATGCTTGAATGAATTTTGTTATTAAATGTATATCATAATCTCTTAACACTTTCTGTTCTTTTGTAAACTAGTTCTCTAAGTCTTGCATTTTCATACAACCTTTAAGTGCACCTGCAAAAGTAACAAAACAAAAATTATGTTTAAACTAAGATCAAATTGATTGTAACTAATATTGGAAAAATTACTTGTATTATTTTCCGACAACGACGCCAAAAACTTGTTGCTTAATTTACTACTTAGGTAATTCACGCAAGTATACGCGACCAACTTAACAATATAGTGGCAAGAAGAGTATCGTTCCCATGAGGAATAAACTAATAATGTAAACCAACTACTAACTTATATCAATTTGATTTTATTTAAACAATTGATTCAAATGAATTAACTAGTAAATCAACTTGACTAATTTAAATTAACAAGAATTAACAAATATGATTATCAAATGTAATAGCTAAGATTACAATTTCCCCCAATGCTTCGTCGAAATTTTCTTACTCTCTATCCTCTCAAATTAATCGACCATAACAAGTTGTTAACCGAGAATTCAAAATTAATTACCAAACCCCTTCTCATGGTTAGATAATACAATACACTTTAATTAATTCACTATATGCCTATGTGAACAATTAATAATGAATTAATTAAGCCCTAATTCTCATACAAGTTACATGTGACATATAAGTATATTCTTATTCTATATGCAAATCCAATTATTTAATATCATAAGAATAATCAATAACACATGTTATTATATTCCGATCTAACCCTAGAATCCATAGTCATGTCATCTAAGATTTATCAAATTAATTAATGGACAAACAATCATAATATGAAGCATAAAATATGATAAATAACTTGTATATAATCAACCATAATGAGTAATTTGATTTATGCTAATCACCGGGTTCGATTGTAATCCCAAGAAGAACTGGTTCATAACATAAAAATAAAACGTCACAATAATATCCATGAACATCCTTAAAGTAAAAGATTAAATAGAAAGAGTAAAGAAGGAATTTGTACAATCAACTTCAATCTCAAACTGTCTTCAACTTTTGTTCTCCTCCTGTAAAAATTCTCTTTATTAAACTGCTCATGACATTCTTCTCTTTTCTATTATATTGATATTTCCCATATTTATAGACTTTTATTCTCATTAAACTTCATATGGTAACAACTCGATTGAATCAGGAAACTTATCAGCCATTCCTTCCCCGCAGGCACGCGTAAGCGCACACGCGCTCCATCCGTTCCGTGACTTCCGTCCTATTCTTGCGCTGCAGCTCATCATCCTTAAGCGCTGCTTCTCATGCTCCTTATCCAAACACTGTAGCGCTTCCTCAGATGCGTTGCGGCACTTGCATTGTCAAATAACCTATTTTGCCCTTGCTCGCCCAATTCTTGCCATACTTCGTTCTTCTATTCCACGTCATACTCAAAATCGCCCATATTGCCATTTTTCCTTACCCATGATCAACACCAAACATACTCGAACTGCTTCATTCCATTTTTTGCATGCTACGAACCACATTCCATCCAGATTAGCATAATTTTCAATTACTCCTCTTTTAACTTCTATTCCTACCAAAATACATTAAAACATATAAAAAGAACATGAATTACTCAAATACATACAATTAATTTTATTAAGTTAGAAGTACAAAATTCGTGCTATTAAACTCATTCTTCAATAATGTTGTAACAAATAAAGAAATAACATATTTAAAAAATGAACTTGTTAAATTTGTATAAGAAGAAGAGAACCTAAATGTTATGTTAGAGGCCCAAAGGTCAAGTATTGAGAAACAAAGAATTGGATATAATCATGTTTTAAATGTTAGTAATAAATCTAATAATAATACTTATTAGAATAATGAACAGCAAACCAACACATAAACCACTATATTGTTCACCATTTGTTAGTTGCAAGAAATGTGGTTTTAAAGGGCACTTTGATTTTAATTGTAATAAAAATTTAAAAAAAACAAATTTGGGTAAAAAATGTGATTTATATGTTACTAACCCAAAATAACCAAAAATAATTTGGGTACCAAAAAGATAAAGACTGTTTATTTATTTTGTAGATGTCTCAAGGAAATAAAAAAAAAGAGACAAAGAGCACTTTACTTCAAGAGACGAGGCATATATGCTATGTTTGTTTGCAAGGATTATAATGAGATTATAATCCAAGACTATTAATCTTAGGATTACATAGTCATAGTCACATGTTCGTTTTTATGGGATTATTCATGGAATAACTTAAAATAATCACATGTTATGTTTGTTTTTTCCAAGATTAATTAAAGAATTGAATTAAAAAATATCGTTTGGACTATTATACCCTTACCAATAATAACATATTTTAAACTATAATTTAAACTTTTTTATACATCAAAAAATAATAAAAAATTAATTAATTTTTTTTAAATAAATGGTTATATTATTCAGTAAATATTATTTTTTTGAGAAAGGGGATGGGGGTGAGGGTGGGGGCGGGGTGGGAGTGGGAGTGGGGGTGGGTGGGGTGGGGAGAGAGTGTATACATAATCAGTAAATATTATTTTTTTGAAGGGGGTGGGGGTGGGGGTGGGGGTGGGGGTGGGGCGAGATGGGACGGGGCGGGGTGGGAGTGTATACATAATCAATAAATATTATTTTTTTAAATTTTTGTGGGGTGGGGGGAGGGGTTGGGGTTGGTGAGACGCCCCCAGAATAGGTCCATTCAACCCAACCCATTCTGAGCCGCCAAATACATGGTACAGAATTCAAATACAAACTTTATATCATACGGTCGTGCAAAATACGACCACACAACTGTGAGTGTCAATACAAATATGTAGAAAATATTAAGATTCAAACTAAGTCCTCATTACAATTATTATCACACTATTTATCAGAAATAGTGAGGACTACTACTGCTCTAACTCGGACCATCATTCTGTCCCCCGACTAGTTCCCGCAACATTCTCATTTCCTGAAGAGGACAACAGATGAAAAGGGTGAGCTCAACTAGCTCAGTAAAGAATATTATGACTAAGATAATGGAAAATAAATTATCGTTAGTCTTCAATAAATCAGATAAAATATAATGGACAACCAACTTCAGATCAATATTCGCAGCGGAAATAACAGTTCATTAGAAGAATTAAGCAGAGAATAAAGTCTACTATCTTCTATGATTTAAAAGTCCATCATTAATATTTTATCCCTGTAACATCAATCAATATACATCTCGAATCAAATATTCATCTTTGCACTACAGGCCAAAGATATTCATTTGTATCATCAGTGGTCATATTCATCTCAACACCTGTCATCTTTGCACTACAGGCCAAAGATATTCATCAGGTAATCATTCATCTTTGCTCTACAGGCCAAAGATATTCATCAGGTAATCATTCATCTTTACTCTACAGGCCAAAGATATTCAGTTACATCACCTTTTAGGACTGAGAATGATGAAAAACATTTTATAAAAACGAATTCAGTGAGATAAAAGACAAAGACTAAGGATTCGTATTTTAGTATATCCAATTCAAAAATACATCGTAATAATCAATTATGGAGCAAAATTCAAGAATAGAGCTCAAAACTTGGATACAATCAAAGATAGTAACCTTAACAAGCAATTTGGACAAATAGAAGAAAATTTAATTTTTCCGTGAATAGTGCCGTATACGTGAATAGTGTCGTATACGTGAATAGTAACCCCGACGGAAAAAAATAAGAATTTCAACATAAAATCCATGACAATATTTCTGTATAATGATATTGAACAGAATAACATCATTTACGAAAGAAAATAACATCCCTTACCTCAAAAAGATAGTACCTCTGACTGGAATATCGGATATAATATCGAAGGAAACTTGCGCTGAATACTAATACTCAAAGTATTGAAATACTCACAAAAATACGCTCGATATTATAGAGAGAGAAAACTTATGATTCTGGTGTGATTTTCAATTCTAACCTAAGCACCTTATTTATAGGAAAAGCTTAGGATGCCAAAGGAGACTAAAATAATAAAATAATATTATTTTTTCAAAATTTCCGCCGCCTGGCGGCTAAATTTGTTTCCAACAAAAGTGGGTCCCACCCATTAAATAATATTTATTTTCCGAAACTTCAATAATTCATAACAAATAGCCCCTTTGTCAGAAAAATACAAATTCTATGTCCTTCCATAGGAAATTTAATTCTCTACAACTTTGCAGAAGGAAGTTTTTCCAAATTCCAAACATAAATTATCCGAAATCCATAAACAGATGATTTCTCACACCAAAATATTGATAAAAACTCATCAGCGCCAATTCCTTCTTTAATATCCACAAAATAAATATTTCCTTATCATATAAATCAATAATTAATTATTCACAAATAATATTATAGAACTATAATATTAACAACCAGGTCGTTCCCAGGACAGAGGGGGCCTTCCGATAAGGACTTCTCCTTACTGGCGCGCAATTAAATAACCCCTCCTAGACAGAACTTCCTTAGACATTGTCAATAATGCTATCTAATAATATTATTCAAATAATATGAATTATTGAGTTGATAACGTGAAATACTGTGCAACGACAATTATTGAATCAATACTACAAAATATCAACTGTAGTCATTATTGAATCAATCATATAAAATGGCAACGTAGCAATTATTGAGTCAATAAAATATCAATGCAGCAATTATTGAGTCAATAATATAAAATATCAACGTAGCAATTATTGAGTCAATAATATAAAATATTGAACAGTAATTACTATAACAATAATTGAATAAGTTCCTTCTCACGTAAGACTCAATAATTCGAAATACTGTGCAATACCGTGTGCTACTATGCAACACCGTGTATCACTGTATTTTAACCACCGGGTATTTCAACAGTACTAACGGTAACAACCACGCCGTTATTTTGTAAAAAAATTATTTCTGTCGCTTTCTATATCCGACAGTTATTCCGTTGTGGGGGCCCACAAATAGCTGCGCCGTCGTACGAATATTCCCCGACAACAAGAATATTCCACGACCAAACGAATATTCCCCGACAACAAGAATATTTTATAACCACTTGCTTATTTTAAAAATGTTTGCACATTTCACCCATAACTTTCATATTTATCAAATCAACACCTTACTATTTCGAAAAAATATATAAAGAAAATTAAATCTTTATTCATAAAAGTTGGGGTCTTACAACCTCCCCTCCTTATGAAATTTCGTCCTCGAAATTGACGTACGTACCTGATATGTTGAAAAGGTGAGGATACCTCGCTTTCATTTCCGATTCCAACTCCCAGGTCATTTCCTCAATTGCATGGTTTCTCCACAAAACTTTAACTTGAGGTATAATTTTTGAGCGTAGGACATGCTCCTTCTTATCCAAGATCTTGACAGGTACCTCCTCGTACGTTAAATCTTCAGCTATCTCGTCTGGTTCTAACTCAATAATGCGGTTTGGATCCTTCACATATTTACGTAACACGGATATGTGAAACACGTTATGAACACGAGACATGCTTGGAGGTAAAGCGAGTCTATAAGCCACATTTCCTATTCGGTCAAGAATCTCAAATGGACCAATGAATCGTGGGTTGAGCTTTCCTCTCTTCCCAAATCTTGTAACTCCTTTCCATGGAGCAATACGTAATAACACATGGTCCCCAACGTTAAATTCCACGTCCTTTCGATGAAGATCCGCATAACTCTTTTGTCGATCTTGTGCGGTTTGTATACGTTGTCGGATTATTTGGATCTTTTCTGTAGTCATACGTACTAACTCCGGTCCCAACAATGTTGTTTCACCCACCTCGTTCCAACATACTGGAGAGCGACACTTTCTCCCATACAACGCTTCTAATGGAGCTACGCCTATACTTGCCTGATAACTGTTGTTGTAGGAGAATTCCACCAATGGTAAATACTTATCCCAACTCCCTTTGAAGTCTAGAACACAGAGTCTCAATAGATCTTCAAGAGTTTGGATAGTCCTTTCCGATTGTCCGTCTGTTTGAGGATGATAAGCCGAACTGAATCGTAAATCCGTACCCATAGCTTTCTGCAAACTGATCCAAAATCGTGAAGTAAATCTGGGGTCACGATCCGAAACTATGGATACTGGCTTGCCATGCAATCTCACAATCTCATTCACGTACATATGAGCAAGACGTTCAAGGGAATAAGTCTCTCGTATCGGCAAGAAATGAGCAGACTTGGTTAATCTATCAACAATAACCCAAATCGCATCTAAGCCTTGAGAAACCTTGGGAAGACCCGTAACGAAATCCATCGTAATGTGTTCCCACTTCCATTTCGGAATCTCCAGTGGTTGCAATGGACCCTTCGGCACTTGATGCTCCGCCTTTACACGTTGACAAGTTAAACATCTCGAGATGAACTCCGCGATCTCTCTCTTCATATTGCCCCACCAAAATGTATGTCGAAGATCATGATACATTTTAGTACTCCCAGGATGGATCGCAAACGGTGTGTTGTGTGCCTCCATCATGATTCTATACTTCAAGTCAGAATCGTTAGGAACACAAAGTCTGGAGTTGACTCGAAGTATTCCATCTTCATCGATTCTCGCTTCTGGAATTGCACCTTCTTGCACATTCTTCTTCATCTTCATCAGCTCCGCATCCGTAGCTTGAGCAGCTTTAACTTTATCAATCAAAGCTGGTTCTACGCGTATACTTGACATCATCGCACTCGTTCCCACATATGATCTTCTACTCAACGCGTCAGCTACCACGTTCGCTTTTCCAGGATGGTATTGGATAGTATGATCGTAATCTTTCAACAGCTCAAGCCAACGTCGTTGCCGCATGTTGAGTTCCTTCTGAGTGAAGAAATATTTAAGGCTCTTATGATCCGTATAATCTCCACTTTCTCTCCGTACAAGTAATGTCTCCAGATCTTCAACGCGAAAACGACTGCTGCCAACTCTAGATCATGAGTAGGATAATTCCTCTCATATTCTTTGAGTTGTCGCGAGGCATAGGCTATGACTTTCCCATGTTGCATGAGAACACATCCTAACCCTTTGCCCGAAGCATCGCTGTAAATAACAAATCCATCCGAACCAGATGGTATTGTCAGAACAGGTGCCGAAATAAGTCTCCTCTTGAGCTCTTGGAAGCTCTTCTCGCATTCCTCTCTCCAAACGAATTTCGTATCTTTCCGAGTCAACTGAGTTAATGGAGTAGCGATTCGAGAAAATCCCTCTACGAACCTCCGATAATAACCAGCTAAGCCCAGAAAGCTTCGTACTTCAGTCACCGACTTAGGTTGCTCCCAGCTTTGTATTGCTTCAATCTTCGCCGGGTCCACAGATACTCCACGTTTAGATACCACGTGCCCAAGGAATGCTACTTCCTCAAGCCAAAACTCGCATTTCTTCAGCTTGGCATATAGCTTGTTCTCACGAAGCTTTTGAAGTACCAACTTCAAATGGTGTTCATGATCTTCACGGCTTTTAGAATAGATGAGAATGTCATCAATAAAGACAACAACGAATTGATCTAAATACTCCTTAAATACACGGTTCATCATATCCATGAAAGCAGCAGGAGCATTAGTCAATCCAAAAGACATGACTAAGAACTCATAATGCCCGTACCGTGTTCTAAAAGCAGTCTTTGGAATATCCTCAGTTTTAATCTTCAACTGATGATATCCAGAACGAAGATCGATCTTTGAAAAGAATTGCGCCCCTTGCAACTGGTCGAACAGGTCATCAATACGAGGTAACGGATACCTATTCTTGATGGTGACATGGTTCAACTCCCGATAGTCAATACAAAGTCGCATACTCCCGTCTTTCTTCTTTACGAATAAAACAGGAGCACCCCAAGGAGACGTACTAGGACGAATAAAACCGATGTCTAACAATTCTTGTAATTGGACCTTTAACTCCTGAAGTTCAATAGGAGCCATTCGATATGGGGTTTTAGAAATGGGTTTTGTACCGGGCTCAAGGTCAATAAAGAATTCAACTTCACGTTCTGGGGGTAGACCGGGAAGTTCTTCGGGAAATACATCAGGAAACTCATTAACAACGGAAATATCATTCAAATCTGATGTATTCTGATTTAGATCAGTGACATGAGCTAAGAAAGCTTGACATCCGTTTTTCAATAAACGAATAGCCTTGGGATTTGAAATGATATTGACTGATTTTAGTGGTTTGGTGGTTTGAATTCGCACAACAGGTTGATTAGGAATATGAAAACTAACAACCTTACGAAAACAATCAATTTTGGCATGGTAAGTGGTTAACCAGTCAATTCCTAAAATCACGTCAAATGCAAGTATTTTCAAAGATATAAGATCAACAAGTAAGGTAAGGGTACCAATCTGAATCAAGCAAGATTTGTAAACTGTAGATGTAACAAATGTTTCTCCTAACGGAGTTTCAACAGATAAGTCAAAGTCCAATTTATCAGAAGTCAAGTTTAAACGTTGAGCACAAGCAGGTGAAATAAAGGAATGGGTAGCACCGGTATCTAACAAGGTGTAAACTTCGCAAGAGTTTATGATCAGCTTACCCGTAATCACCTCGTGTGGATTCCTGGCGTTTTGGGCTGTCACGACAATCGCTCTTCCAGGAATCACCGACTTTGACTTGTCTGCAACCGCCTTTGGAATCACCACCCCCGCTGAACTTGGTTTCGCAACAGGACAATCTCGAGCTATATGTCCTTCTTTTCCACAGTTATAGCATCCTTTGAACTGTTGTGGACAGTTTGGGCTGATATGTCCCTCTTTCCCGCATTTAAAGCATACGACCGGTGGTCGTTCTCCTCCCCTCGAAACAGTTGATGCTGGTGCTGATGTCGACGTCTTCACGTTCTCATTGTTGTACCTTCTCTTCTTGAAATCTCCCCCCGATTCGCTTCTTCTACTATCATGACCACGATAACCACCGGAGTGGTTACCGCTTCTGTCATACTTTCCTCCTCGCTGGTTGTCATTGCTCCGATGACTGCTGCCACTAGTACGACCTTGGTTGTGGTCCCTTGGTTGAACATAATCATTATCTCGTTCTAATAACTGGGCCCTGTTTACTACATCCAAATATAAAGAAAATTTATGAGAAATGAGGTATTGACGTATTTCGGGTTTCAAACCTCTTAGAAACATCCGCGTCATACGTTCCTCATTCTCCACCAAATGAGGTGCAAACCTGGACAGCTCCGCGAACTTAGCCTCGTACTGGGATACCGTCATGTTATTTTGTTCCAGTCGGATAAACTCTACTTCCTTCATATGACGAATACTTTCAGGAAAGTACTTGTCATTGAACAGTTTCTGGAATGCTTCCCAAGACATCTTAAGTGCGGCAGGCTGGGTACGTTTCACAGATTCCCACCAGTAATCTGCCTCTCCACGGAACATAAACGTGGCGAATGGAACCTTCTGTTCCTCTGTACATCCCAAGACATCAAATATCTTGGTAATTTGTTTAATCCACGTCTCCGCCTTGATCGGATCTGGCTTTCCCAGAAACTCTGGTGGTCCCAATTCTTTGAACTGCTTAGCAGTGACAGCTCGTGTGTTGTTATTATCTCCACCTGTATGTTGCACACGAGTCTCCCTCGTCTGATTTTGCATAAACTGCAAAAAACTTCTAAACATCTCATCGTTTATCGTCTGACCAGCGTTATTTTCAGGATGAACATTGCCTTCTTGTTGCACGTTCTTCTGGTTAGCGATTAAAGGTGTCTCCACAGTCTCATTCACTTTGTTGTTAACATTCTCAGCTGCCATTCTCAAATACTGCCATAAAACAAGGGTTAATTAAACAAATTAACATATCACATATTAACCCTATGCTCCGACTTACCAATTAAATACCACAAAAGCTTAGGTAGGACACACTAGCGAAGGATTTACTCGTCTCTCCCCTCCTAGTTCTATTCCCCGATCTCCGCCAGAGATCATATCCCTAAGTTCTGATACCAACTGTGACGCCCCCAGAATAGGTCCATTCAACCCAACCCATTCTGAGCCGCCAAATACATGGTACAGAATTCAAATACAAACTTTATATCATACGGTCGTGCAAAATACGACCATACAACTGTGAGTGTCAATACAAATATGTAGAAAATATTAAGATTCAAACTAAGTCCTCATTACAATTATTATCACACTATTTATCAGAAATAGTGAGGACTACTACTGCTCTAACTCGGACCATCATTCTGTCCCCCGACTAGTTCCCGCAACATTCTCATTTCCTGAAGAGGACAACAGATGAAAAGGGTGAGCTCAACTAGCTCAGTAAAGAATATTATGACTAAGATAATGGAAAATAAATTATCGTTAGTCTTCAAATAATCAGATAAAATATAATGGACAACCAACTTCAGATCAATATTCGCAGCGGAAATAACAGTTCATTAGAAGAATTAAGCAGAGAATAAAGTCTACTATCTTCTATGATTTAAAAGTCCATCATCAATATTTTATCCCTGTAACATCAATCAATATACATCTCGAATCAAATATTCATCTTTGCACTACAGGCCAAAGATATTCATTTGTATCATCAGTGGTCATATTCATCTCAACACCTGTCATCTTTGCACTACAGGCCAAAGATATTCATCAGGTAATCATTCATCTTTGCTCTACAGGCCAAAGATATTCATCAAGTAATCATTCATCTTTGCTCTACAGGCCAAAGATATTCAGTTACATCACCTTTTAGGACTGAGAATGATGAAAAATATTTAAAAAAAACGAATCCAGTGAGATAAAAGACAAAGACTAAGGATTCGTATTTTAGTATATCCAATTCAAAAATACATCGTAATAATCAATTATGGAGCAAAATTCAAGAATAGAGCTCAAAACTTGGATACAATCAAAGATAGTAACCTTAACAAGCAATTTGGACAAATAGAAGAAAATTTAATTTTTCCGTGAATAGTGCCGTATACGTGAATAGTGTCGTATACGTGAATAGTAACCCCGACGGAAAAAAATAAGAATTTCAACATAAAATCCATGACAATATTTCTGTATAATGATATTGAACAGAATAACATCATTTACGAAAGAAAATAACATCCCTTACCTCAAAAAGATAGTACCTCTGACTGGAATATCGGATATAATATCGAAGGAAACTTGCGCTGAATACTAATACTCAAAGTATTGAAATACTCACAAAAATACGCTCGATATTATAGAGAGAGAAAACTTATGATTCTGGTGTGATTTTCAATTCTAACCTAAGCACCTTATTTATAGGAAAAGCTTAGGATGCCAAAGGAGACTAAAATAATAAAATAATATTATTTTTTCAAAATTTCCGCCGCCTGGCGGCTAAATTTGTTTCCAACAAAAGTGGGTCCCACCCATTAAATAATATTTATTTTCCGAAACTTCAATAATTCATAACAAATAGCCCCTTTGTCAGAAAAATACAAATTCTATGTCCTTCCATAGGAAATTTAATTCTCTACAACTTTGCAGAAGGAAGTTTTTCCAAATTCCAAACATAAATTATCCGAAATCCATAAACAGATGATTTCTCACACCAAAATATTGATAAAAACTCATCAGCGCCAATTCCTTCTTTAATATCCACAAAATAAATATTTCCTTATCATATAAATCAATAATTAATTATTCACAAATAATATTATAGAACTATAATATTAACAACCAGGTCGTTCCCAGGACAGAGGGGGCCTTCCGATAAGGACTTCTCCTTACTGGCGCGCAATTAAATAACCCCTCCTAGACAGAACTTCCTTAGACATTGTCAATAATGCTATCTAATAATATTATTCAAATAATATAAATTATTGAGTTGATAACGTGAAATACTGTGCAACGACAATTATTGAATCAATACTACAAAATATCAACTGTAGTCATTATTGAATCAATCATATAAAATGGCAACGTAGCAATTATTGAGTCAATAAAATATCAATGCAGCAATTATTGAGTCAATAATATAAAATATCAACGTAGCAATTATTGAGTCAATAATATAAAATATTGAACAGTAATTACTGTAACAATAATTGAATAAGTTCCTTCTCACGTAAGACTCAATAATTCGAAATACTGTGCAATACCGTGTGCTACTATGCAACACCGTGTATCACTGTATTTTAACCACCGGGTATTTCAACAGTACTAACGGTAACAACCACGCCGTTATTTTGTAAAAAAATTATTTCTGTCACTTTCTATATCCGACAGTTATTCCGTTGTGGGGGCCCACAAATAGCTGCGCCGTCGTACGAATATTCCCCGACAACAAGAATATTCCACGACCAAACGAATATTCCCTGACAACAAGAATATTTTATAACCACTTGCTTATTTTAAAAATATTTGCACATTTCACCCATAACTTTCATATTTATCAAATCAACACCTTACTATTTTGAAATAATATATAAAGAAAATTAAATCTTTATTCATAAAAGTTGGGGTCTTACAGTTGGAGTAGGGTGGAGTGGGGTGGGGCGGGGCGGGGCGGGGCGGGGTGGGGTATACATAATCAGTAAATATTTTTTTTTGAGGGTGGGTAAGGGGTGGGGGTTGTTAGTTTTTATACTTTGTGATTTTAATGATGACAATATGCTAGGGAATATATGTTATTAAATGGGCTGAATTTATTTTGAAATGGTTTGTTGAAAATAATTTATTGGTTCAATTTAGTATATGATGATTCAATATATTTTTACACTAGCGATAACCCGTGCCTAAAGGCGCGGCGCAACGAAAAATTAGATTAAAATTCAAAAAATATTACATTATCTAAAGACACATACCACCACAACAATTAATGCATACTCAATCATCAATACATATCCAACCACCAAAACATCGAGCTAGTCGGTACTAATTTCAAGAAATTTCGGCAGAGTTTACTTTAAAAATAGATATCCAGAAAATTCTAAACCTGTCTACAAAACATACAATTATCAATACATTTCCAAACCACCAAAAAAACCATCATTCCATACCCAAAATATCATAACCATGTATAATTAGTTAACTTTACAAAAGACAGAACACAAAAAATACAATCGTGCAGAAAATAGAGAAACAACATGTTGCATAAGACCCATTACTTTACAACTTACACCAAGTATTCTTTACAGCTTACACCAAGTATCCTTCAATGTATACCTGAAAATATTTGAAATATAAAAAATATCAAAATATGTGAGTCAAAATAAAACAACTGTAAATCCGAAACATAAAAACTCTTACTTTACCCTGAATTATCTAAAAAACAAATGAGCACACACATTTGTATGTAGTGGGAGGAATGATTTAGATTGATATAAGTAAGAATTTAGAGAGATTGTAACAAATTATCAATTTGTTTAAGAAAAGATATGGATGAATGTAGACTTACAATCAAATAAAGTATTCTTAGTACCATTTCAACAAACGGTTCATTTGCTTAATGATTTAACTCATAAATCTGTATTGGTGGCAGTATAATGGTGCATGAGTTTGATTTGCGAGTGTTTGATTGGTTATAATTATGTGTGTGTGTTTTTGCATGTATTGTGTGTGTTGTGTGTCTGCATGAGAAGTAGAGAAATATAAAGTCTTAGTCAGAGAGACTTTCACACCTAGACAATTGTTTGGTCAGTGATGGGTTAGTCATCGTCAAAGGTGGACAGGACGGTATTGGATTGCATATCATTTAACTCTCTTAAATGTCTTCTTCATCCCTTCAAACCTTCTCTTCATCACTATCCTTAATGTCCTCGTATCAATATGAACGCACTTTGCCCAATGAGGAGAATTCACAACCACCTAAATTATTCACATAAATAATATATATAACACTATTTATATTATAGGAATAGTAAAGTTATTTTGATGCAGTGACATAAAAAGTAGATTTACCTGATTACGTCGGCCCCATCCACAAAGGTTCATTGTATATACTTTATCGTTCTCGTTGACAAATTCACTCCAATCCTACAAAGAATGAACCTCATTGTAAAATTAAAAGTTGAAATGTTACAGATACCACCGAAGAACAATGTCAACGTCTATCACTAAAAGGTCCTCTTCTATCCATGTTAACAAGTTTGTCTTCATCTATTTTAGCAAAGGTCTTGATATAGCAACTCTTTTTATTAAAAGAATCACTTTTATCCTGAATCAATTTAAATCACTTTTATCCTGAATCACTTTAAATCATTTTGAATCACTTTAAATCACTTATTGTCTGTTAAAAGTAAAGTTTAATTCATAAAAGTAAAGTTTGAAATTTAAAATCACCTTATAGTGACCAAACGCACTAAACATTACTGTAGCAAATACTATAAACACTATAACTAAACATACCCTAAAACGCTTCCTTAACTGCAATGTAGATTATGGATACAAAATCTAGTGAGGCCAATTGGAAATAAGCCAATCATTTCCCCTTCAAGATCTAATTTTGTTTAGTGAAATGTTTTTTGCTTTGATGCCTCT
The DNA here is from genome assembly GCA_020205555.1 of Panax stipuleanatus. Lineage (NCBI taxonomy): Eukaryota > Viridiplantae > Streptophyta > Magnoliopsida > Apiales > Araliaceae > Panax > Panax stipuleanatus. The sequence goes on from CM035125.1 coordinate 120,807,012, forward strand.
TTTTCTTTTACCGAAATTCTCGAGTAGGATTGAAAGGTGTGCATATAGACCAACACAACTCAAAGTTCTTTAAACTAAATTAATATAAATATTAAAACTTCATTTTAATTTTTTGGGTGAACCACGTAAATCTTGTGTCTTGCCATTGATTGTTTTCTTTTAATTTTTTCTTTGCTATTGTTTTTCGCTGTGTTGTTATTCTCTAACACGTTTCTCTATTAGTTTTTGAAAAAAAAACTTTGCAAAATTTGACCATAACCAAAAATATTGGCGCCAATAATAATAGCAGAATATAATCTAGAATTAGCAATTCATGACAAATTCGTCATTTAAGCTAAATCCCCTGTAATCATTCCACTACAAAATGAAATTTCATCCAATTACTTATCATAAAATATGTTAAGCTGTGAGAGTTAGATAGTTGTCTTATGTAGACGTTGCAATCAAATAGACCATAGACTCAACTCTCAAGAGTTTTCTGTGTGTCATAAAGGTCAGCAAAATAGCAGAGTTATTTCAGATTTTTCAGGATGCTAGAACTACCAAACTATGAAAAACATCCATTTTACTACTTTAGACTTTATGATGCTCAGTTCAATCAATTTAAGAAAAAAAGGTCTCAAGAAAGGAAATAAAAAAGACAGGTAAAATAAATAATAAATGGTTCATGAAAACAAAGTAAAAAGCACAAATTTCTCAGATTCAACTTTATTAGAGGAGACTATTCAAAAGATTATGTCTGGTATTGGCGGCGTTGCCTCCATCTCTTTCATTATTAAATTTTGCAAACTTAATCTTGTTTCACCCCTAAATCATGTCTTTGCCTAATTTTATTTTTTTTGGTTATATTGCTTCAATCTGATCCGATTTTATTGCCTACTTTTCTCTACAGGAGTCTAAATCAGTTTTGATGATTTGTCTGCTGATGAAAAGAACAAATTTCAAAGAGTAGTGGATTCTGGAGAGCTAAGCAGTTTGATTGAGCCATGGGAACCTTAACCTTGGTCGCTGAAGCCTTCCGCTAGAACAATATAGCTCTGAGCCAAGAAGGAATCCAACTTGTTCAACCACTTGTGAAACATGAAATGACAACATCAGTGCAAAAGAATATGTTATGGGGACTGGCAATATGATCAGTCATGCATACCTTGAGTGTGTATATCTTTTGTTTTGGGTCAAGGTATCCAGAAACCATCTCTGAAGCTCTGTCTCACTGTTTGGAGGAAACATGCATGCTCTCCAGCTTTCAAACACATTAGTGGCTTGCACTTTGGATTGGGAACCTACTTTCCCTTGGGGGAAACGCTTTTAGTTTTCCTGCTTTTTGATATCCAGAGGCTGGTTCAGGCTGCAGAGAGGGAGTTGAAGAATTACTTCTATATATGTATGTATCCTCAAGGCTCAAACAAACATGGCCTATTGGCCTGAAGGCACTGTATAATTCACAAAAAAATAAAAATAAATTATGAACACAAAAAATTGAAAAGTAAGTTATTTTGCTGCAACATGTGATGTCTAGTTTCCTCAATTCTTTGTATGTTGTCACAAGGGATGATAGACCTTCATCAGTCACTCCCATGTAGTTACTTAAACTTAGCTCCCTCAATGAAATACACCAATTTCCAATGGCTTTCAGTCCAGAACATGTAACCTGGTAACCATCTAATTTGATTGATTGGAACATGGAAAGGTTTTGCAAACTCTTCGCAAGAGCAAGAGTCACCTGAACCACCATAAACTGAAATCTATAAGCAAAAAGAAAATCATTCACTACTAGAAGGTATAAGAGTTGAGAGACTTACAGGAGAGCCATATGCTAAGGTAAGTTGTCGTAGAGATCTAACTTAATCAGTTAGAGAAGACAAACCCACATGACTTACATTCTCACAACTCGACATATTGAGGGTCTGTTTAGAAAAGATAGGTTCATTAGCAATCCAGCAAACAGTAGATGAAGCAGATTGAATGAATCAATAAGTTTGACAATTGCTAGGATGGTTCCCTGATCTATCTCTTACGAAATAGAAAAACTCGTGACCAGTAAGATAATTTAAATTCTGTTACAATTTTTACATGTACAACAGTACAACAAACTTCATATTTCATAAATCCATTTACTTCATATTATTTCTGATATCGCACCTCTAATATGGAAATAAAAAAGAGAGCACGATAAAAAAGACTTCATATTTCATAAATCCATTTACTTTTACAAATATGGTTACCTGTAACGTCTTAAACCCATGACTAAGGGCTGCAAGGCTATCATCATCAATACCAATGCATCTTTCTAGAACCAAATGCTCCAGATTTTATAGTTTTAAGATTTGTGGTTAGCATTTCTCTGTGATCTGCCCAGGAAGAAAACAAAGAGAAACAATGACTACAAGAATCTCCAAAAGATATATAACAGAAGAGAGTAAGAGAAGGACAAAGTAGTTGGTTAATGTAAAGATGCAACTTGCTTCCATGAACTTCGTTTAGCTAAGTAAATCTATCAAGATCACATAAGGTAAGAAATTTACCACGTGAATTTATATACCACTTGTTTACTTAAATTTTGTCATTACAACTCAGTATTTTGACAGATATCTGGGACTTACACTACTCTTTCTTAACAAACACATGCTACTAAGAGGAGAATTATCTCCTAGTGACATAAAATCTAGACGCATCATGTACATATAACAACCATCTTGAAATTAGATTAGATTAATACCAGTGCATGATGTACATATAACATAAAGGCACGGCATAATGAAAGTATTAGTCGACTTTTTTAACTTTCTTTTATACTTACCAAGATTTGCCTATAACACACTTTGAGACATAATTTATTTTATTTTTTGAACTCAAATTTTGTTATTGGGAAAAATATTACAGAAAATACTCAATAATTTAAAAAAGTCTGTTTATGAGCCTTTTCGGGTAAGGAATCAAAATAAATTTAAAATTTAAAAAAGTTTGAGAAAGGAAATGAAAGGAATATAACCTTCTCTAGAATTTTTTTTTGTGAATTTGGTAAGAAAAAGATAGTCAATAAGGGATGTGTGTAAGATCCCAACTTTTATGAATAAAGATTTAATTTTCTTTATATATTATTTCGAAACAGTAAGGTGTTATTTTGATAAATGTGAAAAGTTATGGGTGAAATGTGTAAATATTTCAAAATGAGCAAATGGTTATAAAATATTCTTGTTGTCGGGGAATATTCGTTTGGTCGTGGAATATTCTTGTTGTCGGAGAATATTCGTACGACGGCGCAACTATTTGTGGGCCCCACAACGGAATAACTGTCAAATATAGAAAGCGACAGAAATAACCTTTTTATAAAAAAATAGCGTAGTTGTTACCGTTAGTACTGTTGAAATACCCGGTGATAAAAGTACAGTAATACGCGGTGTTGCACGGTAGCACACGGTATTGCATAGTAGCACACGGTATTGCACAGTAATTCTAATTATTGATTCTTACGTGAGAAGTCATTAGTCAATAATTGTTACAGTAATTATTGTTCAATATTTTATATTATTGATTCAATAATTGCATGATATTTTATTGATTCAATAATTGCTACGTTGATATTTTATATCAATAATTGCTACGTTGCTGTGATTAATTCAATAATTGCTACAGTTGATATTTTGTATTATTGATTCAATAATTGTCATTGCACAGTATTTCACATTATCAACTCAATAATTCATATTATTTGAATAATATTATTAGATAGCATTATTAACAATGTCTAAGGAAGTTCTGTCTAGGAGGGGTTATTTAATTGCGCGTCAGCAAGGAGAAGTCCTTATCGGAAGGCCCCCTCTTTCTTGGGAACGACCTGGTTGTAAATATTGTAGTTATGTAATATTATTTGTGAATAATTAAATATTGATTTATATGATAAGAAAATATTTATTTTGTGGATATAAAAGAAGGAATTAGTGCTGATGTGTTTTATCAGTATTTTGATGGGAAAAATTATCCGTTTATGGATTTCGGATAATTTATGTTTGGAATTTGGAAAAACTTCCTTCTACAAAGTTGTAGAGAATTAAATTTTCTATAGAAGGATATAGAATTTGTATTTTTTTTTGATAAAGGGGCTATTTATTATGAATAATTGAAGTTTCAGAAAATAAATATTTTTTTAATAAAAGGGTGGGCCCCACTTTTGGTTGGTGGCTGATGGCTTTCTTTTGGTCATGAGGCGGCTGGAATTTTAAAAAATAAAATATTATTTTATTAATTTAGTCTACTTTAGTATCCTAAGTTTTTCATATAAATAGGGTGCTTAGGTTAGAATTGAAAATCACACCAGAATCAGAAGTTTTCTCTCTATAATATCGAGCGTATTTTTGTGAGTATTTAGATACTTTGAGTGTTACTATTCATTGCAAGTTTCCTTCGGTATTATATCCGATATTCCAGTCAGAAGTACTATTCTTTTGAGGTAAGATATGTTATTTTCTTTCGTAAATGATATTATTCTTTTCAATATCATTATACCGAAATATTGGCATGAATTTTATTATAAAATTCTTACTTTTTCCGTCGGAGTTACTATTCACGTATACGGCACTATTCACGGAAAAACTAAATTTTCTTCTATTTGTCCAAATTGTCTGTTATAGTTACTATCTTTGATTGGATATAAGTTTTGAGCTTCATTCTTGAATTTTGCTGCACAAAGTATTATTATGGAATATTCTTTAACTTGAATAAACTAAAATACGAATCCTTAATCTTATCCTTTATTTCACTAGATTCGTTATTTATATTATTTTTCATCATCCTCAGTCCTAAGTGGTGATATAACTGAATATCTTTGGCCTGTAGAGCAAAGATGAATGATTACCTGATGAATATCTTTGGCCGTAGTGCAAAAATGACAGGTGTTGAGATGAACATGACCACTGATGATACAAATGAATATTTTATGCATGTAGTGCAAAGATGAATATTTGATTTGAGATGTATATTGATTGATGTTACAGGGATAAAATATTGATGATGAACGGTTATTTTCGCTGCGAATATTGATCTAAAACTTGTTGTCAATAATATTTTATCTGATTTATTGAAGGCTAACGATAATTTATTTTTCATTATCTTAGTCGTAATATTCTTTACTGGGCTAGTTGAGCTCACCCTTTTCATCTGTTGTCCTCTTCAGGAAATGAGAACGTTGTGGGAACTAGTCGGGGGACAGAGTGATGGTCCGAGTTAGAGCAGTAGTAGTCCTCGCTATTTTTGTAAAATAGTGGGATAATAATTATAATAAATAAAGAATGAATTTGAATGTTAATATTTCGTATTATATACGATTTGTATTGACACTCACAGTTGTGTGGTCGTATTTTGCACGACCGTGTGATATAAAGTTTGTATTTGAGTTCTGTACCATGTATTTGGCGACTCAGAATGGGTTGGGTTGACTGGACCTCTTCTGGGGGCGTCACAATGTGTCTGTCAAAATTTGTCAATGCTTTATTAATACGGGAACAAAGGAAAGTTTCACCAAGTCAATTTTCTTTTCCTTGCAAATCTTACCATTTTGGTTAGGAAAATTATTAAGGAGAGTTGGACCAAATTTCCTTGTTTCCTTTACCTTTCTCAACTTAAAAATATTACCAACATGGGAATTCATTTCATAAGTTTTAAAAACTCAAAACCAAGGTGTAAGGAAAAGGGTAAAAAAGGACAAATGGGACTTTCACAGTATTAGTAATTTTGGATTCCCTTATGCCAATATATTGTTACTATCAATGGTGACTATAAAATTGTCAACAGTGCAGTTTAGTTTTTTCTGCTCACCCTGATGCAATTTTCATAGACTCTTTCTCAATTTATCAACATTTTAACTACTTTTGTTTCCTTGTTACAATTTTCATTTATTATTTTCATGTTTTGATAGGTAAGTTTGCCCCCAACTGCAGCGATAATTTTTATTATTAATTATTTTACTATGATCAGGCTTTGTTGACATTTAAAACTCTTAAGGGAAATGTGTATATCTAGAGCAATTAAAGCAGCTCTACACATACATTTAATACTCCATCTTTAAACAGCGCAAAAGAGAAGTTTGATCTTTGATTGACCATTTGAAACTTTAATGATCCTTTTCCAGTATCTATGTACTTGGGACTGCTGTAATTTGCATATTGGTACTGCACAAAAACGGTGATTAATAACAAAAATACAGCCTCTTCACCCACTATAACATAAAGCAGGCTTAGGAGTCACAAAAAATTTCGAAGCAGTGCAGAAGAGCACAAACCTTAATAGGTGCAGTACATAATAGCGGAGGATAATCTCTCGAATTTTCAGGGAGCATGTGGAAGAACTGAAAGTAGTGAAATACAAAATCTATGTAGCTCCATCAAAGTATTTATAAACAACATAGTATAAGATTAAAGGAGAAAATATCTATTTAAAATTCTAGCCATCACTATATCTCGAAGAAGTAAAGAGTATACAATCCAATCCAATCATCAATCGAAGGGTTTGGACTGCTAAATTCAAGAGTAACCCATTCTGAATTTTGCCCCTAGAACATAAAAGAATTCATGCATCAATCCAAATAATACTACCATATTTTCTAATGACTGTTAGTTATACCAACCTTGCCCGATTGTGTGCCTAAGCCAAGATGGCCTATAGTGGAATCAACCCAACAAAGATTTGACCATTCCTCAATTAAAAGCCTTACAGAATTTTGGATCCGGCTATGGTGAAGTTGAAATGTTTTTTGATTGAAAATATTACATCAACATTTTCTATAAATAATAATGGATCAAAAAGCTATATACACTTACAATGGTGAAGTTGATTTCCATTATGTAAGTAAAATATGTTAACCGTAAATTCATGTATAACGAATGACAGGACAACCATTTTCTACATGTTTATTGAATTGCCAAAAGCAAGACACGGTGACATGCTACTAAAACTAACCTTCAATCCAAGAACTGAAGGAGAGGCCTTAACAAAATCAAGCTCACTAACAGCTAATACTGCCTTGAGAATTGCAATTCTTGAAAGAGGTTGATCTCCATGTGATGTTACCCCTTCTAGGCTGCTCGCAATGGCCCCCAAAATTGCCAGCAAAGTGAACAAAAGACCATGCATCCTACCAAGATTTGAAATCAATCAGATAGAAATACCTCAAGAAGAATTCTCCATAAAAATTAAAAATATCCATGGGAATCACATAGACAACTTTATCGAGGGGAAGTGTATGGTATAAAAAAAGTTGATTTGTATTGCTATTACAAGGAGTTAAAGCAGTAACCCAAATACCTGGCTGCTTACTTGAAGACTGAAATTTTCTTTTTCTTTATTTTTTCTCCCTGGCTTTGAAGCTAAACTAAGTTAAGGCTCAGAAATGAAGGTGAACAGGTAGCATAAATATAATCAGGAGCAAATTGGAAATCCGAGTGAAAACCGCTAACAATTTGATATAGTAAAAAAACAAGAGAGAGGGGCTGACCTATTTGGAAAACTGGATTGAAAGAGGGAAAGAAGCCCGATTTATACTCTATTTTATTTATTTACTACTACTACTACTACTACTCGGTATGTATAGTGGAATACAAAAATACTAAATAAATCTTTGTAATCAATCGACAACAATGAAATTCTGGACTTAATTGTTGTCAAGTAATAGACTTAATTGTTTTCCGGCAGAACATATTTGTCCAAGGGATATTACAAGTGCAATCTAAGCTTAAAAAATTACTCCGACATCACTAAGCAAACTTTGTTTTCATCTTCTTTTGATGAGGAAAATTTGTGCAGTTAATATCCTAAATCCCAGAAGTAATAATATAATGTTTTTGAGAACTGCAACTGTTAAGAAGTTGGAAGTACAGGAGTGCAGGCGAAGAAGAATTTACATATTTCTCTTATAGATTATACATACAATTTTCAGCTCCACAAATTTCTCTTATAAAACACATTTGGTCTTGCTGCATCAATTTATAGATTATACATACAAATTAAAGTTCGCAAACACCAATATCACTTACCGAAAGTTCAAATAGTCAATTGATTTACCAGGACAATTTTATCTTCTTTTTTTTTATTACAGACGAAATTTTATTAAAGGAATACATAAACTATAAGACAATGAGTGGACAAAAAAACCACCCTCACCAAACAAAGACACAAATACGCACTTCAAAAAGTGTATAAATCAAGTATGTTCCGGGAATATTTATTTCAACAGTAAATCAAGATGGCTCAAGTTAGGATAGGTTGTTTTAACATGTTCAAGGACTAAATGTTACTCTTGGGCTCAATGTGACCTTAAAATTTAAGGTTACTATCAATAGTACTCTTGGGACAGTAAATTTGAGACTTGATTCGGGCTCAAGTGGTTACTATCAATATGTTCAAAATATTATTTAATAACGCCACCGCCTTCTCTTCTCCGGCAGCTATAAGTACGACATCTCGTAATATTGGACTTGCGGACTGTTTTCCATTCCCAAGCGTCTAAGAGAGAATCTAATCAGGTACTTTTCAGTTTTTAATCTCTTTAAAATGACAATATTAGGTGCTGCCAATTAGTTTTGAAATTAGGGTATTGGAAATTCGAATTAGAAACATCCCAGTTCGAGGGTTTTGATTTTGATATTGGGTAGGGAAAATGTTAATCAAAAATCCTAATTTCAAGATTACTAAAGGAGTAGACTAAAGGTACGTCATACATTAAAACTAACAAATGAAGAGCATTTCAAATCAAAAATCTGACAAAACAATTTTTCTACCAAGAAAGAAGTTTGCTGATTACTTGGAACGTAACAAAAGTCATGAACCAATTACCTGACGTAAGTTGCAAAACATTAAAAAAGGTAGTAATATTTATACCGAGTCCAACAACACCTCCGGATATACGATATTTATCGTGGTAGATGATCCATTAGGAGGGAGAAGGACACTGATGCGATCAGCCGACGTGCATCTAGACATGGCCACATATAGGTGACCGTGGCTGAAAACAGGCAAGCGCAGATCTACACCAACAAACTTGACTGACTGGCCTTGCGACTTATTGATGGTCATAGCATATGTTAAGCGTATTGGGAATTGGCGTCTAGTCATTTGAAATGGTAAATCTTTGGACGACGGTGATAATGATATCCGCGGGATGAAACACAGATTCGAAGATTTGTCACCAGTTAGAATTCTAGCCTCAATAACCCGCGATGCGCACTTGATAACCATTAGTCTGGTCCCATTACAGAGTCCATCTTTCGGGGCTATATTCCTCAACAATATGATGGGGGAACCCGACCTTTAGCTCCAACTTGAAAGGCGGTAAACCTGACGGGTTTAGAGAATTTAGAAACTCACTTGGATATTGATTAGTGGTAGAACGACAAAGTTCGTCCCCATTTGACACCTTGTCAGCTGCCAAGTAGGTATACGTCTCGCCAGGATAAATTTGTAGAGCAGCATCATTGATAGCGCAGACATCATCATTCCGAGCGGAAAGAATTGTGCACTCAGTTAAGTAGGATGGGGTTACCACACTGAGCACATCTAGTTGTGGATAAACTCTGGAAATTAGTTCATGCAGAGTTCGACACCTGTGTATCGTTGGAGGAAGTTCCACAGTATCTTGCGTACTGATCCCAATCTAAGTATGATGTGAAACATATCAGTACATATAAATGAATAATTAAATGAATAATGTATAATATAAATCACCTCTTCCAAGAAGGATGCGTGAGAAGAATTTACAGGATGATTGCTATTCAGACGCATGTTTATGCTCAAAGTCAATACGCACACACTCGCCCACATTGCAGAACATCTTAAAGATGCACCAACAATTTGTTCTCGCCGACCTTTAGGTATCACCGGTAGTATTTGACGAAAATCCCCGCCAAGCACAATCGTGATACCACCGAATGGTCGGTTATCATCACGGACGTCACGAAGTGTGCGATCAACTGCCTCAACACCATGTCGATGCTGCATGGGAACTTCGTCCCATATTATCAAGCGAGCCTCCCTAAATAATTCCCCATGCGGTGACTGTTTGCTGAAACTACATACCGAGCTTTCTATGATATCGAATGGAATGCAAAATGTAGAATGAGCCGTCCGACCGCCTAACAACAACAACGATGCAATTCTTGATGAGCAACTGTAACGACGATATGACCCTCGCTGCGCATTTTAGTGGTGATGGTCTTGTACAAAAAGGTTTTCCCAGTTCCTGCACCTCCACTGAGGAAAAACATTTTGCCCTGATTTTCAGCAACGGAGATAGTGATAGCATCGTAAGCCGTACGTTGAGCATTATTTAAAACATCAATATTCAAAAGGTCATTCAGTTGATTAGCTTCATTTCGTAGTTGCATATGATCGATCAACAATCTATTACCTGAAACAGAACTCCAATTTTGAAAGGGGTGTGGCATAGGTGGGAAGTCATCCAATTTTTTTCCAGAGTCATGTAGCAACTGATCAATCAAATATAAACTGTAATCTTCTATTTAAGGTTGCGTTGGATCGCATATGCCAAAAGTCGTTTATAGCTTGTGACGAAGATCATCACATATATGGACGGAGAATTGATTCCACAGAGTGCATGGCTGTATTGGGGAGCATTCTACCAGAATGATGCAGAATAGTCTCCGTAACTGGTATCCCGTATTCATGGTTAAAGCCTCCTGGAGGCATTGTACCCACTCTGCATCATCTTCCAGGAGCCCCATAGCTACACACGCTGATTTAAAACTATCATGAAACACACCATTGATCGTGCGTAGACCATCAAAAGAATGCGGTCCTCTAACAACTGTTAATAGCAATCGAAGGTAAAACCACTCCCCAGAATTAGGCGTAGCAAAGTATAATCTGCCAATTGCAAACCCACTCTGCCTCGGAGTCCAAATCTTCCGACCTTTGTTCCAAACAAAATGTTGGGGAAATTCTTGGTATGTGTAGGCACGTGCAACATCATTTGAAGAACAACAGTCAAAGAATCCAGTCAGAGTTGTGATTTGACTCCTAGACCCAAGTCTAATTGTTTCAAGTGTTTTAGCAGGATCGTAAACAACTTGATGCATCCCAGGTAAATGTAGATCTAGCCGTACAACAGAAGGAATTTCTTCATGGAGAGGATAACCGAAGAGTCGCCATGCAGCCTCTGTCGGTCAAATATACCTTGCATCAAGGTATTGCTTTATCTCATTGTTTCCATCTGGTCCCTCTAAAACCATAGTTGTGCGGTCATGACCTTTGTAAATGTACTTGTGGATATATTTGATGCACCTCATTCCTGCACAGACCTCCACATTTATATGACAGTTGAACTTTCTTGATAGGTGTGGATTGTAAGGTACGACGTCTCGATTATCAAATGTATGCCCTCTGGTGGTGTAAGACTGACCATTATGGCGACGGCGGTGAACAGGGTACCCATGTTCATCCATAGTAGTCGAATCTGCAAAGGCTTTTGGATAATGGAACCGACATGCACCGTTCACCATGCAAGTTGAATATGGGTTTCGAGAACCACAAGGACCATGAACCATACAACTCTTGATTGTTTCGTACAGAGTTGGATCAGTGGATGGATCTGGGAATTCAGCACTAACTAACCGATCCACTTGTGCAGTTGTCTGAATCTTGTCAGGGCCATGAAGGAAGAATAAAGCATGCATATGTGGTAACCCTCATTTTTGGAACTCAATGGTGAATACATGAGCAATTTTTTGACCAAAAAATTGTTCAGTTTTTACCTCATGCATCAGGGCACGCCGTTTTAACTCAAATACATGGGCAACTATGTCTGGACGATCTAAAGAGGTTTGGTGTTCTAGTAAGGCAGCTGTTATTTCAGGCCATTTTGGGTTGGCGATCATGGTGAGAAAGATGTCAGGGTGTTGGTGGTACCTTGTAATGGCCATAGAGTCATGAAAAATCTGGCTCATATTACGTGCACTCCCAGTAAAGGACGATGGCAGAACAAAGCATTGTCCGATCTGATAGGGGTCCAACTCATCAACACTGTCGTCACACAAATTTGCATAAATCTCACGACATAACTTATCCTGATTGAGTCTGATGTAAGACAACCTGTTTTGCTCCGTTGATGCCCAAGCATCTACTATAAACTCTTGAAATAACTTTCCTCCTCTAAGAATTTTTGAATACTCGGTGGGACGTGGAAACATACGATAACTGTAAAATTGCATCTGTGTCATCCTTCTTACTGAAAAATCATTTTGTTCGGAGTTCCACTGTCGTAGACCAGGTTCCCAACCAAGCTCACCAGTAGGGAATAGAAGTACATAGTGTAATGGTAAATATGTTGGATGACACTCATTGATCTGGCTCAGGGCTCTATTATCTCCTTTTAGGTGCAAAACAATATCCCGCATACCACTACTCTCACTACCATCACCAAGCAAAATCACAGTTATTTCATCTGTGGTTGGAAGATTGTACCAATGCCTATTAGTTGATGAGGTGTAATGAAGGTGAGCACGTAAATCATGATCTAAAGATTCTAACTCAGTTAGTATTTCATGGGCACGTTTGTACTTTGAAGCAAAATGATTCACTGACAACAAACAATTCTGTATAGTGTTAAGGACATCTCGGCACAAGTTATTATTTTGCGCACACCGAAAATCTAATGCAATGGCTGGGTCATATATGTACAACTGACAGTAGATGGGTGCGCGACCATCCGGGGGTAACGATGACCTGGTACGGTGACGTAATTCTCCATAGATAGTGAATGATGTTGGCCGTCTTGAGTTGAGTAATCTGTCGTCAAGCTTAGCACCCAAGCTCGTGAAAGCATTAGCTGCATTGTACTCCCTAATATGCCGACGAAATGATTTTGCTTGACCATCATGGCCATCAAACAATGCACGAATAGGTGGTGGGGGTGCAATGAGTTCTGGTAACTTAATTTTGCCTTGTAGACAACATGTTCTGAATCTTGGATTGGACAATCCTGTGCGAGATAATCGTTCATCCCACCAATGTAAGGCTAAACAATAAGGACACTGAATATTCATCGACCCGAGAAAATGACGCTCATTATTGACAGGGACAATAAAATTCATTTCGTCATCACTAAACATACTGTCAACATCGCTAAAGGGTACTGGTGGGAATCTACAAATAAAAATTGTATGTACACAAATATGAGAAGTAAGAAAATAGTAGGCAACTAATAAACTATGTAGAATATACATACACTGTTAGATTTGCCAGAACAGGAGACGATGTCATGAGGATATTGTCATCAGTTTGATGAGAATGTGGTGCTACATCGGGGACAGCTTCATAGTGAGCAAAGTCCGTCTCTAAATTTCGAGGTGAGGGTAAAGGTCACACCAGAACAGGTGGGAATAGAGCAAAGTCAGTTGGAATGAAAACTGGATCGGACACAATTGTAGGTGTTAGATAACATTCCAAATTAATTGTCCGCGACCTTTTTTGTGGAAGGTGTGCTATAGTGGCTCGGTGCAATGGAGTTAGGTCTTGCAAATCATGACATAAGGATTGTGGGGGAGTGTAAATCATCGGTATTTTCCTATACAACTATCCAACAGGGGAAAGACAATACATTACAACTCTATTTTTCTTAAGAGAAAAAGAAATACGTATCAATTCGAAGACATTAATCAAAAAACTTACCAAAGAGGTAGACATATTTTTTTTTCCATTTGTCCGACAATTAGTAGGCGTGTGACATACTTTCGACGTTAAAGGTGCAGTATGATTGCTAATAATTTGTGTTTCCTGCACAAGTACGCAATCATTCTGGCGTTGCAGATAGTTAGTTTTATGTATTTTAATCCAAATACAAACAAAGACAATAGTAAATGTACCTCGACATTGCACAACTGAGTAGGCAAATGTTCAGCCAATATTGTACGAAGAGATGGTTGGGAATGCGAAGGGACCGCAGTAACCATGTTAGCAAGTGGAGCATGGTTGGAGAATTGGGAGAGGGACTTGGGTGGTGTCAATATTGGAAAGTCTTTGGGTAGAGGTTGAGTGTAATTCCCAGAATACTCTCTTTCCCGACGTGCGCGTTGTGCCATCTTACGCCGCAAGCACGTACTACTATTATTGTGATTTCGTTCACGTCTGGCGCTTTGGGCCTTAATTTTAGAGGAAGCGAAATTTGATGCGGGAGCCTAAGATAGGAAGTGATGTGTGAAATAAGTTAAATAATTAGAGAACTAATATAATTTCAAATCCCTAAATTTTTATTGCATTAATCTACTGCAAGTACACACAACGTAGCAATTTACGAAGGGGAAACAAAAAAATTAAGAAAATTAACTAAGAATCTATAATATGTAAGAATGGCTAAGGAAACCAATACATAATTTGGACAATATGTTAGCAGGTCAAAAATCAAATTCATGTAGAGCTGCGAAATTCATGTAAGAATAGAGTCGTGTGTGCGTGAGAGAGATGTGTAAGAGTAAGAGTGAAGGGTGAGGAACTCAAAAATATCACCGACAATATAGTGTATATCACTCTAACCGAAATACCAACACGTTAGATAGCTATTAGATATGATGTGTTAAATAATTTTTATAAATACTTAAAGAACGATCAGTACAACATACCGATTGAGTAAACCAATTTTCTTTTCCAGTTGAGCTGCCAATTTTTTGTTTCCCCTTCGTCGAAGATGGAGCGATTCTTAGGTTATTCAAGTGATTCACATTTGAATTGGCCTAGGAAGTACAAAATAAGGCATTAGGTTAGCATGTCCAAAAAATATAACTTTTTAAAATCAAATTCATAAGAAATATCGCTCTCATAATAATACCACAACACAACAATTCTACCCGATGATGGTATGGAGTCGTGAGTGCGTGAGAGAGAAGTGTAAGAGTGAGACTGAGACTGAGGGGTGAGGAACTCAAAAATATCACCGACAATTTAGTGTATAATGCTCTAACCGATTTTTATCAACAGATAAACAATGATTAGTACAACATACCAGTTGATTAACCCAATTTTCCTTTCCAATAGAACAACCAATTTTTTCTTTCCCCTTCGTTGAAGATGGAATAACACTTAGGTTGTTCAACTGATTCACATGTGAATTCTCCTAGGAAGTACAAAATAAGACATTAGTCAAAAAATGCAAACTAATATCAAAATAAAATTTTTTAACAATACCAGTAGCGGTACCTTATCCATATGTAATTGATTAAGCGCACATTCAGACAAAACATTGACAGGTATGTTGTTACTATCACTTAGATCAACTTGTAAGAGCAAACTTAATAAGTTAAATATGAGTTAAACATGAGCAAATGAAGCTGCAAAGACAGATTTTGTATCTTGAATATCATGACAAAAACTTAACATTTGATCAAAACTATGCTTAGTTTCAAAAATACATTCAATACTATTGTTCCAAATATTCAGAGCCTAGCTCTATTTTTTTTATATTTTGTTTTACTATACATTTATACTATATATTGTTCTGTAAGAGAGGAATTCCCTCAATTTTGAAGATAGTTGAGGTTTCAAACTGTTGGAAGTTGAATCAGAATAAAAGGTTAAGTTTATTTTTTTGACATCTTATGTTTAACTTCTTTAATTGGTGTCATTTTGCATTAAGAATAATGTCCATGAAAAGGATTTCAACGAATTTGATTTTCTGGAAGAAAACAAAAAGAACAGCCAAACAAATAGGAATATATGTGATAAGGTTTAAGTATTTGGAGCCAATCAAGTCCCTGGATATAGCTCACTCTAATCAACCTAACATAACATAACATAGCCAACCATCAAATTAACATAAATTTTCTTTCTAATCCAAGAACGGATAATGTGATTCCCAGTTTAATAAGTCAAGCTAATCAGTCATAGTCATTACTCATTAGGAGCCACATGAGAGTGAGAGGAATTCAGTATTCAGATGAATTCAATTCGATACATCAGAAAGGAAAGAAACAATAAAAAATAAATTTAAAAGTTTCTCCACATAAATAGTTGTCAAGTGATAGACTTAATTCAAAGTTCAAAGCATTTCTTAAGCAAGTGTAATTAAATAGAATATTAGATATAAATATAATATTAAGGACATTGAATATTAATTTACTACTGCTGGGTATAAGGACCCTTTGGCAATAAGAATATGTAAGCAGTCAATGGAATATAATTAAAAACAACAAATGGATTACAATGAAATAGAAATATTTTTTCTTCCAACCGCTCATTTTCCATTCTTTAATTCTTTCTTTTTCTTGTTTTTAACCCAATCAATGGTCTTGAGCTTTCATTCATTGGCCCTAATTTTAGAAATATTTGTATTTTTCTTCTCATTTGAATCACCCAATCTTTGTGTTTTTCATCCAATCAATGAAGCCTCTTTGTGTTCTTTCTTTCTATTCTTTTGAACCCAAACTCCATTAACAACCTATATCAAAACTGTAGCACTATTTCCACAAACAATTCTAGACAAACCATAGGTGACAAAATTTGATATCACTAAAGGCAGGCAAAGCAGTATGTGAAAGATGGAAAACATCATACTCCTCTTGATTATACCCTTCCTCCGCCACCTCCATTAGGTACTAACAGTTTTTGCAGTTTGGGCTCTCATTTCTTCAGTCTAATAATTTTTTATTCTTTCATTCTTCTTTATGAATAGGAAAAGCAGATGTTTCTTAATTCTACATGTTTCCTCTAAAAACAATCAGTTTAATAATTAAATGATGATATTTCTCGGACAGCCAGCTACAACTATTAGGGACTAATTTCAACGCATATAGGCAAGACTTTTATTTGGGGTTGGTTGGGTAGGGTATTGGAAACTTAAATAGACAAAAAAGCACTTGCTTACTGTTTTGACTAAAGTGGTTGTTCTGAACTCTGATATTGGTCAAAGTAACCCATGAACAATAACTTGACTTGTAAGGACATACTGTTGTTGGAAGGAAGGTTGATACTGTGAAGTGGGTTTATTAGGGTTGAAAAGAGTAGCTTGATAAGGTAGGCAAAGTAACTGTATAAGGATAAAGAAGAGAAAAAAAATTCAGGGATTGAACCTAGATTTATTTGAATTTTGAAACACTGGTTAAGTTTATATTGCACTAAAATTGGCAGGGCTTTTGAAACACTGGTTAAGTTTATAGAAATGTTTCTTCAAAAATCAATTTGAAGATTGCCAGAGCTTGAACTCTAATTAGTTTTCTGCTGCTCTAATTACCTTAACAAAAATGTTGGCCTTACAACCTAAATGCTTTTTTGTGACCTTTTTCATCTTACATAATTGCAATTTTTTCCTCTTTTCCTCTTTTCTTGTATTTAATCCATTCCCTATTATTATGTTCAAAATTGTTCAAATTCTACAAATTTATATTTTCTATAAACTCTTCTTCTTTGTACTTTTTTTTTCACCTTTACATTCATTTGGGAAATTTTTATTATGATGCTAGAAGAACTAAAACCCCAACATACAGATAGCTATGGAAAACCACTATGTGAAATGGTAGAAGTGGTACCACCATACCTTTCTCATGATTTTGCTTTTTCTTTAGAACGAAAGGAATCATAAACGACTTCGAAGACTAACAAATGACAGAGAGGATTCAATATTGAGCATGTAAAGAGCTTTACCCAATGATGTGAGAGGCTCTGTTTCTCTGTTCTGCTTTTCAAATTGTCTTCTATTTATCTACTTAATCTATTACTAAAATCAGTCATAAGGGTGTCATGTATTTTTGTAGACTTTTTTAGAAATGGGACTGGACTCCATTTTGGAAAAGTGATTAGTAAATAAACACTTGCTTATAGAGAAAGAATGAATGATTGAATTTGTGAATCACTTTGTAAATGTTTTGTTTTTCATAAAAGTTAGTTTTTTTTCATTTCTTGGTCACCCGGCGTCCAATATTTTTCTATTTAGTTCTTTGTCCAAGTATTATGTATAAGTTTTTGAACTTTTTTTGTCCTATAGGAGCTGCACAGAAGGCGTTTGCAACTAAAAGCAAAACCAAAGACTAAAAAGGCATCAAAAGGTTTGTTGACTGGTTTATTGTAAATTGATTTGTATAAGCTATTGAACATCTTTGTAGGGATGGTTGTACAGATGAAGGTGCAAGGAAAGTAGTTGAGGATTTTAGTGTTTACATCTCAACAGGCAGCAATATGAGGGATGACTCCCTGCAGCAAAATAATATACCAAAAGAGATGGCGTCAAAAAAGCGCCAGAAGCTACACTGGGGGTAACAATTTCCTTTAAATTATTGACATCTTAACTTTTTAAACTATAAACCTCGCAATAAAAGCAGTTTAATCATGAAAATTTAGATTGTCTTATTTTCTCACTTCATATTAATCATATTCTAGTGTTTGGTTTTATAATTCCACTTTCATTTGGGATGACAAATACTGTAGGCTTGACACAAAGGAAAGATGGGAGAGGAAATCCAACATGTAACCTGTATCTCCTCTTAAGTGGTAGTAATGCAGCTTTAATTGGCAGTCACTTTTCGGGCACACTAAAACTCACTTCTAAGGACTTTTTAGTCATCAAACTCTGACGGACTAAAGTTTCAAGCTTCCGTGGGTACTTTTTCTCAAACTGTACAAATTAAACCAAGAATACTAATAACCTAGAACACAAATCAAATAAGTAACACTGGATGTATTTGAAGACACATTGTCAAAAAGATACACAGTAATATTTACCCCATATCATCAGCCAGAATGCATCCATATATATTCGCAGCACTACATTAACCTGAAATGCATTCAAGCATGAACTGGACCCCTTCTCTGAAAAAAAGTTAAATTACAGTTTCTCAGTATGTGAATAAAGCACTATCAAGCATAAAGGTACCCAGAACACTACATCAGATAACAGGATCGACTTAACTGTCATTCATTGTTCAAACTGCAATAAATCTTTTAAACATGAAGGTACCCAAAACACTACATCATTCATTGTTAACTTTTATTCATAGTTCATTATTTGGTCTGCGAACCAAATCCATTCACTCATTTTACTTGAAAAAAAGCAATACCTCAAGACTTTTTTCGTCATATAAAAAATTAAAAGAGCAGAACAATCCAAAACCTTCAACTTTCAAGAGGACCCCCTAAAACAAAGCATTTGTTCAGACTGACAAATATTTAGCTCTAAAACCCCAAGAAAAATAAAAACCATAAATTAGCTCTCTATCCTTTATTTATAAACACAAACCCAACAGAAATTCTCAAACATCAATGCTCAATACTGAAAACTGTAGCTTAATCTAAACCCACCAGAAATTCTCAAATGTTATTCTACATACCAAAAGACTTTAAAATTAAGACTATTCCGAACAGAAATACCTCAAAATTAAATCAAATTGTAAAAGTTTTGTATAATAATCAAAAGGAAAAACAAAAGGCTACCTTGGGGAATTAGGCGGAAAGATAGAGGCTAAAATAGTGAATGGTGAAGCAGATGCAGAAGCAGAGGAGGGGTCCGTGGAACCAAAAACAAACAGAATAAGCAACAATTAATCCACCCCCAAGGAAACAGCCGATTGATTTTCCAGAAACAAACAGATAAAAGGAGATTCTACAGAAATGGAAGGAGAGAGGAAGAAAAGGAAAAACACGTGAAATACAAAACGATAACCGTCACCTGCTCACCTCCCAACAATTTATAACAACAATGTAATGAGGAAGAATTTAACAAATAGATGTTGAGAAATTATACCGTGACTTCAATGGGAACCCGAGTATCAATTCGGTGCTGGTAATAGAGATCAATATTGTAAGACCCCAACTTTTATGAATAAAGATTTAATTTTCTTTATATATTATTTCGAAACAGTAAGATGTTGTTTTGATAAATGTAAAAAGTTATGGATGAAATGTGTAAATATTTCAAAATGAGCAAATGGTTATAAAATATTCTTGTTGTCGGGGAATATTCGTTTGGTCGTGGAATATTCTTGTTGTCGGAGAATATTCGTACGACGGCGCAACTATTTGTGGGCCCCACAACGGAATAACTGTCGAATATAGAAAGCGACAGAAATAATCTTTTTATAAAAAAATAGCGTAGTTGTTACCGTTAGTACTGTTGAAATACCCGGTGATAAAAGTACAGTAATACGCGGTGTTGCACGGTAGCACACGGTATTGCATAGTAGCACACGGTATTGCACAGTAATTCTAATTATTGATTCTTACGTGAGAAGTCATTAATCAATAATTGTTACAGTAATTATTGTTCAATATTTTATATTATTGATTCAATAATTGCATGATATTTTATTGATTCAATAATTGCTACGTTGATATTTTATATCAATAATTGCTACGTTGCTGTGATTAATTCAATAATTGCTACAGTTGATATTTTGTATTATTGATTCAATAATTGTCATTGCACAGTATTTCACATTATCAACTCTATAATTCATATTATTTGAATAATATTATTAGATAGCATTATTGACAATGTCTAAGGAAGTTCTGTCTAGGAGGGGTTATTTAATTGCGCGCCAGTAAGGAGAAGTCCTTATCGAAAGGCCCCCTCTTTCTTGGGAACGACCTGGTTGTAAATATTATAGTTCTGTAATATTATTTGTGAATAATTAAATATTGATTTATATGATAAGAAAATATTTATTTTGTGGATATAAAAGAAGGAATTAGTGCTGATGTGTTTTTATCAGTATTTTGATGGGTAAAATCATCCGTTTATGGATTTCGGATAATTTATGTTTGGAATTTGGAAAAACTTCCTTCTACAAAGTTGTAGAGAATTAAATTTTCTATAAAAGGACATAGAATTTGTATTTTTATGATAAAGGGGCTATTTATTATGAATTATTGAAGTTTCGGAAAATAAATATTTTTTTAATAAAAGGGTGGGCCCCACTTTTGGTTGGTGGCTGATGGCTTTCTTTTGGTCATGAGGCTGCTGGAATTTTAAAAAATAAAATATTATTTTATTAATTTAGTCTACTTTGGCATCCTAAGTTTTTTCCTATAAATAGGGTGCTTAGGTTAGAATTGAAAATCACACCAGAATCAGAAGTTTTCTCTCTTTCTATAATATTGAGCGTATTTTTGTGAGTATTTAGATACTTTGAGTGTTACTATTCAGTGCAAGTTTCCTTCGGTATTATATTCGATATTTCAATCAGAAGTACTATTCTTTTGAGGTAAGGGATGTTATTTTCTTTCGTAAATGATATTATTCTTTTCAATATCATTATACCGAAATATTGGCATGGATTTTATTATGAAATTCTTACTTTTTCCGTCGGAGTTACTATTCACGTATACGGCGCTATTCACGTATACGGCATTATTCACGAAAAAACTAAATTTTCTTCTATTTGTCCAAATTGTCTGTTATAACTACTATCTTTGATTGGATATAAGTTTTGAGCTTCATTCTTGAATTTTGCTGCACAAAGTATTATTATGGAATATTCTTTAACTTGAATAAACTAAAATACGAATTCTTAATCTTATCCTTTATTTCACTGGATTCGTTATTTATATTATTTTTCATCATCCTCAGTCCTAAGTGGTGATATAACTGAATATCTTTGGCCTGTAGAGTAAAGATGAATGATTACCTGATGAATATCTTTGGCCGTAGTGCAAAGATGACAGGTGTCGAGATGAACATGACCACTGATGATACAAATGAATATCTTTGGCTTGTAGTGCAAAGATGAATATTTGATTTGAGATGTATATTGATTGATGTTACAGGGATAAAATATTGATGATGAACGGTTATTTCCGCTGCGAATATTGATCTAAAACTTGTTGTCAATAATATTTTATCTGATTTATTGAAGGCTAACGATAATTTATTTTCCATTATCTTAGTCGTAATATTCTTTACTGGGCTAGTTGAGCTCACGCATTTCATCTGTTGTCCTCTTCAGGAAATGAGAACGTTGCGGGAACTAGTCGGGGGACAGAGTGATGGTCCGAGTTAGAGAAGTAGTAGTCATCGCTATTTTTGCAAAATAGTGGGATAATAATTGTAATAAATAAAGAATGAATTTGAATGTTAATATTTCGTATTATATACGATTTGTATTGACACTCACAGTTTTGTGGTCGTATTTTGCACAACCGTGTGCTATAAAGTTTGTATTTGAGTTCTGTACCATGTATTTGTCGACTCAGAATGGGTTGGGTTGACTGGACCTATTCTGGGGGCGTCACAGTTGGTATCAGAGCTTAGGGATATGATCTCTAGCGGAGATCGGGGAATAGAACTAAGAGGGGAGAGACGAGTAAATCCTTTACTAGTGTGTCCTACCTAAGCTTATGTGGTATTAAATTGATCAGTCGGAGCATAGGGTTAATATGTGATATGTTAATTTGTTTAATTAACCCTTGTTTTATGGCAGTATTTGAGAATGGCAGATGAGAATGTTAACAACGAAGTGAATAAGACCGTGGAGACACCTTTAATCACTAACCAGGAGAACGTGCAACAAGAAGGCAATGTTCATCCTGAAAACAACGCTGATCAGACGATAAACGATGAGATGTTTAGAAGTTTTTTGCAGTTCATACAAAACCAGACGAGGGAAACTCGTGTGCAAAATACAGGTGGAGATAATAACAACACGCGAATTGTCACCGCCAAGCAGTTCAAAGAATTGGGACCACCAGAGTTTTTGGGGAAGCCGGATCCGATCAAGGCGGAGACGTGGGTTAAACAAATTACCAAGATATTTGATGTCTTGGGATGCATGGAGGAACATAAGGTTCCGTTTACCACGTTTATGTTCCGTGGAAAAGCAGATTACTGGTGGGAGTCTGTGAAGTGTACCCAGCCTACCGCACTCAAGATGTCTTGGGAAGCATTCCTGAAACTGTTCAATGACAAGTACTTTCCTGAAAGTATTCGTCATATGAAGGAGGTAGAGTTTATTCGACTAGAATAAAACAACATGACGGTGTCCCAGTACGAGGCTAAATTAGCGGAGCTGTCCAGGTTTGCACCTCATTTGGTGGAGAATGAGGAACGTATGACGCGGATGTTTCTGAGAGGTTTGAAACCCGAAATACGTCAATACCTCATTTCTCATTAATTTTCTCTATATTTGGATGTAGTGAACAGGGCCCAATTGTTAGAACGAGATAATGATTATGTTCAACCGAGGGACCACAACCAAGGTCGTACCGGTGGCAGCAGTCATCGGAGCAATGACAACCAGCGAGAAGGAAAGTATGACAGAAGTGATAACCACTCCGGTGGTAATCGTGGCCATGATAGTAGAAAAAGCGAATTGGGAGGAGATTTCAAGAAGAGAAGGTACAACAATGAGAACGTGAAGATGTCAACATCAGCACCAGCATCAACTGTTTCTAGGGGAGGAGAACGACTACCGGTCGTATGCTATAAATGCGGGAAAGAGGGATACATTAGCCCAAACTGCCCACAACAATTCAAAGCATGTTATAACTGTGGAAAAGAATGACATATAGCTCGAGATTGTCCTGTTGCAAAACCAAATCCAGCGGGGGTGGTGATTCCAAAGGCGGTTTCGGACAAGTCAAAGTCGGTGATTCCTGGAAGAGCATTTGTTGTGACAGCCCAAAACGCGAGGAATCTGTTGGGTTTGTACGTAACGCAATCATGCAATCAAATCACATAAATAGGGCGGAAGCGTAAAAAACTAGGTTTTCAAAAATTTATACAAACCCATTACCATGATCATTCTTATGCATCAATTATCAGAGAATGAAGAAGGAGAAAAATAGAATTATACCTTTGAAGATCCAAGCTTCCTCAGGTACAAGTTCTACTCCTTTGATTCCTTTGATTCCTCTGTAGTGGCTCCTTCCCTTGATCAATGTCAGCCACCCAAATGTTTGGCCTCTAACGGTGATCCACCAAGGAAGATGAAGAACTCAGTAAGATGGGTTATTGGCTTAACCCTTGTTTCTATCTTTATAGAATATGTGTACTCCCAACTCTTGAAAAATTCACGTACCTTATTTCTGATATAAGATTCTCTTATATAGATATTAGGTTAACCCTCCTAATCCAATTAGAATAGGGTTTTATTTAATTAATTAATTAAATACTTTTAATTAATTTATATCCTAAGCTTTATTAGGATTGAGAGAGAGTACTGATATTATATTAATTCCTAAACTCCTTTAGAATTAAAAAAATAATAAAAATAATAATATTAATAAGACTCCTCTTATTAATTTATATTTAATATTTCTAAAATATTAAATAATAAACATTAAGCTATTTAATTTATTCTATCATCATAGATTAAATTAATTATACTTAATGCATTATTACTATCATGCCATTTTCTTCTTAAATAATTCTTCTTTCTTTTATGGTGTGACCCTTTAGGTTCTCCATATTAAACCGGTTGTGAATAAATCAATTAGAACAATTCTAATCTTATTTAAATAAACAAATTAAATTAATAATCTATTTAAATAAATAACATTTATTCTACAATAGGGATAAGCCTCCCTAGCGATCAACGACTTTCCAGATAATATAGATTTCAACATTAATCATAAAAGAACCTGTGAGTTAATAGTTACCGTACAATTCAATCCTTCCACCATACAATGTCCCAATTAAATATAAGACATGGATTTACTGTCAAGTCTTAATTTATTTAATCATATGTATTTCGATTAGAAAATGCACAACTCCAAATAATGCAAATTAGAAACCTCTTTCTAATTTCATTCTACCTTGGCCAAGGATTCCTGGGTTGTCATTTAACGAATCACATAGGACATATCTCCTCTTTTACTAGAAGTGGTAGATTCTTTATTGATCATTCATTATCTCCATATGTAACTCATTACACCCAAGCATACCCTATATATGCCTTAAAAGGCCTTAAGGAATTAGTCAAAGTATAATTTGTTACATACAAGATACTATGATGATCTCAAGTCCAAGGATCACATGTACTACTATCACATTAGGAATTCCTATTTACAGGCGAGTAAAACTCCATTAGGTATTCCATAGCGAGTCATGTTCAGTGAACTTATTCTCCAATAAGCACCTACATACTTGCTTTAGTGTCTCCACACAAATGACCATGAGATCAGTCATCCTCATCCAATGAGCAAGCAACATATGTACCAATCTATCCGGATTTACTAATCCCCATTTTAGTAATCCCACAATTGGGAACTATTTTAGTTTTTAAGCTTTCTAAGAATTTAGATCTCACTATCATGATCTCATCATGATTCTAAAAGCATTGCTTAAAACTATGGGTTATTTACATATTATAAAAACAGCACCATGTAGATAATTATATGCCTTAAATGAATATTTTATTAATAAATAAATAAGATTGTTTACAAAGTATGTGCTTTGTCATCATACATGATTGGCTTATATGCACACTACTATCAATCTCCCACTTGCACTAAAGCCAATCGCCATGGTATCTCATACCCATCTTCTCTAAGTGACGATTAAACTGCTGTTGTGTTAAAGCTTTAGTAAATGGATCTGCAATGTTGTCTTGAGAGTCTACACGCTCCAAGGTGACGTCTCCTCTTTCAATGATCTCCCTGATCAAGTGAAATCGCCGCAACACGTGTTTAGATTTCTGATGAGACCTGGGTTCCTTAGCCTGTGCAACCGCTCCGGTGTTGTCACAGTATATGAGAACTGCTTCTCCAATGCTAGGAACCACACCAAGTTCAGTTATGAACTTCTTCATCCAAATAGCTTCTTTTGCAGCTTCACTTGCAGCTATATACTCTGCCTCTGTCACTGAATCAGCAACCGTTTGCTGCTTGGAACTCTTCCAACTCACTGCACCTCCGTTCAAGGTAAACACATACCCTGAAACAGATTTACTGTCATCTTGGTCTGTTTGAAAACTTGAGTCCGTGAATCCCTCGAGTTTTAATTCAGACCCATCGTAGACAAGAAAAATATCTTTAGTCCTTCTCAAGTACTTTAGGATATTTTTCACTGCCTTCCAGTGCTCTTCTCCTGGATTCGACTGGTATCTGCTTGTTACACTAAGTGCGTGAGCAACATCCGGTCTAGTACATATCATACCGTAAAAGATAGATCCTATTGCAGAAGCATAAGGGATCTTACTCATACGGTCTCTCTCCTCAGGTGTCTTTGGGGCCTGTTTCTTGGAGAGATTTATTCCATGGCTCATCGGCATGAGACCTCTTTTGGAATCTTCCATGCTAAACCTCTTTAGCATCGTATCAATGCACGTTCCTTGGGATAAGCCCAACATCCTTTTAGATCTATCTCTATAGATCTTTATCCCCAAAATATAGGATGCTTCACCCAAGTCCTTCATGGAGAAGTTTTTAGATAACCAGATTTTAATGGATTGTAACATAGGAATGTCATTCCCTATCAGTAATATATCATCAACATATAATACAAGGAATGATACTGCGCTCCCATTAACCTTCTTGTATACACATGGTTCATCTTCGTTTTTGATAAAATCAAACTCTTTGATTGTCTCATCAAAACGAATGTTCCATCTACGAGAAGCTTGCTTCAACCCATAAATGGATCGTTGTAGCTTACAGACTTGATTTGTTCCAACTTTTGAAATAAATCCCTCTGGCTGTGTCATATACACATCCTCCTCAAGTTTCCCATTGAGGAAGGCCGTTTTCACGTCCATCTGCCAGATCTCATAGTCGTTGTAAGCTGCAATCGCAAGCAAAATCCGAATGGACTTGAGCATGGCTACTGGTGAGAAGGTTTCATCATAGTCAACTCCTTGTCTTTGTTTGAAACCTTTTGCAACCAGTCGGGCCTTATAGGTCTCTACCTTTCCGTCTGCTCCAGTCTTTTTCTTAAAAACCCATTTACACCCAATAGGTTTAATACCTTCAGGTGGTGAAACCAAAGACCATACTTTATTTTCATACATGGAGTCCATTTTGGATTTCATGGCTTCAAGCCATTTCCCTGAGTCTTTATTACTCATAGCCTGTTCGTAATTCAATGGATCATCATCATTCATGATGTGTACCTCATCGTTATCCTCTATAACGAATCCATACCTCTCAGGTATCTTCGGTACTCTTCCAGATTTACGAACAGGGTGTGGTACAGTAGGTTCTTCTACTTGGTTAGGTACCTGACTTTGGTCCGTGGTAACTTGTGGTTCTTGAACTTCTTCAAGATATATCTTGCTCCCACTGACCCCTTCATGGATAAACTCTTTCTCCAAGAAGGTAGCATATTTCGCAACAAACACCTTTTGATCAGTTGGATGATAGAAATAATATCCTACGGTTTCTTTAGGGTATCCCACAAATCTACACTTATCGGATTTAGTCTGTAGCTTATCATTTTCAAACTTTTTGACATAAGCTGTACAACCCCAAGTCTTAACATGCTTAAGATTTGGTTTCCTCCCTTTTCACATCTCATATGGAGTCTTTGGGGCGGATTTGGTAGGTACCTTGTTAAGTAGGTATGCAGCCGTTTCTAGGGCATATCCCCAGAAGGAAATTGGAAGGTCGGTAAAACTCATCATGGATCGAACCATGTCCAACAGTGTTCGATTTCTCCTTTCAAATACTCCATTTAACTGTGGTGTACCTGGAGGAGTCCATTGAGAGATTATACCATTTTCTCTGAGACAATTGAGAAACTCATTGCTTAAGTATTCTCCACCTCGATCTGATCGAAGTATCTTAATTCACTTGCCCGTTTGTTTCTCTACTTCACTTCTGAACTCTTTGAACATTTTAAATGATTCTGATTTGTATTTCATTAAATACACATATCCAAATCTTGAGTGATCATCAGTGAAAGTAATAAAATAAGAATACCCACCCCATGCACTTGTTGTCATAGGTCCACAAACGTCTGTGTGAATCAATGCCAACAACTCTGTAACTCTATCTCCTTTTCCACTAAAAGGAGATTTAGTCATTTTACCCATGAGACAAGATTCACAAGTTGGATATGATTCATAATCAGATAGCTCGAGGAGCCCATCTTTATGTAACTTGGATAATCTTGTTTCATTGATATGACCGAGTCTACAGTGCCACATATAGGTATAATTAATATCATCTCTTTTCCTTTTCTTAATTTGTTCAATTTGAAATATATTTTCTTGTAAGTCAAGTGTATAAAGTCCATTTCGCAAATTTCCAATACCATATAAAACATCGTCTTTATAAATAGAACAACCATTGTTCTTTATAATAATGTCAAAACCTTCCATATCCAATACAGAAATTGAAATAATGTTTTTAATAATATTCGGAACATAATAACAATTATTAAGATAAATGGATTTGCCCGAAGGCATTGCTAAACAATAAGTTCCTACAGCTAATGCAGCAACTTTTGCTCCATTTCCCACTCGTAGGATCACCTCATCTTTGTTCAGCTTTCTACTTCTGACCAGTCCCTGCACAGTATTACATATGTGAGAACCACAGCCGGTATCCAATACCCAAGTAGAATTATGACTTTCAGAAAAATTAATTTCAATCATAAACAAACCTTGATTGGAAGTCGAAGCTTCTCCAAGCTTCTTCTCTGCTAGAAACTTCTTGCAGTTCCTCTTCCAATGTCCCGGCTCATTGCAATGAAAGCACATTCCTTTAGCTGGTTCAGGTTTCTTTTGCTCCTTTTCTTTCCCTTTTCCCTTAGCCTTCTTAGATTTCTTCTTTTCAGAAGACACCTTGGGCCTCTTCCTTTTATTGGAAGAATCCACCATCAAGACATGGTTCTTCTTGGATGAGAAGTGACCTTCTGCAGTTTTCAGCATGTTAAGCAGCTCAGGTAAGCTGACATCTAGCTTATTCATGTGAAAATTAACCACAAACCGCGAGAAGGTCTCAGGGAGTGACTGCAAGACCAAGTCTTGACTCAACTCCCCATCCATGACGAACCCAAGCTGTCCAAGGCGTTCAATCAAATTGATTACCTTCAGAACATGAGTCTCGACGGCAGTGCCCTCGGTCATCCGAGATCGGAAGAGCTCCTTAGATATCTCATATCTAGCAGTCCTACTCTGTTCACCATACAACTCCTTAAGGTGAAGCAGCATAGCAGGAGCATCCATTTTTTCGTGCTGACGCTGAAGCTCGTTATTCATGGATGTGAGCATGATGCATTGAGCCACAGATGCATCATTTTGCCACTTATTGAAAGTGGCAATCTCTTCCTCAGAGGCTGTTTCTGAAACAGATTCAGGGATAGTGGAATTTAGGACATAAAAAATCTTTTCAGCAGTGAGAACAATTCTCAGATTTCTTAGCCAGTCCTCATAATTCGGGCCGGTAAGCTTATTTGCATCAAGTATGCTTCGTAGTGAGATTAGTGATTTTGACATTTTTAAAATTCTGCATGTGAAAAGACAACATTTTAGCAAACATTCATTTTATTAACTTTGCATACCAAAATAAATTTAGGTCTTTATTTTAAATTGGTATCTCCCACTATTTTCATCAAACTATATTACCCTCACTCATATAGTTCGGCAACATCTAATTAAAGATTTGCTAGTGAGATTAAGGATCCCATTTCAAATGTATATAACCTTGTGGATAGCAGAACAAGCGATATACAAATAAATAGGTAGACAACTCTTGTCAATTACATCACCATGTAACTCCTTTTATTTTGCCTCTTAAATCATAATGGTCATGTGTGTGCACATCCGAACTAAAATGATTTAAGTTAAGTCCAGCCTAGCACTTCCATAAATTCAAAAAAGAAAAATTTTCGTCCTTGTGGATAGCACAACTAGACTAGATCATTCATTTTTCTTGATAAGCATCAAATGTGATTAATTAACATCTTAAATATTCAATACTCGCCTTATGGATAGCACAACAAACTCATATTAAATATTTAATACTCTATTAACTAATCATGCTAGAAGGCGACGTTCGATATTCCAAATATCATTTGAACGCTTCAGACTTAATAATATTTCTTTGAGGGGTTTGTTATTATTTGTCTCATCTTTTTAAGCGCGCATGCACATATATATATAAAATACGCGTCATTTTATTAAACATGCGAAGCATGTTTGTATAAAATATAATATATATAATAGTTAGCATGCAATATAGAATACTATATTCTACCCGGATTGATTATGGACTTTTATTCTAGTTTGGTTCACTAGAGCCACCAAGTGAACCAAAAGGTCAAACCTAGGAGTGCAAAAATTTAAATTTAAACGTAACTGTTACATTTAAACCCGGGCTCCATACAAACGGGTCTTCACGCGCTCCTTGCTCCTTGGTCTCCAGTTTCTTCAAGATAATTATAACTATCTCTATTACATAAATTATTTTTAAATAGAAACCTTGATCAGCAGTCAAGGGGAAGTACATAGAAGGGAGATAGAATTTTACACTGAGAATAAAATCAGAGAAGACGAGGTACGCAGACCCCATTTTATAAAACCCATTCATTCAAGCATTCAACCAAAATAAAATCCAATCACATTGGTCATAGTCCATAATCAATCCCTTTTATTACCATACATATCATCATACGTATCGATAAAACTTATTCATCTCATGAAAGTAAATTCATTCCATATATGTATTAATATCAGTTAATGGGCAAAAGTTTGCTAAACTTTGTTTTTGGAAAAATAAACTCCTTTATTTCATTTAAAAATAATTCCAAATTAAACTCTTTAATTTTAGCAATTCTGAAATCTCATTTCATATAAAATAAACATCTTTATTTTAAACCTTTATTAATTAAATAAACCATTCATTTAATTAAATAAAACAAAAAAAAAATTCAGTTCCTGTCCAGTGGCGCAGCTGCGCTAAGAATGTAAAGGGAACCGACGCAGCTGCGCAGCATGAAAACCAGGAACAGCACCCGGCGCAGCTGCGCAGCAATATTGCCTTGTACCGGCGCAGCTTCGCAGAATCTGAAAAATTTTTGTTGCCCAGAACTCGATCCAATCGCATATCATACATGTATAGAATCACATAGACTGATAATTAGCACAAGATTGGCTTTGATACCACTGTTGGGTTTGTACGTAACGCAATCATGCAATCAAATCACATAAATAGGGCGGAAGCGTAAAAAATTAGGTTTTCAAAAATTTATACAAACCCATTACCATGATCATTCTTATGCATCAATTATCAGTGAATGAAAAAGGAGAAAAACAGAATTATACCTTTGAAGATCCAAGCTTCCTCAGGTACAAGTTCTACTCCTTTGATTTCTTTGATTCCTCTGTAGTGGCTCCTTCCCTTGATCAATGTCAGCCACCCAAATGTTTGGCCTCTAACGGTGATCCACCAAGGAAGATGAAGAACTCAGTAAGATGGGTAATTGGATTAACCCTTGTTTCTATCTCTATAGAATATGTGTACTCCCAACTCTTGAAAAATTCACGTACCTTATTTCTGATATAAGACTCTCTTATATAGATATTAGGTTAACCCTCCTAATCCAATTAGAATAGGATTTTATTTAATTAATTAATTAATTACTTTTAATTAATTTATATCCTAATCTTTATTAGGATTGAGAGAGAGTACTGATATTATATTAATTCCTACACTCCTTTAGAATTAAAATAAAAAAAATAATAATAATATTAATAAGACTCCTCTTATTAATTTATATTTAATATTTCTAAAATATTAAATAATAAACATTAATCTATTTAATTTATTCTATCATCATAGACTAAATTAATTATACTTAATGCATTATTACTATCATGCCATTTTCTTCTTAAATAATTCTTCTTCCTTTTATGGTGTGACCCTTTAGGTTCTCCATATTAAACCGGTTGTGAATAAATCAATTAGAATAATTCTAATCTTATTTAAATAAACAAATTAAACTAATAATCTATTTAAATAAATAACATTTATTCTACAATAGGGATAAGCCTCCCTAGCGATCAACGACTTTCCAGATAATATAGATTTCAACATTAATCATAAAAGAACCTGTGAGTTAATAGTTACCGTACAATTCAATCCTTCCACCATACAATGTCCCAATTAAATATAAGACATGGATTTACTGTCAAGTCTTAATTTATTTAATCATATGTATTTCGATTAGAAAATGCACAACTCCAAATAATGCAAATTAGAAACCTCTTTCTAATTTCATTCTACCTTGGCCAAGGATTCCTGGGTTGTCATTTAACGAATCACATAGGATATATCTCCTCTTTTACTAGAGGTGGTAGATTCTTTATTGATCATTCATTATCTCCATATGTAACTCATTACACCCAAGCATACCCTATATATGCCTTAAAAGGCCTTAAGGAATTAGTCAAAGTATAATTTGTTACATACAAGATACTATGATGATCTCAAGTCCAAGGATCACATGTACTACTATCACATTAGGAATTCCTATTGACAGGCGAGTAAAACTCCATTAGGTATTCCATAGTGAGTCACGTTCAGTGAACTTATTCTCCAATAAGCACCTACATACTTGCTTTAGTGTCTCCACACAAATGACCATGAGATCAGTCATCCTCATCCAATGAGCAAGCAACATATGTACCAATCTATCCGGATTTACTAATCCCCATTTTAGTAATCCCATAATTGGGAACTATTTTAGTTTTTAAGCTTTCTAAGAATTTAGATCTCGTTATCATGATCTCATCATGATTCTAAAAGCATTGCTTAAAACTATGGGTTATTTACATATTATAAAAACAGCACCATGTAGATAATTATATGCCTTAAATGAATATTTTATTAATAAATAAATAAGATTGTTTACAAAGTATGTGCTTTGTCATCATACATGATTGGCTTGTATGCACACTACTATCAGAATCCACATGAGGTGATTACGGGTAAGCTAATCATAAACTCTTGCGAAGTTTTCACCTTGTTAGATACCGGTGCTACCCATTCTTTTATTTCACCTGCTTGTGCTCAACGTTTGAACTTGACTTCTGATAAATTAGACTTTGACTTATCTGTTGAAACTCCGTTAGGAGAAACCTTTGTTACATCTACAGTTTACAAATCTTGCTTGATTCATATTGGTACCCTTACCTTACCTGTTGATCTTATATCTTTGAAAATACTTGCATTTGACGTGATTTTAGGAATTGACTGGTTAACCACTTACCATGCCAAAATTGATTGTTCTCGTAAGGTTGTTAGTTTTTATATTCCTAATCAACCTGTTGTGCGAATCCAAACCACCAAACCACTAAAATCAGTCAATATCATTTCAAGTCACAAAGCTATTCGTTTATTGAAAAATGGATGTCAAGCTTTCTTAGCTCATGTCACTGATCTAAACCAGAATACGTCAGATTTGAATGATATTGTCGTTGTTAATGAGTTTCTTGATGTATTTCCTAAAGAACTTCTCGGTCTACCCCCAGAACGTGAAGTTGAATTCTTTATTGACCTTGAACCCTGTACAAAAGCCATTTCTAAAACCCCATATCGAATGGCTCCTATTGAACTTCAGGAGTTAAAGGTCCAATTACAGGAATTGTTAGATATCGATTTTATTCATCCTAGTACGTCTCCTTGGGGTGCTCCTATTTTATTCGTAAAGAAGAAAGACGGGAGTATGCGACTTTGTATTGACTATTGGGAGTTGAACCATGTCACCATTAAGAATAGGTATCCGCTACCTTGTATTGATGACCTGTTAGACCAGTTGCAAGGAGCACAATTCTTTTCAAAGATCGATCTTCGTTCTGGATATCATCAGCTGAAGATTAAAACTGAGGATATTCCGAAGACTGCCTTCAGAACTCGGTACGGGCATTATGAGTTCTTAGTCATGTCTTTTGGATTGACTAATGCTCTTGCTGCTTTCATGGATATGATGAACCGTATATTTAAGGAATATTTGGATCAGTTCGTTGTTGTCTTTATTGATGACATCCTCATCTATTCTAAAAGCCGTGAAGATCATGAGCACCACTTGAAGTTGGTACTTCAAAAGCTTCGTGAAAACAAGCTATATGCCAAGCTGAAGAAATATGAGTTTTGGCTTGAGGAAGTAGCATTCCTTGGGCACGTGGTATCGAAACGTGGAGTATCTGTTGACCCGGCGAAGATTGAAGCAATACAAAGTTGGGAGCAACCTAAGTCGGTGACCGAAGTACGAAGCTTTCTGGGCTTAGCTAGTTATTATCGGAGGTTCGTAGAGGGATTTTCTCGAATCGCTACTCCATTAACTCAGTTGACTCAGAAAGATACAAAATTCGTTTGGAGCGAGGAATGCGAGAAGAGCTTCCAAGAGCTCAAGAGAAGACTTAACTCGGCACCTGTTCTGACAATACCATCTGGTTCGGATGGATTTGTTATCTACAGCGATGCTTCGGGCAAAGGTTTAGGATGTGTTCTCATGCAACATAGGAAAGTCATAGCCTATGCCTCGCGATAACTCAAAGAATATGAGAGGAATTATCCTACTCATGATTTAGAGTTGGCAGCAGTCGTTTTCGCGTTGAAGATCTTGAGACATTACCTGTACGGGGAGAAAGTGGAGATTTATACGGATCATAAGAGCCTTAAATATTTCTTCACTCAAAAGGAAATCAACATGCGGCAACGACGTTGGCTTGAGCTGTTGAAAGATTACGATCATACCATCCTAGAAAAACGAACGCGGTAGCTGATGCATTGAGTAGAAGATCATATGTGGGAACTAGTGCGATGATGTCAAGTATACGCGTAGAACCAGCTTTGATTGATAAAGTTAAAGCTGCTCAAGCTACGGATCCGGAGCTGATGAAGATGAAGAAGAAGGTGCAAGAAGGTGCCATTTCAGAAGCAAGAATCGATGAAGAGGGAATACTTCGAGTCAACTCCAGACTTTGTGTTCCTAACGATTCTGACTTGAAGCATAGAATCATGATGGAGGCACACAACACACCATTTGCAATCCATCCTGGGAGTACCAAAATGTATCGTGATCTTCGACATACATTTTGGTGGAGCAATATGAAAAGAGAGATCGCGAAGTTTATTTCGAAATGTTTAACTTGTCAACGTGTAAAGGTGGAGCAACAAGTACTGAAGGGTCCATTGCAATCACTGGAGATTCCGAAATGGAAGTGGGAACACATTACGATGGATTTCGTTACGGGTCTTCCCAAGGTTTCTCAAGGCATAGATGCGATTTGGGTTATTGTTGATAGATCAACTAAGTCTGCTCATTTTTTGCCGATACGAGAGACTTATTCCCTTGAACGTCTTGCTCATATGTACATGAATGAGATTGTGAGATTGCACGGCATGCCAGTATCCATAGTTTCGGATCGTGACCCCAGATTTACTTCATGATTTTGGATCAGTTTGCAGAAAGCTATGGGCACGAATTTACGATTCAGCTCGGCTTATCATCCTCAAAAGGATGGACAATCGAAAAGAACTATTCAAACTCTTGAAGATCTATTGAGACTTTGTGTTCTAGACTTCAAAGGGAGTTGGGATAAGTACTTACCATTGGTGGAATTCTCCTACAATAACAGTTATCAAGCAAGTATAGGCGTAGCTCCATTCGAAGCGTTGTATAGGAGAAAGTGTCGTTCTCCAGTATGTTGGAACGAGGTGGGTGAAATAACTTTGTTGGGACCGGAGTTAGTACGTATGACTACGGAAAAGATCCAAATAATCCGACAACATATACAAACCGCACAAGATCGACAAAAGAGTTATGCGGATCTTCATCGAAAGGACGTAGAATTTAATGTTGGGGACCATGTATTGTTATGTATTGCTCCGTGGAAAGGAGTTACGAGATTCGGGAAGAGAGGAAAGATCAATCCACGATTCATTGGTCCATTTGAGATTTTTGACAGAGTAGAAAATGTGGCTTATAGACTTGCTTTACCTCCAAACATATCTCGTGTGCATAACGTGTTTCACATATCCGTGTTACGTAAATATGTGAAGGATCCGAACCACATTATTGAGTTAGAACTGGATGAAATAGCTGAAGATTTAACGTATGAGGAGGTACCTGTCAAGATCTTAGATAGGAAGGAGCATGTTCTAAGCTCAAAAATTATACCTCAAGTTAAAGTTTTGTGGAGAAACCATGCTATTGAGGAAATAACCTGGGAGTTGGAATCGGAATTGGAAATGAAAGCGATGTATCCTCACCTTTTCGACATACCAGGTACGTACGTCAATTTCGAGGACGAAATTTCATAAGGAGGGGAGATTGTAAGAACCTAACTTTTATGAATAAAGATTTAATTTTTTTTATATATTATTTCGAAACAGTAAGGTGTTGTTTTGATAAATGTGAAAAGTTATGGGCGAAATGTGCAAATATTTCAAAATGAGCAAGTGGTTATAAAATATTCTTTGTTGTCGGGGAATATTCGTTTCGTCGTGGAATATTCTTGTTGTCGGAGAATATTCGTACGACGGCGCAGCTATTTGTGGCCCCCACAACGGAATAACTGTCGGATATAGAAAGCGACAGAAATAACTTTTTTATAAAATAACGGCGTAGTTGTTACCGTTAGTACTGTTGAAATACCCGGTGATAAAAGTACAGTAATACGCGGTGTTGCACGGTAGCACACGGTATTGCATAGTAGCACACTGTATTGCACAGTAATTCTAATTATTGATTCTTACGTGAGAAGTCATTACTCAATAATTGTTACAGTAATTACTGTTCAATAATTTATATTATTAATTCAATAATTGCATGATATTTTATTGATTCAATAATTGCTACGTTGATATTTTATATCAATAATTGCTACGTTGCTGTGATTAATTCAATAATTGCTACAATTGATATTTTGTATTATTGATTCAATAATTGTCATTGAACAGTATTTCACATTATCAACTCAATAATTCATATTATTTGAATAATATTATTAGATAGCATTATTGACAATGTCTAAGGAAGTTCTGTCTAGGAGGGGTTATTTAATTGCGCGCCAGTAAGGAGAAGTCCTTATCGGAAGGCCCCCTCTTTCCTGGGAACGACCTGGTTGTCAATATTGTAGTTCTGTAATATTATTTATGAATAATTAAATATTGATTTATATGATAAGAAAATATTTATTTTGTGGATATAAAAGAAGGAATTAGTGCTGATGTGTTTTTATCAGTATTTTGATGGGGAAAATCATCCGCTTATGGATTTCGGATAATTTATGTTTGGAATTTGGAAAAACTTCCTTCTACAAAGTTGTAGAGAATTAAATTTCCTATAGAAGAACATAGAATTTGTATTTTTCTGATAAAGGGGCTATTTATTATGAATTATTGAAGTTTCAGAAAATAAATATTTTTTTAATAAAAGGGTGGGCCCCACTTTTGGTTGGTGGCTGATGGCTTTCTTTTGGTCATGAGGCGGCTGGAATTTTAAAAAACAAAATATTATTTTATTAATTTAGTCTACTTTGGCATCCTAAGTTTTTCCAATAAATAGGGTGCTTAGGTTAAAATTGAAAATCACACCAGAATCAGAAGTTTTCTCTTTCTATAATATCGAACGTATTTTTGTGAGTATTTAGATACTTTGAGTGTTACTATTCAGTGCAAGTTTCCTTCGGTATTATATCCGATATTTCAGTCAGAAGTACTATTCTTTTGAGGTAAGGGATGTTATTTTCTTTCGTAAATGATATTATTCTTTTCAATATCATTATACCGAAATATTGGCATGGGTTTTATTATGAAATTCTTATTTTTCCGTCGGAGTTACTATTCACGTATACGGCACTATTCACGTATACGGCATTATTCACGAAAAAACTAAATTTTCTTCTATTTGTCCAAATTGTCTGTTATAGCTACTATCTTTGATTGGATATAAGTTTTGAGCTTCATTCTTGAATTTTGCTCCACAAAGTATTATTATGGAATATTCTTTAACTTGAATAAACTAAAATACGAATCCTGAATCTTATCCTTTATTTCACTGGATTCGTTATTTATATTATTTTTCATCATCCTCAGTCCTAAGTGGTGATATAACTGAATATCTTTGGCCTGTAGAGCAAAGATGAATGATTACCTAATGAATATCTTTGGCCGTAGTGCAAAGATGACAGGTGTTGAGATGAACATGACCACTGATGATACAAATGAATATCTTTGGCCTGTAGTGCAAAGATGAATATTTGATTTGAGATGTATATTGATTGATGTTACAGAGATAAAATATTGATGATGAACGGTTATTTCTGCTGCAAATATTGATCTAAAACTTGTTGTTAATAATATTTTATCTGATTTATTGAAGGCTAACGATAATTTATTTTCCATTATCTTAGTCGTAATATTCTTTACTGGGCTAGTTGAGCTCACCCTTTTCATCTGTTGTCCTCTTCAGGAAATGAGAACGTTGCGGGAACTAGTCGGGGGACAGAGTGATGGTCTGAGTTAGAACAGTAGTAGTCCTCGCTATTTTTGTAAAATAGTGGGATAATAATTGTAATAAATAAAGAATGAATTTGAATGTTAATATTTCGTATTATATACGATTTGTATTGACACTCACAGTTGTGTGGTCGTCTTTTGCACAACAGTGTGATATAAAGTTTGTATTTGAGTTATGTACCATGTATTTGGCGACTCAGAATGGGTTGGGTTGACTGGACCTATTCTGGGGGCGTCACAAATATAATCCGGGCTGCCGGAATAATACCTTTCCGAGCTTTCTCGAGTCACGTCAGAGGTGTCGACGAAAGTGACGTCGCTCTCAAGTCCTTGAGCTGATACTTCCAGGCCTTGTGAACCGAATTTGATTCTAGGGACTGGGTATGAGATTTAGGGTTGGGTATGAGAGATTTGGGGCTGGAAATAGGGCTGGGTATGAGAGCTAAGAAATTTAGGGGAGTTGAGAGGGATCGAGTTGTTTGGGAGGAATGTGAGAGAGTTCCGTGTGCGTAAGAACAGAGAGAGAGTGATAGAGGGTTTGAAATTTGAATAAGGGGGAATGAGAGAGAGTTGCTGACGTGGAACTTGATGGGACACTTATGTATTTTCTCTCTCTGCTCTGTTTTATATTATATATGTTGCTTATTTTATGGATTGCATAGATTATATAGCCGTTGAAAAACATTGTTCTTTGCATGAAAATATTATATTTTGCATGTAGTGATTTTTTAGCAGGTTTGGACTTAATGGAAACACTATTCATATAGGTGAAGAGTTTTTAATGTTGACGTAATATTTGTATTGGATATATTTCTATGGACTTGGTTATTTTATATTTTAGTTGGACTAATATATATGTTGCTTTCCTTATTGACCCAAGAGTGTATTTATAGTCCATTACTGCTGGGTAGATATCACGGAAAGATATTTAATAATATTCTGACTTGTAACGAAAGGTAGTATATATTGGGAATGAGTTTTAAAAAGGTAACTTCTCTTAATACTCTATCTGATTGGAGATTGGCATATAACAAACTCTATATAATATATCTCTTATTCCTTTATTTAAGCCATTTCCATTTTAAATTGAATATAATATCCTTGACTGCTGATTCTAAGGAATATAATCTGACCGTTGGATACATATTGTTGCTGAGATTATGGCTTATTCTTTCTTTAATTTCAGCAGACTTGTTATCAATTTTATATAGCCGTTGGGTCACACTTTATATATATTCATCTATCACGGCACAACTGGGTAGAACTCAAGAAGCCATATCACGCTGCTATATCAAAGAAAATTTCATTGAGTGCTTTTATTGTTAGACTTCCAGCTATTATTTGTACTGCTATTTATTCTTAGTTGGCTAAAAAATAAGAATTCTTTGTAATCATATATTTCCTGCAAATCTGAGTTCAAGCATTGTTCGGCTTGATTGATCCAGTAGTGGATATGTTTTGTTCAAAGTAAGCTTTCAAGGTTGCAGAGGTGCAAAGGTCTAAGTGGTGAGAAAGGTTGTAGTGGTGCAAAGGGGGCAGATGTGTCCGTCACAGTGGAAAGCTTATTTGAACAGGGAGTTCTTTTTATTGTATTTAATTGAATATTAAGTTTAATAAAAAGAGTCTCCAATACTAGTTGGTATTGGACGCGGATTAGGCTACTAGACTAGAGGATAGGGGTTAAACCACGTAAAAATCTTGGTGTCATTTACTGTTCTGCACTTCTCTTTTCTGTTTGTTTAATTTTTAGATATTTTGTTTTATTCGTTTGAAGATATACTAATCCAGACACTTAAGTAGACAGGTCTAGCTGTCTGATAATAATAAATGAAGAACATAAGCTAAATCAGACACTAAAGCAGACATGTGTAGCTGTCTGAATTAAACCTATTGCAAAAAAATTCAAAAAGATTTCATCGTTTATCACTTTTAGCTTAAATACCTATTCACCCCCCTCTAAGTGTGCTTATTTACAGATTTACATTTGGTATCAAAGCAAGGCTCTACTAATATTGATCTTTGCAAGTCGTAGGGAAAAATCCTATGGCACACCTCAACTTTCAAGAAAGTCAATCCACAAGCCGACCAACTCTATTGCTCGGAAGTGAGAACTTCAACTATTGGAAATTTAGAATGAAGATTTATCTCAAGAGAGACCCATGGCAATGGTGGGTAGTTAAAAATGGACCTGTTATTCCTAGACATGATGATGGTAGACTCAAGACTTTCATGGACATGGATGCAAATGAAAGCTACATGTTTTCCTACAACTCAAGAGCCATGAACAGCTTGCTAAGTGGAATGGTCCAAACTGAAATTGATAAAGTATCATCGTGCAACACAGGAAAAGAAATGTGGGACACTATCTTGATGAGTCACGAATGTACTTCCAAAGTCAACGAGGTGAAGTTGAGTATGCTTATGCAAGACTATGAGTTATTCAAGTTAGTAAAGGATGAAACAATCAATGAAGCTCAAGCGATGTTCCTTACTCTAATGAACTCTCTCAGCATGCTAGGGAGAAAGATTGAACAAAAGGAAATCAATAGAAAGCTGTTGAGAATCATGCCTAAACGATTCGCACTAAATGTTACAACTCTTCAAGATTCAACAACAATCAGTACCATGAAAACTCTCACTTTATTTGGAGAGCTTGAAGAATTTGAAAATCAGCTAAGAAGGTATGATGATGAAGATGAGGCACCAATAAAGAAGATATTGGCACTGCAAGCCGAGAGCAACAATGAAAATGATCACGAAGATTTTGATAAAAAAAAATTGAAATGCTCTCAAGAAAACTCGAGAGACTACTTCAAAGGAAGAAACAAATAAAGAATCAAAAAGGAAGTTCAACTCAAATGAGTAAGTCCAAAACAGAACAAGAAAAAGAAACTGTCCAACTCTGTTTCATGGGACTAGAAGATGATGATCAACTTGAGGTAACAAATTTTCATAAAGCTTGTGAAATATCTATGCCTGATTATATTGCTTTACAAAATGAAAATCAACATCTCAAAAAGAAACTGCTTATTTCAAGAATTGCGTAAATGAACTAATGAATGAAGTTAAGTCACTTATTAAAGAGAGAAAAGAAAATGAATATCTTAAAAATGAAAATGAAATTTTAAAAGAAAATTTGAAAATGAGAGATGCATGCATAAGATGCTTTTAATGATGGAAGAATGATGAATGTGCAACATGATGATAATGTAACAAATGTAGAAATAACATATTTAAAAAATGATCTTGCTAAATTTGTGCAAGGAGAAGAGAATCTAAATGTTATGTTAGGGGCACAAAGGTCTAGTCTTGATAAATAAGGAATTGAGTATAATCCTATTAAAAATATAAAAAATAGAACTAATAATAATATTAGAATGATTAATAGGAAACCAATGCATAAACCACTTTATTGTTCACCGTTTGTTACTTATAAAAAAATTTGGTTTTAAAGGTTATTTTGATTCTAATTGTAATAAAATTAGAATAAAAAAAATTTGGATAAAGAAATGTGATTTATATGCTACTAACCCAAAATGACCCAAAAAGATTTGGGTACCAAAGAGATAGAGACTATTTGTTAATTTTGTAGATGTCTCAAGATCAAAAAGGAGACGGATAGTACTTTATTTTGAGAAAGTAAGTTACCTATAAAAACTTTGGCAGAATCTATAAGTAACTCATTTTTTTGGAGTTTTAATTAGATATATTATTATGAAAACTCTATGGATTTCTTATTACAAGGGTACATATCATCATTTATTCTAAAGTTTTTATTGTGCTAAATTCTCCATATTTAATACACATGACAATTATGATGAAGAATCTGTATTTTAAATTTTTTATGAAATTAACCATGATCTGTCAAAGGAAGAGAATGAGGTTTCTGCAGGTAACAGGAATTTGGAGATTGGAAACCAAACAGCTCAATCCGGACAGCCTAAGCCGTCTGCAACAGAAGAAAAGACAGATAAAATCAGACAGCCTAACCCGTCCATTTTAGTAGAAAACTCAGACATGCAGACACCTAAAAACAGACAGCCGGACCCATCTGTTTTAGAAGAAAATTCAGATGCAAAGTCTGATATACAAAGGCTGAATCTGAAAAGCAAATGTCTACTGTCAGGCTTCCTAGATCATCCAAAACTGTGGAAAATCATCCTCCAAGTCTGATAATCAGAAATCTCAACATTAGGATGTCCACAAGAAGAGGTTTTGGAGAGATTTGTTTGCTACACTAAAGAGCACATCTATCAAGCTTATTACTGGTAACAAAATATTGATATATAAGTAACAAATCACAAAGGTATGATCATTTTGTTTACTTGCTATATGTAATTCTGTTATAAGCTTGCTAAATTGATATGAATTAATTTTTATTGATGATAAAGGGGGAGAGATAAAACTAATAAACATGCATATTTCTTTTTGATAATGAGAAAGGGGGAGAGTCATTTATCATTTATTGCTCCTTGATATGCATAAATTAAGGGGGAGCCATATACTTAGGGGGAGCATGTTGTTTACAAAGTATAATATGTTGTCATCATCAAAAAGGGGGAGAATGTTAGTTTTTATACTTTGTGATTTTAATGATGAGAATATGCTAGAGAATATATGTTATTAAATGGGCTGAATTTATTTTGAAATGGTTTGTTGAAAATAATTTATTGGTTCAATTTAGTATATGATGATTCAATATATTTATACATGTTGGTTA
This sequence comes from Panax stipuleanatus, assembly GCA_020205555.1. Classification (NCBI taxonomy): domain Eukaryota; kingdom Viridiplantae; phylum Streptophyta; class Magnoliopsida; order Apiales; family Araliaceae; genus Panax; species Panax stipuleanatus. The sequence goes on from CM035125.1 coordinate 120,850,114, forward strand.
TTTTATGGATTTATGGATTGTATGGATTATATAGCCACTGAAAAACTTTATTCTTTGCATGGAAATATTATATTTTGCATGTAGTGATTATTTAGCAGGTTTGGACTTAAAGGAAAAACTATTCATCTATGGTGAAGAGTTTTTAATGTTGATAAAATATTTGTATTGGATATAATTCTATGGACTTGGTTATTTTATATTTTAGCTGGACTAATTTATATGTTGCTTTCCTTATTGACCTAAGAGTGTATTTATAGTCCATTACTGCTGGGTTTAATTTTAGATATCATTTTTGCTAGAAAGATATTTAATAATATTCTGACTTGTAACGAAAGACAGTATATATTGGGAAGGAGTTTTAAAAATGTAACTACTCTTAATACTCTATCTGATTGGAGATTGGCATATAACAAACTCTATATAATATATCTCTTATTCCTTTATTTAAGCCTTTCCAGTTTTAATTGAATATAATATCCTTGACTGCTGATTCTAAGGAATATAATCTGACCGTTGGATACATATTGTTGCTGAGATTATGGCTTATTCTTTCTTTAATTTCAGCAGACTTGTTATCAATTTTATATAGCCGTTGGGTCACACTTTATATATAGTCATTTATCACGGCACAACTGGGTAGAACTCAAGAAGCCATATCATGCTGCTATATCAAAGAAAACTTCATTGAGTGCTTTTATTGTTAGACTTCCAGCTATTATTTGTATTGCTATTTATTCTTAGTTGGCTAAAAAATAAGAATTCTTTGTAATCATATATTTCCTGTAAATCTGAGTTCAAGCATTGTTCGGCTTGATTGATCCAATAGTGGATAGATTTTGTTCAAAGGAAGCTTTCAAGGTTGCAGAGGTGCAAAGGTCTCAGTGGTAAGAAAGGTTGCAGCGGTGCAAATAGGGCAAATGTTTCCGTCACAGTAGAAAGCTTATTTGAATAGGGAGTTCTTTTTATTGTATTTAATTGAATAGTAAGTTTAATAAAAAGGGTCTCCAATACTAGATGGTATTGGACGTGAATTAGGCTACTAGACTAGAGGATAGGGGCTGAACCACGTAAAAAATTTGGTGTCATTTATTGTTCTGCACTTCTCTTTTCTGTTTGTTTAATTTTTTGATATTTTGCTTTATTCGTTTGAAGATATACTAATCCAGACACTGAACAAGACATGTCTAGTTGTCTGATAATAATAAACAAAGAACATAAGCTAAAGCAGACACTAAAGCAGATATGCGTAGCTATGTAAATTAAACCTGTTGCAGAAAATTTCAAAAAAAATTCATCGTTTATCACTTTTAACTTAAACACATATTCACTCCCTCTAGGTGTGCTTATTTACAGAATTACATGGGTGGGGTCGGCGGGGTGAGGGTGTATACATAATCAGAAAATATTATTTTTTTTTGAGTGGGGGTGGGGTGGCGTAGGGGGTGGTGGGGTGTATACATAATCAGTAAATATTTTTTTTTTGAAGGGTGGGGAGGTGGGTGGGGGGGGTGGGGTGTATACATAATCAATAAATATTATTTTTTTTGGGGTGGGTGGGTGGGTGGGTGGGGCGGGGGGTGGTGTGTTGGGTGGGGGTGTATACATAATCAATAAATATTATTTTTTTGGGGGTGGAGGGTGGGGGCGGGTAGGGGTTACGTGGGGTCTAAATTGCCAGTTCTATTGTCAGTGTAAGCTTTAAATTACACATATCAAATAATTAAATTACGTGTATTAAATTACTGGTACATAATATTTGTACCAGTAAGTTTTAAGTTGCCAGTTATTAATAATAGATATTGCAGGATATGATAGTCATTTTAGAAAAAAGATTGAGGTTAATTTTGTATAGCAATTTTTAATCCCAAATGGTAGAGATTATAATACTAGGTAGAACATGGTATTAAATAATTCCTCATCTTAAGCTATTTTATAATTCCGGGACTAATAGTCTCAAGCTCGAATTTAAAAACAAACAAGGCACTTGGGATTAATAGTTATATCCCAAGTATAATCCTTGCAAACAAACATAGCCATAAGGTATTGATATATAGGTAACAAAATCCCAAAGGCATGATCACTTTTTACTTGTTATGTATGTTATTTTTATAAGCTTATTTTTGGTTGTTGATAAAAGGGGGGGGGAGAGATAATTAAATTGAAACTCTTATGAATTATTTTTTGTTGATGACAATGGGAGAGAGATAACTAAATTAGTATGTTATTATAAATAAATAATTCAAGGGGAGCTAAATAAATTAACTTATGCTTAATAATTGATATGCATGATTTTAGGAGAAGCCATATATTTTGGAGGAGTTATATATTATAGGTTGTTATCATAAAAAAGGGGGAGTATGTTGATTTATATTGTTTTAATGATGACAAGTTGCTTTTTAGTGTTGTAATAATCTTAAAGGTTTGCACTTTCATTACTTGGAATTTTACAGTTAAATGATTTATTGAAGCCTCAAGAGTTCAAAATATAGCTCAAATACAAAGAAGGATTGTAAAGATTAAAGAATGATTGGATCTAGAAAATAAATGTAAGGTTTCTAACATTTTTCCTAGAATCAAGTCGTATAATATAATTAATATTAATCTTCACTTGGTAAAATCTGTTTTCATAAAATTACATATTATTCTAATATTAAGTTAGGAAAGTTGTTTTTCATAACTTGAATTCAAAAGAAATTTATTTTAAAAACTTCCTTATTGTTGGGAACTTTCAAAAGGAAATTGATTGGCTTTTAAATTTTTATCCTTCCATATTTTGATTCCTTATTATAAGAATCCTGTTGGGCAAGAAATATTATATTAGTAGACTTGGTCTTCTAGTCTTAAAAAGATTCTTTTAAAAAGTTCGTAATAGACTTATTTTGTTATGATATGGCTTGTTATCTCTAAAATTGATTTTATATTATATATTATCAAACAAGGAAAGTGATTAAGGTATTTCAAATTTGTGGGATTAGTTACATGTTAATAGTAAAAAGACTTGGTCTTTTAAACTGATTTGTTCTCTCTCATTAAATATCCTTAAAGAATCAATTTTTAAATGAAAGCAAAATCTGTTTTGGTTTGAAACTTCTCCCTTATCTCTTTGACTGATTTTGTTAGTTTCAAAAAAAGTATCCGTTGGACTTTTGGTTATATATATAAGAGTGCGCATGCAATCTGAATCACAACTATAGTATAACTATAAGAAATAATAACAGCAGTTCATATGACTTAATAACAGTTTGATAAAATAAACTTTTATTGAATGAAAAGAAAAGATTTACAAATAGATAACTGAAAATAACTTATAAGTAGACTCGATTATAGAAGACCTAACATGTTTACTAAGAAGAAGCAAGAGGTTTAAAAATTTGTCAGATTGGAATCTGAGTCTTTCTAAAAAACTTTAATGGATTTCAAATCATGCTTCTTACAAATGACTCCGCCTTCCTTATATAGAGAAGGGATGAATACAGACTCAATATTGACAAATAACTTTACAAAGTAAATTATTACAGACGCGTAAAACTTTTGACTAAATACAGACGCATTATTACAACTTTTGACTAAGATACAAACACATAAAGCAAAAGTAAATTACAACTTTTGACTAAAACGATCAAATGGCCGACAGTGGAAAAATGACGCAACAAAGCGACAAATGACACAGAAAAATACAAGCATGACTCAATGACTCAACTTTAACTTTCGGCTGCTTTTGAAAAAGAGGCACGCTGCTGATGATAACTTTTTGAAAGCAACAGTCTCTATCAGCTGCCAACATATATCGGTGACTGAAGGCATCCTAGGCAAAAGGATCCTGAGCATCTTGTAGATTGATGCTGCCGTACGGATCTTCTGGACTGGTTGCTTCTTGACTGGATTTTGTCGAAGATGATGAGCAAATCGAAGGAACACTATCCTCACTGAGCTTATCAACTCGTTTTTGAATGAGCCGTGCTAACTGTTTTAACTCAACAATAGAACAGTGATCAATATCTGCAAAATCTAATTTTGACTGAGAAGATTTTTTGGGTTTTACTAGAGGATTCCTTAGTTGGAGGAACTGATTTAATAGGAGTAGGATTTACTGAAAATTCTTTCTGGACTTGACCAATGATGCGATAAATATCAAATTTATCCCACCATTTAATAGAAAACTCTCGAGTCACATAAGTCAATTGACTAACCATACGAGGAGAGACAACCGATTTATCTTTGGCTGACTCAAGAATTAATTCAACAACAGGAGTATAATGGCCATAATTCCATTTAAGGATCCAAGGGACTTTATATTTACTAATAAACTGAAGAAGAACTAGGAATACAATTATTTTTAGGATTGTTAGAACTTCTACAGCAAAAATGACTAAGAACTGACTGGAGCTCAATGGACAAAACACTATGAGTGAGACCGAATCTATCCCACCATAGAGTAAACCAATTAGGAATTTGACTCTTGAATTTGTGGTCGAATTGGATGAATCACGAATGACTGAAAGAGTGAGTTTGAAATAAGAAGACTCTGTTCCAAGCCTCCATATAATCATAATAGCAGAACTGACTATTGTGATTATCTAACTGTCGAAGATCGGACGGATGATTACCCCAGTCAGACATGAAAGTAATCTGTTTAATGTAGAGAGAATGATAGATGACCTTAGAACCATCATTTCTATCATAGATAGGTTTGATTAGGATTGACTGTGTTTGAAGAAGGATATCCTTATAATACACAAGAGATTTATAAGGAGCAAGAGGAAGAAAGTGCCAACCAGTTAGGAAGAACTGGGCAGCCAATTTTACTGGATTGTCAATGGATATATATGGGATTCAATATGAAATAAATTGATTGAATAAATGGGGACGTACTGCGAATGCAGTTGACTAGGGTTACTGGATGAAGATGAAGCAAAAGGATTAATGGGCTTTGGTGACTGGGCCAAAACCGTATTGTAAGGCTTTGGAACATTACCAAGGAGAGTAAACCTATTGGCAACATCAATAGGAGTAACTGGGGTGACCGGATGAGGGATTATGGCTCCTTTAGGCCGTTGACTTGGGCCAGGAGGGGGCCGAACTGCATTGTTCCCACCTCTCACGCTCATTTCTCTTGAGTTCTTGAATTAATAAACTCTCTAGTAAGAAAATCAGAAACTGGACTTTTGACTTCCTTTAATATATTCAATATCAAAATCAAAAATGCTTAATAGAGATTGCCATCTGGCAAAAATTTGCTTAGCAGCAATATTTTAACATCCTTTTCTAAAATATATTAAGCTGATTTGCAATCAATTCGAACCAAAAATCTTTGATTTAATAAATCATTTTAAAATTTACTAATTAATACATAAAACTAGAGCTAAAATTTCCTTTTTAATTGTACTATAATTAATTTGAGCCTGATTCATTGCACCAGAATGGAATCGAACAATTTGTTCAGAAGAAGCAAGTGTTAATTTCTACTTCAGAATACCGCCGAAACCAATTTCAGATGCATCAGTTTCAACAATTTTAAATGCAGATTCATTAGAAATGCCAAGGCAGGGCAAAATCTTAACATATTTTTTAACTTGTTGGACGATGAAAGTATGCTCATCGGTCCAGGGAGGAGGATTCTTCTGTAAACGAAGAAACAAAGGTTTATAATTTTTTCTAAGATTTTGATAAAATTTACCAACATAATTCAGGGATCCTAAAAATCGCTGAAGTTGAGTCTTATCAATGATTTTATCTGGAAATTTATCAGCAAACTGAATAACTCGTTGAATAGGACGGACTAGACCACGATAAATATCATGACCTAGGAATTTGACTTTTGTTTGGAATAGGCTACATTTTGTAGGAGACAGAACCAAACCATTTACTTTTATTGCCTTGAAGAACGAATTCAAATGTTTGAAGTGTTCGTCAATTGACTTGGAGAAGACCAAAATATCATCAGTGTAAACAATGATGAAATGACTGAATGGATTCAAAATTTCATTAAGAATATTTTGGAATTCACTACGGGCATTCTTAAGACCAAAGGCTTGAACGACCCATTCATAACGACCAAAGGGAGTGGTAAAAGCAGTTTTGTACCTATCACTGGGGTGTATACTAACTTGCCAGAATCCCGACTTAAGGTCGAATTTACTAAAAATGGTTGCATTACTAAGCCGACTAAGGAAATCTTCTTTGTTAGGTAAAGGATACCTAATCCATTCTAAGACCTTGTTAAGGTGCTTGTAATTAATAACTAGTCTGGGAACACCTCTTTCTTTCTCAGCTTCATTATTAACATAAAAGGCTGGACAAGACCAAGGCGATTTACTATGTTTAATTAATCCTTTTGAAAGCAGATCATTTATTTCATGCTTACAAACTTCCATTTGCTGATGACTCATCTGAATAGATCTAGCCTTAGTAGGAATTAGGTGCTCCTTAAATTTCTTAGCATAAGGTAACCTAACCACATGCTTTCTTCTGTGCCAGAAAGCATTAGGAGAATCAGCACAAAGTGTTTTAGTCATAAACACTCGAAGTTCTTCAATCTTATCCTGAACCTTTTCAAGAAGGAGAAGATCTTCAATCTGTTATATTTAATTTCTTATTTTAAGAATTTTAAGTGTGAAGTTTTACAGCTTAACAGATTTAAATATTTTGAAATAGATTCAACTTGAATAAATTTCAAATCTCTTTCCTTGGGTTGAGTAATGAATTCAAACACTACCTTCTGACCCAAATGTTCCGTTGTTAAACTATTATTACTAGTAGTAAATGGATATAATAAATATATAAACGAAAGTCCTAAAATAATCTTATCTGTCAAGTTGCGAATTAAAACAAAAGAAGTTTTAAAACACATATTATCTTGGCAAATATGAACTTTAGGAAGTTTATATTTTATTTCCATTATACTACCATTAGCCAAATTTAATCGTTCACTAGTTTTTTTTATAGAACTTAGTAGGTATCAAGCCTTCTTGAATGCAATTAAGATCTGCACCAGTATCAACTAGCGCAGAAAGTTGAATCGTAAAAGTTCCATCAATAACTAATCGGACAATAATATACTATTTTTGAATGGTAATGTCTTTTAACCTTTTTAATGAATTACCTTGGACCATAAGAATTGACTCATCTTCTTTGACATTAGAAGATTCAGCTTCATCATTTTCTGATGAATCAAAAATATGAAGTTCTGAACATTTTGTCGCAAGATTAGTCATTTCTTTACGTAAGTCAGAAATCTCAGTTTTAAGACCTGAAATTTCCTTTTAAGTTTGTTAACTTCTTGATTTAACTCGGGAAGGGTGACTTCTCTATCAGGGATTTTAAATCTCTCTAAGGTTTTATTAAGGCTAATAACAGGTTTATCTTTGCCCTTAATAACCTTATGTCTACCAGAAATGTTTTTGGTTAACAAATCTTTTAATTGCTTCATATATTGAGTTTTTAACTCTGGATCAGTAATTTTATCAATTAAATCAATTAACAAAGAGCTTTCTTCGTCTTCTTTGTTAAGAACGTTAACGGTTTTATTGCAGCAATCTGATCTGCAATTATCAGTACAAAGAGTGACTTCTTCATTACCACTCTCAGTTGGATTAGTAACTTCATTATTAGAGGACAAAGGAATATATGAAATATCGTTGCTGGCAACGTCATTTTCTATCCTTATTAACTCTAGCAGTTCATCTGCATCATCTGCAGAAATGTTTAACTGACTTAGCTTCTGTATAATCTTACATTCGGATTTATAATGACCCTTTTTACCACAATTATAACAGGTGATTTTAATCTTATCCTGGGTTTTAGAAGAAGATTTTTTACTATGAGATTTTCTTCGTGACTTGGGTTTTTCATAATAATTGTCTTGATTTTTAGACTAACTGGAACGCTTTTTATGATGCTTAATAGTTTTACATTTTTAATATGTTTCTTCCGTTGTTTTCTCCTAGAAGGAGCAACAGGAGGCAAACCATATTGTTCACAAAACGTACCAAACTCATATTTAGCTTTTCTTTTATCTTTACTAGTTTGTTTACCAAGTTTGAAATCAATACACATTTTTAAACCAATCTTTTGAATATAACTAATTATGTCACCATAAGTAAGGTTATCATAATCAATATATCCAAGAGTTTTACTAAGTTCTTCTCTAACTTTGTGGGCAAACAAATTAGGAAGACCATTAACAAACTTTTCTTTCTAGAAAGGTTTGTTACTATCACTACGCATCATGACTCGAGAAATAAAAACATCTTTGTACCATCTAAAATCACTTAGAGTGGGACAAGTGAGATTACTTAACTGATCATGAATTCTCTCAGTGATATTACTAGGGGTTCCAATAAAATGTTTTATTATAGTGAAAATTAATGTGTTAACACCATCTAGGATACCAAAACCAATATCTTCTCTGAAGATTGGCTGACCATTGTTATCCAACTGGCGTGCATGAATTATAGAATTCCTTGCATCTTTGTCAAGATATTTTTCCCACCAAGAACGAAGAACACGGGTAAAACCATTAGTTAATATTTCAACTATTTCAGGTTGTGTCAAACTACTGAAAGTTGTAATATAACTATTGGCAACCATGGACAAATGATTCATCTTGGTAAGAATTTGGTGCTCACTAAAACCATCAATATTCCACTCATAAATTTTATTAAACGAAACAGAAAATTGATTATCTAGATTTTTCTCCTCATACTGAAGATCAGGGAGAGTGGGTCTAGAATACCAATTTTTTATAATACTAGCGTTGTTAAAGGTTAACTTGTTTAATTGTTCATTAAGATCTGGGATAAAGGCAGTTTCAAATTTAATATCTGATTGACTGATACTTTCATCATCGAATTCTTCTATCTGATCGATGATAGCAATAGTTTCACTAGTTTCTCCAGAACTCGAACTTATCTTTTTAAGTAACTTATCTATAGTTTTAACAAACTCAGAATCTTTATTAGGCAATCCCATTCCTTCTCTTTTCTCTGCAAGAGTTAATAAAGGCTGATCTAATTTCTTATCAGGGTTTTTAACCATAGAATGAACGAATTTTTCTTCAATTTTATCTAACTGTTTACCAATTGTAGCCAAATACTGATTAGTGAAATTATTTTGTTCAATAATTTTCTTTTCATCAGTCTTTCCATCAGCCACTTTAAATGGACTGGCAACAACTAAAGTATTTTTAACATGTAAAAGGACAGTTTCCAAAGGAGGATGACTGGCTAAAATTTTAGACTTGTCCTCTTTTGTCCACTGGCTTTAAGTAAGAACTTTACATTGTGAATGATATGTTTCATACCAATCATAAAAAGTAATGTTCTTTTGTTCTTTACGAATAATTTTTTTTCCATTTATTAACAATTTTATCTCTGTCATGTTTTTCGTATTTATTACGAAAAGCATGTCTCTTTTCTTTATTAGATATGGAATTGAAATCTGCAACCAGATCATTCCAATCTAACTTAACAGTTTTATTAAGAACTTTTCTGATGATTAACCATAGAGGCTTCAAAATCTGAAGGGGTTGATCCTACAGAAGTGGTAGGAGAAATATCTTGCACGTATTCCACTGTATTAGTAGGAACGTAACAAGGATGACTGGTTTGACCTTGGTTTAAGACACCTTTCATTTTTATATCAGGCATAGAAAAATCACTTAAGACTTCAGTGTCTCTTCTGGAAACAACCTAAGGAACTGAGGAATTAGTAAATTCTTCTATGATCAAAGGTCTTCTGGTACGTTCAAAACTAACTCTGACAGTACCATCAGAAAATTGTTTAATATTTTCCAAATTCAACAAATTATTAATAACTGGTTTTTGTGAAATTTCTTGAGGCAAAATCCACTGACTAGGTAAAGTAATACCCTTCCAAAGAATTGTCCTTGGAGTTTGGACATTAGCATTACTAGTGCTACTTTGAATTATTACAGTGTGATCTTTAGGACTTTTATTAAGGGCGTGAATGTTTAAGTTGGTTTTCATAACTTTATAATAAATTCTATAAATTAAGGCTATAGGTTGTGAACCCTCAATCATATGAGTTATCTCACCTGCAGTCTTAATATTTAGAATTAACGCCTTTAATAAATTGACATCACTAAGACTCAGAGGGAGATCGGGAAAGCAATTAAAATGGATAGGTCCATCATGCAAACTCGATTCCATGATACCAATAATACTTGGAGCGTAATTAAGGTATCGAGCATCTCTAAGGCACAAAAAGATGCTTAAGTTGATTCCTTTAATTGTTAAAGGCTTGACTGCTACCTGAACTAAATCAATATGAATGAAATTATAACCTTTCTTTCTATGTTTGTTAATAACATCAGAAGAAAGAAGATTACAATTTTCGTATTCTTTGTTGATCGCATAGACACGTTTAACAGTTTTAACATTATAATCAGTTTTAAAATTATCAATAAAGGTTGACAGATAAATCTCTTTAGGAGATACACTAGGTATGTTCCAATTACGAAGGATTTGATTAATGTTTTCATAACTATGTTCTTCCTGGTTAACTATGTTTGGAACAGGAGGCAAAGCTGAATGATTACTAACTGAAGAGCTAGATCTGAATAACCTACTCATTTTTTAAAATTTTAATTTTTTTTAATAATTCTATGTTCTTCCATATATACCCTTCTTACCTTAAGCAGACGCATACCTATGTCCTAGGTCAAACACCCGACACTGCTCCACACTGAGACTTACAAAGGGCAAAAAGACCGGGGAGAACACGGTGTTCTACAGTAGGAGCTTAGGTGACTTCTTGAACAAAGAGCCAAATTTTTTTTTGTGATTTTTAAAAACTTCTTGGATTAAGCAAATTAAGAACAACACTTAGCAAACAAACAATCTTGGCTCTGATACCCACCGGCGAGGAAGGAGCCGGACCTCAACATACAGACGAAGTCAAACGACGCTGGCCCCCAGGGTCCCATAATCATCGGATGCTCCAGATGCAATCAATGAGTCCGACAAAGTCAAAAGCAGCCGAAAGCAAAAGCAGAAGCTGCTTTAGTAATTAAGTAATTACTTTAGTAAAAGTAATTTACTTTAGTAAAAGTAAATGTAAATACTTTAACTTTAGTTAAATATTTTTACTTCAGTAAATATAAAAGTAATTTACTTTTAACCTAAGTTAAATGTTTTAACTTAAGTTAAATGTTTCTTACTTAACGTTAAATGTCTCAACAGTCGGTGGCCAAAATTTTGGTAAACTTTTTTTCTCCTTTCTTAAAATTAAACATAATTTTGGGGGGGGGGGGGGGAAAGGATTGAATCCATGGATTTTTTTTGGGGTCGAAGGAATAGGGGATGGTGATCTATCTGATAAGAAGATCAACAGCACCCATCGGCGAGGAAGGAGCCGGACCTCAATAGTCAGACGAAGTCAGACGACGTTGGCCCCCTAGGGTTCCACAATCATCGGATGCTCCTGATGCAATCAGTGCGTCCGACAAAGTCAAAAGCAGCCGAAAGCAAAAACAGATGCTGCTTTAGTAATTAAGTAATTACTTTAGTAAAAGTAATTTACTTTAGTAAAAGTAAATGTCAATACTTTAACTTTAGTTAAATGTTTTTACTTCAGTAAATTTAAAAGTAATTTACTTTTAACCTAAGTTAAATGTTTTAACTTAAGTTAAATATTTCTTACTTTAGTTAAATATTTTTACATTTAACTTTAAGTAAAGTAAATGTAAAAGTTACTTCGATAAATATAAACCGATAACTTTAGTTTCTATTTAAATGAACTCAAGTGTTAGAGTTCATTAGGTTTTGTTTTGACAATCCTCACAGAGGTTTCTCCTCCTTCTCTACCCATTCTCTCTACTTTCTCTCTAGTTAGAAGAAGGTCGAAGCCCTTATGGTTTCGACCTACCTTAGTAAACATTTCCAGATTAATGTCATCCTTTCCTAAATATTTATAAATAAAAGAAAGAGATTACTTTACCGAATCATCGGTTATCTTCTTTAAGTTTTAAAATTATTTTAAGTTTAAAGTTTTATTTAAACTTTTCGTCTGCTGTTAAATGGTACTTTTACTAAAGTAATTTCTTAATTACTAAAGCAGCATCTGATTTTGTTTTCGGCTGCTTTTGACTTTGTCGGACACATTGATTGCATCTGGAGCATCTGATGATTGTGGGACACTGAGGGGGCCAGCGTCGTCTGACTTTGTCTGACTGTTGAGGTCCGGCTCTTTCCTCGCCGGTGGGTGTTGTTGATCTTCTTCTCAGATAGATCACCATCCCCTATTCCTTCGACCCCAAAAAAAATCCAGGGATTCAATCCTTCTTCCCTTTTCTTTTCTCCGCCTTTTGGTATCAGAGCCAGGATTGTTTGTTTGCTAAGTGTTGATCTTAATCTGCTTAATCCAAGAAGTTTTTAAAAATCAAAAAAAAATTTGGTTCTTTGTTCAAGAAGTCACCTAAGCTCTTACTGTAGAACACCGTGTTCGCCCCAGTCTTTTTGCCCTTTGTAAGTCTCAGTGTGGAGCAGTGTCGGGTGTTTGACCTAGGACATAGGTATGCGTCTGCTTAAGGTAAGAAGGGTATGTATGGAAGAACATAGAATTATTAAAAAAAATTAAAATTTTAAAAAATAAGTAGGTTATTCAGATCTAGCTCTTCAGTTAGTAATCGTTCAATTTTGCCTCCTGTTCCAGACATAGTTAACCAGGAAGAACATAGTTATGAAAACATTAATCAAACCCTTAGTAATTGGAACATACCTAGTGTATCTCCTAAAGAAATTTATCAGTCAACCTTTATTGATAATTTTAAAACTGATTATAATGTTAAAACTGTTGAACGTGTCTATGCGATCAACAAAGAATATGAAAATTGTAATCTTCTTTCTTCTGATGTTATTAACAAACATAGAAAGAAAGGTTATAATTTCATTCATATTGGTTTAGTTCAGGTCGCAGTCAAGCCTTTAACAATTAAAGGAATCAACTCAAGCATCTTTTTGTGCCTTAGAGATGCTCGATACCTTAATTACTCTCCAAGTATTATTGGTATCATGGAATCGAGTTTGCATGATGGACCTTTAGACTGCAGGTGAGATAACTCATATGATTGAGGGTTCACAACCTATAACCTTAATTTATAGAATTTATTATAAAGTTATGAAAACCAATTTAAATATTCACGCCCTTAATAAAAATCCTAAAGATCACACTGTAATAATTCAAAATAGCACTAGTAATGCTAATATCCAAACTCCAAGGACAATTCTTTAGAAAGATATTACTTTACCTAGTCAGTGGATTTTGCCTCAAGAAATTCCATAAAACCAGTTATTAATAATTTGTTGAATTTGGAAAATTTTAAACAATTTTCTGATGGTACTGTCAGAGTTAGTTTTGAACGTACCAGAAGACCTTTGATCATAGAAGAATTTACTAATTTCTCAATTCCTTCAGTTGTTTCCAGAAGAGACATTGAAGTCTTAAGTGATTTTTCTATGCCTGATATAAAAATGAAAGGTGTCTTAAACCAAGGTCAAACCAGTCATCCTTGTTACGTTCCTACTAATACAGTGGAATACGAGCAAGATGTTTCTCCTACCACTTCTGTAGGACCAACCCTTTCTGATTTTGAAGACTCTATGGTTAATCATCAGTTAAGAGTTCTTAATAAAACTGTTAAGTTAGATTGGAATGATCTGGTTGCAGATTTCAATTCCATATCTAATAAAGAAAAGAGACATGATTTTCGTAATAAATACGAAAAATATGACAGAGATAAAATTGTTAATAAATGAAAAAAAATTATTAGTAAAGAACAAAAGAACATTACTTTTTATGATTGGTATGAAACATATCATTCACAATGTAAAGTTCTTACTAAAAGCAAGTGGAAAAAAGAGGACAAGTCTAAAATTTTAGCCAGTCATCCTCCTTTGGAAACTGTTCTTTTACATGTTAAAAATACTTCAGTTGTTGCCAGTCCATTTAAAGTGGCTGATGGAAAGACTGATGAAAAGAAAATTATTGAACAAAATAATTTCACTAATCAGTATTTGGATACAATTGGCAAACAGTTAGATAAAATTGAAGAAAAATTTGACCATTCTATGGTTAAAAACCCTGATAAGAAATTATATCAGTCTTTATTAACTCTCTTAGAGAAAAGAGAAGGAATGGGATTGCCTAATAAAGATTCTGGGTTTGTTAAAACCATAGATAAGTTACTTAAAAGGATAAGTTTGAGTTCTGGAGAAGCTAGTGGAACTATTGCTATCATCGATCAGATAGAAGAATTCGATGATGAAAGTATCAGTTAATCAGATATTAAATCTGAAACTGCCTCTATCCCAGATCTTAAAGAACAGTTAAACAAGTTAACCTTTAACAACGCTAGTATTACAAAAAATTGGTATTCTAGACCCACTCCCTCTGATCTTCAGTATGAGGAGAAAAATCTAGATAATCAATTTTCTGTTTCGTCTAATAAATTTTATGAGTGGAATATTGATGGTTTTAGTGAGCACCAAATTCTTACCAAGATGAATCATTTGTCCATGGTTGCCAATAGTTATATTACAACTTTCAGTAGTTTGACACAACCTGAAATAGTTGAAATATTAACTAATGGTTTTACCGGTGTTCTTCGTTCTTAGTGGGAAAAACATCTTGACGAAGATGCAAGGAATTTTATAATTAATGCACGCTAGTTGGATGACAATGGTCAGCCAATCTTCAGAGAAGATATTGGTTTTGGTATCCCAGATGGTGTTAACACATTAATTTTCACTATAATAAAACATTTTATTAGAACCCCTAGTAATATCACTAAGAGAATTCATGATCAGTTAAGTAATCTCACTTGTCCCACTCTAAGTGATTTTAGATGGTACAAAGATGTTTTTATTTCTCGAGTCATGATGCGTAGTGATAGTAACAAACCTTTATGGAAAGAAAAGTTTGTTAATGGTCTTCCTAATTTGTTTGCCCACAAAGTTAGAGAAGAACTTAGTAAAACTCTTGGATATATTGATTATGCTAACCTTACTTATGGTGACATAATTAGTTATATTCAAAAAATTGGTTTAAAAATGTGTATTGATTTCAAACTTGCTAAACAAACTAGTAAAGATAAAAAAAAGCTAAATATGAGCTTGGTACGTTTTGTGAACAATATGGTTTGCCTCCTGTTGCTCCTTCTAGGAGAAAACAACGGAAGAAACATATTGAAAAGCGCAAAACTATTAAGCATCATAAAAAGCATTCCAGTCAGTCTAAAAATCAAGACAATTATTATGAAAAATCCAAGTCACGGATAAAATCTCATAGTAAAAAATCTACTTCTAACCTAGGATAAGAGTAGAAGCACCTGTTATAATTGTGGTAAAAAGGGTCATTATAAATTCAAATGTAAGATTAAACAGAAGTTAAGTCAGTTAAATATTTTTGCAGATGATGCAAATAAACTGCTAGAGTTAATAAGTATAGAAAATGACGTTGCCAGCAACGATATTTCAGATATTCCATATTCCTCTAATAATGAAGATACTAATCCAACCGAGACTGGTAATGAAGAAGTCACTCTTTGTACTGATAATTGCATATCAGATTGCTGCAATAAAACCATTAATGTTCTTAACAAAGAAGACGAAGAAAGCTCTTTGTTAATTGATTTAATTGATAAAATTACTGATCCAGAGTTAAAAAGTCAATATATGAAGCAATTAAAAGATTTGTTAACCAAAAACATTTCTGGTAGACATAAGGTTATTAAGGACAAAGATAAACCTGTTATTAGCCTTAATAAAACCTTAGAGAGATTTAAAACCTCTGATTGAGAAGTCACCCTTTTCGAGTTAAATCAAGAAGTTAACAAACTTAAGAAGGAAATTTCAGGTCTTAAAATTGAGATTTCTGACTTACGTAAAGAAATGACTAATCTTGCGATAAAAAGTTCAGAACTTCACATTTCTGATTCATCAGAAAATGATGAAGCTGAATCTTCTAATGTCAAAGAAGATGAGTCAATTCTTATGGTCCAAGGTAATTCATTAAAAAGGTTAAAAGACATTACCATTCAAAAATGGTATATTATTATCCGACTAGTTATTGATGGAACTTTTGCGATTCAACTTCCTGCGCTAGTTGATACTGGTGCAGATCTTAACTGCATTCAAGAAGGTTTGATACCTACTAAGTTCTATAAAAAATTAGTGAACGATTAAATTCGGCTAATGGTACTATAATAGAAATAAAATATAAACTTCCTAAAGTTCATATTTGCCAAGATAATATGTGTTTTAAAACTTCTTTTGTTTTAATTCGCAACTTGACAGATAAGATTATTTTAGGACTTCCGTTTATATATTTATTATATCCATTTACTACTAGTAATAATGGTTTAACAATGAAATATTTGGGTCAGAAGGTAGTGTTTGAACTCATTACTCAACCCAAGGAAAGAGATTTGAAATTTATTCAAGATGAATCTATTACAAAATCTTTAAATCTGTTAAGCTGTAAAACTTCACACTTAAAATTCTTAAAATAAGAAATTAAATATAAACGGGTTGAAGATCTTCTCCTTCTTGAAAAGGTTCAGGATAAGATTGAAGAACTTCGAGTGTTTATGACTAAAACCCTTTGTCCTAATTCTCCTAATGCTTTCTGGCACAGAAGAAAGCATGTGGTTAGAT
Organism: Panax stipuleanatus; assembly: GCA_020205555.1. Taxonomy (NCBI): domain Eukaryota; kingdom Viridiplantae; phylum Streptophyta; class Magnoliopsida; order Apiales; family Araliaceae; genus Panax; species Panax stipuleanatus. The sequence goes on from CM035125.1 coordinate 120,866,787, forward strand.
TACCTTATGCTAAGGAATTTAAGGAGCACCTAATTCCTACTAAGGCTAAACCTATTCAGATGAGTCATTAGCAAATAGAACTTTGTAAGCATGAAATAAATGATCTGCTTGCAAACGGATTAATTAAACATAGTAAATCGCCTTGGCCTTGTCCAGCCTTTTATGTTAATAATTAAGCTGAGAAAGAAAGAGGAGTTCACAGACTAGTTATTAATTACAAGCCCCTTAACAAGGTCTTAGAATGGATTAGGTATCCTTTACCTAACAAAGAAGATCTCTTTAGTCGGCTTAGTAATGCAACCATTTTTAGTAAATTCGACCTTAAGTCGGGATTCTGGCAAGTTAGTATACACCCCAGTGATAGGTACAAAACTGCTTTTACCACTCCCTTTGGTCATTATGAATGGGTCGTTCAAGCCTTTGGTCTTAAGAATGCCCGTAGTGAATTCCAAAATATTCTTAATGAAATTTTGAATCCATTCAGTCATTTCATCATTGTTTATATTGATGATATTTTGGTCTTCTCCAAGTCAATTGACAAACACTTCAAACATTTGAATTCGTTCTTCAAGGCAATAAAAGTAAATGGTTTGGTTCTGTCTCCTACAAAATGTAGCCTATTCCAAACAAAAGTCAAATTCCTAGGTCATGATATTTATCATGGTCTAGTCCGTCCTATTCAACGAGTTATTCAGTTTGCTGATAAATTTCCAGATAAAATCATTGATAAGACTCAACTTCAGTGATTTTTAGGATCCCTGAATTATGTTGGTAAATTTTATCAAAATCTTAGAAAAATCTGTAAACCTTTGTTTCTTTGTTTACAGAAGAATCCTCCTCCCTAGACCGATGAGCATACTTTCATCATCCAATAAGTTAAAAAATATGTTAAGGTTTTGCCCTGCCTTGGCATTTCTAATGAATCTGCATTTAAAATTGTTGAAACTGATGCATCTGAAATTGGTTTCGGTGGTATTCTGAAGCAGAAATTAACACTTGCTTCTTCTGAACAAATTGTTCGATTCCATTCTGGTGCAATGAATCAGGCTCAAATTAATTATAGTACAATTAAAAAAGAAATTTTAGCTCTAGTTTTATGTATTAGTAAATTTCAAAATGATTTATTAAATCAAAGATTTTTGGTTCGAATTGATTACAAATCAGCTAAAATATATTTTAGAAAAGGATGTTAAAAATATTGCTGCTAAGCAAATTTTTGCCAGATGGCAATCTCTATTAAGAATTTTTGATTTTGATATTGAATATATTAAAGGAAGTCAAAATCCAGTTCCTGATTTTCTTACTAGAGAGTATATTAATTCAGGAACTCAAGAGAAATGAGCGTGAGAGGTGGGAACAATGCAGTTCGGCCCCCTCCTGGCCCAAGTCAACGGCCTAAAGGAGCCATAATCCCTCATCTGATCACCCTAGTAACTCCTATTGATGTTGCCAATAGGTTTACTCTCCTTGATACTGTTCCAAAGCCTTACAATACGGTTTTGGCCCAGTCACCAAAGCCCATTGATCCTTTTACTTCATCTTCATCCAGTAACCCTAGTCAACTGCATTCGCAGTACGTCCCCATTTATTCAGTCAATTTATTTCATATTGAATCCCATATGAAATCCATTGACGATCTAGTAAAATTGGCTGCCCAGTTCTTCCCAACTGGTTGGCACTTTCTTCCTCTTGCTCCTTATAAATCCCTTGTGTATTATAAGGATATCCTTCTTCAAACACAGTCAATCCTAGTCAAACCTATCTATGATAGAAATAATGGTTCTAAGGTCATCTATCATTCTCTCTACATTAAACAGATTACTTCTATGTCTGACTGGGGTAATCATCCGTCCGATCTTTGACAGTTAGATAATCACAATAGTCAGTTCTGCTATTATGATTATATGAAGGCTTGGAACAGAGTTTTCTTATTTCAAACTCCCTCTTTCAGTCATTCGTGGTTCATCCAATTCGACCACAAATTCAATAGTCAAATTCCTTATTAGTTTACTCTATGGTGGGATAGATTCGGTCTCACTCATAGTGTTTTGCCCATTGAGCACCAGTCAGTTCTTAGTCATTTTTGCTGTAGAAGTCCTAACAATCCTAAAAATGATTGTATTCCAGTTCTTCTTCAATTTATTAGTAAATATAAAGTCCCTTTGATCCTTAAATGGAATTATGGCCTTTATTCTCCTGTTGTTGAATTAAATCTTGAGTCAGCCAAAGATAAATCGGTTGTCTCTCCTCGTATGGTTAGTCAATTGACTTATGTAACTCGAGAGTTTTCTATTAAATGGTGGGATAAATTTGATATTTATTGCATCATTGGTCAAGTCCAGAAATAATTTCTAGTAAATCCTACTCCTATTAAATCAGTTCCTCCAACTAAGGAATCCTCTAGTAAAATCAAAAAATCTTCTCAGTCAAAATTAGATTTTACAGATATTGATCGCTGTTCTAATGCTGAGTTAAAACAGTTAGCACGGCTCATTCAAAAATGAGTTGATAAGCTCAGTGAGGATAGTGTTCCTTCAATTTGCTCATCATCTTCAACAAAATCCAGTCAAGAAGCAACCAGTCCAGAAGATCCGTACGGTAGCATCAATCTACAAGATGCTCAGGATCCTTTTGCCTAGGATGCCTTCAGTCACCGGTATATGTTGGCAGCTGATAGAGACTGTTGCTTTTAAAAATTCATCATCAGCAGCGTGCCTCTTTTTCAAAAGCAGCCGAAAGTTAAAGTTGAGTCATTGAGTCATGTTTGTATTTTTCTGTGTCATTTGTCGCTTTGTTGCGTTATTTTTCCACTGTCGGCCATTTGATCGTTTTAGTCAAAAGTTGTAATTTACTTTTGCTTTACACGTTTGTATCTTAGTCAAAAGTTGTAATAATGTGTTTGTATTTAGTCAAAAGTTGTACGCGTCTTTATTAATTTACTTTATAAAGTTATTCGCCATTATTGAGTCTGTATTCATCCCTTCTCTATATAAGGAAGGCGAAGTCATTTGTAAGAAGAAGGATTTGAAATCCATTAGAGTGTTTTAGAAAGACTCAGATTCCTATCTGACAAATCTTTAAACCTCTTGCTTCTTCTTAGTAACCATGTTAGGTCTTCTATAATCGAGTCTACTTATAAGTTATTTCAGTTATCTGTTTGTAAATCTTTTCTTTTCATTCAATAAAAGTTTATTTTATCAAACTGTTATTAAGTCATATGAACTGCTGTTATCATTTCTTATAGTTATACTATAGTTGTGATTCAAATTGCATGCGCACTCTTCTTTTTTCTTTTCTCCGCCTTTCGGTATCATATATATATATATATATATATATATACGGTCCGGATCTTAAGCTCACCCAACTCACCCCCTTTAGCGACGGACCGGGCAAGAATTTGGTCGGTCGCTATATATACAATTGTCGTCTTAGCTTTTAGCGACGGACAACATATAGCGACAGACAACATATAGACGACGATTGTATATATAGCGACGGACAAACCGTCGCCCGGTCCGTCGCTAAATGGGGGTGAGTTTGGGTGAACTTTTAGTTGGGTAAGCTTAAGATCCTTATCGTATGTATATATATATATATATATATATATATATATATATATATACGTGTGTGTGTGTGTGTGCGTGCGTGCGCGTGTGTGTTACTTGGTACTCCCTCCGTCCCTTAATAGATGACGTTTTAGATTTTCAAGTAAGTATTAATTGCTTAGTTTCCAATATTACCTTAAGTATTTAATATAACTTTGGTTCTCTCATTATTTTTTGCCCAATAAATAACAATCTCTTTTTTTAATACAAGGACAATATAGACATTTGATGTTATATTTAATGCTATACAATCATTTTCTTAATGCTTGTGCACAACTCTAAAAAGTCTTATATTAAGGGACAGAGGGAGTATTTTATTACAAAACCCATAATTTATATATACATATTGAATAAAGCTTTACAAAGTTATTGGTGTCTCTCAAAGGCACTTAAAGATCTAGAAGAGTGGTTGAATATATCAATTTTAAAAACTTTCTTTTTAACAGAGTATTACCAACTTATAAATTAAGCAAGTTAATTTAAATATGCATAGCGAAATAATATTTTGAAAATCCCCTTTCAAAGATTTAAGAAAGTCACAGTTCTAAATTTAGCAATCATATGTGAAACTAAGTCACAGAGCTAAATCAGAGAGTACTAAAAGTAAGGAACTGTGAAAGGGGATTTCTTAAATCCCCTTTCAAAGATTTAAGAAAGTCACAGTTCTAAATTTAGCAATCAAATGTGGAACTAAGTCACAGAGCTAAATCAGAGAGTACTAAAAGTAATGAACTATAAAGTAAATACTAAAAGTAAATGAGACAGAGAATTTTAAGTTGTTTGGACAACAAATATCTCCTAGTTTGCTCTTCTACTTCAAAAGTAGGAAATCGACTAAGGATAGGGTGATCACTAATATATTTTTACGAAGAACAGTTACAACGATTGATTCACTAAGATTCTTACAAGTCACAAAGACTTGACGCAAGTCACTAAGACTTGATTACAAAGGTCACTAAAACATGAACAATCACTAAGATATAGATTAAGCTAGAGGTGCTGCTAAGTGGCTTAATGTTTGGCAATAAAAGACTTAGCAAAATAAAAAATAATTCTAAATTCATAGAGTATAACTCTTGACAGATTAACATCAATTTAATTGGTATAATTTGTAATTGTTACTTTCGGATTGAATCTGTATGCCTTTTAAAGACAAGCTTGATATATTCTCGTTGAAAAGTTATTGTTGGTCATTTAATGCTTCAATCCTAGAAGATCTCTGATTGTTAACTTTTGGGTGAGTATGAGTTAGCTTGCTTTTGGCTGTGACCAGTCACATCAAACTGATATAGAGACACTCAAGTTCGCTATCACTTCATTGAACTAGCTATTTAGATATGCTCCTATCTGATCTTTTTTTCAAACTTCAAGATGTTTCACCAACTATCTTGGGATCTCCACTCAACGCTCCTTCACATTGTCAGTCCATTGACAGATCTGACATACTCTACGATTTTCCTAATCGTATAGTTTCATAGAGGTCGTTGAGTATCTAGCTAGATAAATCTACGATTGGCTTGCTCTACGATTTTCAATAAACTCTAAAATCTCCGACAGACTCTACGATCTTCTATGAGCTCTACGATCTCTAAGTCGAAAGCTCTACGATCTTTAATAGACTTTGCGATCTTCAACTTGCTTTACGATCACAGAGTAAACATCTCTACGAAATTGTCCATAATGCTCTACGAACAACAATCATTCGCTAAGATTTACGATCGATTAATTTCTATAGCTATACATCAAGTTTACGCAATGAAATAGATAAACCTAACAAGTTTTATCTTCTAATCTAAGTCATTTCACATCAATTTCATTATAAGGACTTCACAAAATATACCGGTTCCCAAATATACATTATATCATCATTAAATCAAATATGCATTTTTTCTAACAATCTCCCCCAATTTGATGATGACAAAATCAGTAGTTTCAAACAATCATCAATTCTAAGATACAAATAATATAATGCTTGAAATTTAAACATGACTTATATATAGTAAACAATTGTATGTCTAAAAAGAAAGAATGAATTTATTGATTAAATAAAAGAATTTTATAAATATAAAAATTTACAACACACACACACACACACACACACACACACACATATATATATATATATATATATATATATATATCTTTTTACTTTATCCCCCTACGACTTCTCAACAGATCTCTATACTTATCTTAACGCCTTATCACGTAGTGTTCTCTTGCTTCACCTTATCTTCTCTAGATTTCTTTTATTGAATCTCTAAGACTAAGATCAGGCATATTAATTCGCTCTTTCCCTTCAATGTGAATCCCTTGAAGATTTCTATTTAATAACATTGGGTCACTAGATGGGAGTCATGAGACAGTAGGTATTATTGCACTCGACGATGATGCCCTTGAAGAGGAAGCTAATTGTCCATGAGTTAAACTATGATACAAAGGAATGACTTGATATGTAGAAGAATCTCAAGAGGGAGGATGAGGAGGAACAATTGATGTTTGCTGAGGATGTCTCCTCTCCCCCTTTTTAAGAGTGTTTATGTCATTTCGTGGAGCGTTAACTTCATCAGAGAGTTGCTTGACAGAGTTAACAAGTTCCTGCATTTGCTCTGATACCACTTGTTATTTCCAAAAGGCACTTACGACCTTTCTTCTGGGCTCATACTCTCTCTATTTCCACATTGCTCAAAATTCTTAGATTTTGTAAGGTGGAAGTTAACTTTACGATTCTTTCATGGTTGGTTCATAGAGTAAGTATTACCAGACTCTATGATCCTTCGAAGTTTGAAGGTATTATTGAATTTACCTTGCAACTTCTTGAATCCTAAACCAGTGTGTGATTTGTTGTTCTCAGGGATCATAACTTAATTAACATAGATCATATAGCTTGAAATAATTGGCTTTGCAACCTCTATAGATTTCAAAAACACAATGCTTCTGTGGGAGGTAGAAACATTGTTTTTGTTAATCCCCATTATTTTTTTCCATAATACGTTCTAAGGATAAATCCCCAAACGCTAAACTTGATCTATTTAAGACTACTCTTTGACTTGTGATCAGGGATTCCATGGAAGAAGAAAACCTATTCCACATAGAGTTAGTCTTCTCTAATTCCACGATTTTAGAAACCAGAGTTGATTCTCTCTGTAATGATCGTTCAATTATCTTTCTCAAAATTTCATTTTCAGCTTCAAGATTGGAGAGAGAGCCAAAATTTTGTAGAGATGTTTCTAACTCCACTTGTACTGTCTGTTTCTTTCTTTTAAAGAAGAGAATGGTCCCTTTGATAGAACCTCTGAACCACTTCATGTACTTATGAAGATCATATGTAATGTCATGCAAAGAAGTTCTTAAATCATTTATATCCTACATTTGGAGAGTTAAAACTTGATGATCAGTGGTGTTGTCTGCTTAAGCTTCTATAAGTATAAGACAAAGATTGGACATATGGGGTCTCTATTCATCACTTGATTCTGAGCTCGAATCATTATAAGAATCACTCCATGAAACCACCGATACAAAACCTTTATCCTTCTTCTAGAACTTTATGTTTCCATTCAAATCTTTCTTTGGAAGCTGATTCTTTCTTCTTGTTATCTTTCTTCAACTCCTCTCTCAAGGGACTTGTTGCATTCAGCTATATAATGACCTGACTTCTTGTAATTATAGCACAAGTCTTTGAATGATCATGATTTATGCTCTTAATGTTGTCTTATCTTTTGGGTTGGCTTCTTCTATCCTTTTCGTATGAATTTCTTCAATCTTTTGGCAATCAGAGCAATGTTGTCATCATCATCAAAACATCTTCAACCGGAGCTTTAGAAGATGCCTTGATTCTTTAAGGGTGGCTCCTTTTTATTTCTCTTGGATTCTAAAGTAGTATTTGCCCTTTAGTTTAGCTCGATCTCGTAGGTAAGGAGATTACCGTAGAAATTCTGCATTGTCATCTCATACAAATTTTTATATTACCTTATCAGCAGTTATTTTTGCATCCCACTTGCTTGGCAGAGCTCTCATAAATTTAATGTTGAGGTCTTTACTTGGATAAACCTTCCTAAATGCTCAGAGTGAGTTGAGCAGCACGTTGAACCTTTCATAAGTAGATGTTAAGTTCTCTCTAGGAATATGGGAGAACATTTCATACTGTTGATTCAGTAGGGATTGCTTGTTTTCCCCTAACCTCTTCAGTTCTTTCATGCATTACCAAGAGAGCTTCTCATACTTCCTTAACCATCTTGCAATTTACCACATTTTCAAACAACGAGTCCTCCAAAGCCATGAGCAAAATGTTCTTGGCTCTTTTATCGAGCTGCATAAGCTTCTTCTTCATATTCGTTACTCGGCCCTTTGCTTGATCACAACCTTGTTTGGATATTTTATTGTTGGGCAGAGCTTTGTGGGGATATATGGGCCAGTTTGAATATCATCAAATAGCTCCTCATCAAGTGCATCCATATACGCCAGTATTCGCACTTTTTAGTTAACAAATTTATCGTTATTACATAGGGGTGGCTTGTTTCCACCACCAAGCTCGGAACTGGATTTATTGTGTGCCATTGATATACTCAAGTGCTTTAAGCTTTAATTACGAGAACCTGCTCTAATACCACTTGTTGTTTCCCAAAGACAATTAGAGATCTGGAAGGGGGTGTTGAATAGATCCTTTTTAAAACTTTCCTTTTAACAAAGTATTAACAACTTATAAATTAAGCATGCTAATTTAAATATGCATAGCAGAATGATATTTTAAAATTTTCATTTCAAAGATTTAAGAAAGTCAGAGTTCTACATTTAGCAATTAAATGTGGAACTAAGTCACATATCTAAATCAGAGAGTACTGAAAGTAATGAACTGGAAAGTAAATGTTGAAAGTAAATGAAACATGTAATTTTAAGTGGGTTGGAGAACAAATATCTCCTAGTCCATTCTTTTACATCACAAGTAGAAAATCCATTAAGGATAGGGTAATCACTAAGATATGTTCACTAAGAACAGTTACAACGATTGAATCACTAAGATTCTTACAAGCCACTAAGACTTAATTACAAAGGTCACTAAGACCCTAACAATTACTAAGATATAGATTGAGTTAGAAGTGCTGCCAAGTGGCTTTAAGTATGTCAATAAAAGACTTAGCAGTAGAACAAATAGTTCTAAATTCGTAGAGTAGAGCTCTTAATAGATTGGCAACAATTCAATTTTGTATAATTTGTGATTGTTAGTGTTGGATTGAATATGCATGCCTCTTATAGACGAGCTTGAGATATTACTGTTGGAAAGTTATCGTTGTTTATTTAATGCTCTGATCCTATAAGATCTCTGATTGTTAACTTTTTGGTGAGTATGTGTCAACTTGCTTTCGGATGTGACCAGTCACATCAGACTGCTATAGAGAGACTCGAGTGGATCATTAATACTTCGCTGAACTAGCTGTTTAGACATGCTCCTATCTGATCTTCTTTTCAAACTTCAAGATATTTCACCAACTATCTTGGGATCTCCACTCAACGCTCCTTGACAATGTCATCCCATTAACAGATCTGACATACTATACGATTTTCCTAATCTTATATTTTCATGGAGGTCGTTGATTATCTGGCTAGATAACTCTACGATTGGCTTTCTCTATGATCCATATGCTCTACGATCTTCAATGAGCTCTACGATATCTGACAAAATCTACATTCTTCAATGAGCTCTAAGATCTCTGAGTTTACAAATTTACGATCTTTAACAGACTTTGTGATCTTTAACTTACTTTACGATCTCAGAGTAGACATCTCTACGAACTTGACCAGAATATTCTACGATCATTCACTGAGCTTTACGATCGATTCATTTATATAGTTATACATCAAGTTTACTCAACTAAATAGATCAACCTAACAAGTTTGATCTTCTAATATAAGGTGGTGTTTGATAAAATTGAGTGTTAAGATCTGAACAGTTTAGACATCTGAATAATATAGAGTCTCTGTCCAGAATTGTGTCTGAATGAAAAAAATATTGTTTGATAATTAATATTTTCAAAATGTCTAAATAATAATATTTTACCATTTTAACCCTCTGAACAATTTAAGTAAAACTTGTTTAATAATCAGAAAAGTCTGAATTTTAAATACATATTTATAATATTTTGATCACAACATGATGAAACAAAATGTATCAAATTCAATGAAAAACATCAACATAACATAATAATTCAACTATACTTCCACTCCCATATTAAAAAATCTATATTAATACCTCAGTAGTATATTGGAAACCCATCTCTTTAATAAATCTCATAGCTGGTTCAGTCAAATTCAGGGACTCAAACATTATGTACTCATAATTCCACTTCCACTATTCACCTTCTCTCTCTCTCTCTCTCCTCAATTTCATTTTTTTCCTCTTTCTCTCTCTTCAATTCAACTTCCTCATTCTTATCCAGTCGAATTTTTCCTTACAATTGAGGTTTTTTTGCTTCTGCTGCTCTATCCTTTTTGATTTTATCTCTCTTTCTCTTCCGTTTCTTCTTCATCATTTCATCGTCCAATTTAGGGCTAGGGCTAGAAATTATCTCCATGTTTGCCATGGCTGCCCTCCACCGTTTGCTCTCTGGTTCCCTCGCTGTTAAAATTTCATTAGGGATAAAAGGAGAAGAACAGCATCGAACGAGAAGAGCGGCGGAGTGAAGAACATCAACGTTAGAGATCAGTAGGTTAAATTTGTATTGGGGATAAAAGAGGAAATTTGTAATATTGATGAAGTTATTTTTGTCCAAAAAAATATTAACTTGCTCAGACGTGCCTCTGGATGGTTTAGAATTATATTTGTGCCTAACTGATTAAGAAGCATTAAGAGGCAAAAAAATATTTACCAAACTAGTTTGCCTCTGACTGAATCAGAGGTGTTAACGCCAAATTTTGTACGCCTGACGAAATCACCAAAACAGTAGGCCAAAACAACGCTAACAGTTGATGGAGTAGTTGATTGTATTGTTGTAAAATCAAACTCACGAAATATCCACCGATAAATATACACAAATTATTGTTAGAGATATAAAATATGGACACAAGAATTTACTTAAAAACTCAATTGGGAAAAAACCATGGAGAGAGATGAGAAATCCACTATAAAAATAATATGGGAGTACAAATTGTTTATTTGTGTTCTATCTCCAAAACCTTGCTTATTGCTCTATTTATAGATATCATGTCCACTCGAATCCAATTAGGAGTAGGAGTCCTTTACAGAATCACCTTATAACTGCAATTAATGGCTTATCAATTTCTTCCCAAATTATCTCACCAAATAAGGAAACACAATTTTACTTTAATAAGGACTCTTTCACTATTTGAGCAAGTTGTCCAAATAAATGTTTATTGGCCAACACCAGATCCGGACCATTAAATAAATTGGGTTACATATTGGTTAGACCCAAATAATTACATCCCAACATTTCCCCCGGTCTCTTATTTGTAAGGAACTTAAAATAAGTGAGTATACAAATTTATACCAACAAAAGAACCGTATCTGTAACGCCCCAAATTCAGGTACTTATACCTCGAATTCGATGCTTCACGTTCTAATTCTAATATCATACTAAAATCACCAACAACAAAATAATAGAATAATTTATATTGTTATAACATAATTATTCCTGTCCCAAGGTCTCGTAACCGTTACTACAACCATACATAAATAAGTCTAAGACATAACTTAAAACATACATTAATCATTCCTTAATACATAATAATAATAATAATAATAATAATAATAATAATAATAATAGTTTTCCTAATCTTAAAGGACTAAAGTTATTCCGTAATCTTGCCCTTGCCCTTATCAGTTCCGGAGGTACTGCCTTGCTCTGCCTTAACTGTAAAGTTTTTAGGGAAACAAGAATGAGCAACAAATTTGCCCAGCAAGTAATATAGCAATAAGGGTGAACAATATAAAGTTTGACTTTTAAGGGTATAATAGTAAGTGATTGTTCAAGAATAACAAGAAGTATCAATTGTTCTAAATAAGAGTCGCTATGAACTGAAGGAATATCAATAAGATTCAAAGGTTTAATCATTTCAAATTTTAAGAAAATTGAATATTGAGCAATCACTATGGACTAAGAACTCCTGCTAGAATTAACAGTATTATATTGAAAATTCAATGTAAACAAGTACAACAGGTGATCAACCTAAAGTACCCAACGTTATTCATAACATTTAAACATGCTAGTATGTTCGCACGTCGGTTCCCCGACAGTTATATAATTTCCCCTTCAATGAAGGTTGTTCATCTCAGTAGATTTACAAGAGTCCGCACCAAGTCAATTGGTTTGGATAGCTTTCTAACACATGATATTATTCTAGCCGAAACAAATGGCTTAAACAACATTTATAATGCATTTAGGAACAATAAGTTCAATGCCTGCAACAACATCAAGATATAAAATCGATTTCCAAATAGTAATAGATATTTTCTCGATGTAAACATGGTTGATATAGCAACAATTTGAATTTATACAATATGTAAAGTTAAGAGAGTTAGGGAACTTGCCTTAAGCGTAGTTTACGGTTCTACAACTTAACGTTACTCCGACGTCTTATATTATCCTATTTATGTATATATATGTAGATACACATTAGTTATACAAGCTCAATACATAAATCAACGATCTTACACATATTCCATTGCGTACCATAAACACATGCATTAATTCTTATTTTAGTTACATAATCAGATTATACGCTACTACATAATCAAACTACATAGTTTTGTAATCACCGTTGACTTAGCTTTTGAAAGTTTTTAGAAACACTTATCAATTCTTGGTTTCATATAGTCAACACGTATTTGAATACTTAAAACATCACTTGATTCATGTACTATAGCTTAAAAAATTCATACACGCATGCATAAAGTTTTAGATTATCAATAAAACAGTCAGGTTGCATTGCCTACGGCGCAGCTGCGCTGCAGTTTGTCATGGAATGGACGCAGCTGCGCTCTTCCCTGGCCAGACCAGGGTTGAATTCCTGATTACTGGTTCCATTTTGGTTTTCTAGCATGCATGGATACTACTACATCTTATACGCATATGTTAAGAGATTTATATTCATCCAAGTTCAATTCAAGTTCACCCCCTTCATGATATGACTCTTGTTGAATATCCTAATGAACTAAGGCCAAATACATTCACGAAATAAAAGGGCTAACCTTATTGGCCATTTAACAATGTAAGGATGTTATACAATCTATAATATGCATGCTTATATGCATTAACTTCAGCTATACATTGTAGTAGCATTCATTACTTTAAAAATAGTCTAAATCCATGCTTGGTTAGCTCACATTATGTATATCAAAATGGGCGTACGTATAGGTTATGTGTGGTCACATAGGAAGTACTAATATACATGCTCTAAGTTCAGAACGTACACAACATCATGCTCATAGTTATTAGTTTGCAGCACATCAAAGTTTTCTTTTAAAAGTCTTTTTAACCAAGTCAAGCAATCTAGCATATACGAAGCAACTTCGAATCACTTTTCATGCATAGTTAGGTCATGTAAACGTACTAACAAATTCCGTACTTAGAAACTATAAGATTTGTCACATTCATTATCAAGGTTCCAACTTTCTTTAGGAAACATTCATTACACACATTAAAACGACTCATATTATGTAAGGTGACTATAGACCATAAGCTAATTTTAGTTTTATGCATGTCTAAGTCATATTAACATGTTAGAAATTATCAGATTGTAACAAAAGTTAGAATTTCCTGCTGGTGCACGGCGCAGCTGCACCGGTTTGAGTTGCCGGATGGGCGCAACTGTGCCCCTTCTTGGGCAAAACCAGGAAGAGCTCTGCTCCTACAGAACTCAAACCCATTCACAAAATTCTTTACTTAACAAACTCAAAATCAATCACATTACTATCATGGATGCATGTAAATTCCTATAACATAATGACCACTCATTTCTAAATCAATTATCAATCATTCAAGAAATTTCTAGAATTCTTGGAAATTAAATTAAGAGCACAATTGAAGAATTATACCTTTGTTAAATTGCTTAGCTAGTTGCGGCTCTCAATTTCAGGCTCCTCTCCAATCTCAGAATACTAACACTCTATCTTTACTTATCATAATTTCTAGCAATGAATTGAGAAGAAAAGGAACTCCAATTTATAGAAATTTTAGTGACCATGCCAAGCCTTTACCCACTGATTTCAACTGATGGGAAGAAGAAGAAGATGATGGTTAATGGAGGTTTGGTGAAAAGCACTACTATTCAGTCCACTCCCCTCCTCATCATTTGAAATCTACTGAATGGTTAGGGAGAGAAAAGGCTATGCTTAGGCCAATGGCCTATTTACGTGATGAAGAAAGGTTTGGCTACTGCATAATCCAGTTCATACTAATAATGCAATTATGCATAATACTTAATTAAATGAAATAATAATAATTAGTCCATCCTTAAATCATTACTTAACCAACTTTAATCAAACGATTTACTAAATCCGTCATTATGCCACACTAAGCATATTTCATAAACTCAAATTAAGCTTTTTATCATTTTCACCATATTATTCTAACCCAGTTGAATTAATTATCACGTTTCCTAACACCAGATACATATTTCAAATAAATATTCAAACTTTTATTAATTTAATTATTAATATTATTTATAAAAATCCCGGATATTACATCTTCTCCCCCCCTTACAAAAATTACATCCACAGAATTGGTATAAGGTTACACAAATAGGTGGGGATAGTCTCTTCCTCATCTTATCGTCTAATTCTCACGTAACCTCCTCAGCGTTGTGGTTTCGCCAAATTACCTTTACCGAAGATATATTTTTATTTCTCAAAGTTTGTTCTTTCCTATCTACTATCTTGACAAGGATTTCTTCATATGTCAAATTCTTGCTCATAGGATATCACGTGCTTATAGTCAGGCTTGTATGGACGTAACACGGAGATATGAAACACGTTGTGGATGTGTTCCAATTTAGGCAGGCAAATCTACCTTGTACGCCACTTCGCCTACTCTCTTCAAAACTTCGAATGGTCATATGAACCTCAGACTCAATTTCTTTTCTTGTCGAATCGTATCTTCCCTTTCCAGGGAGACATTTCAAAAATACGAAATTGCCGACTTCAAAGTCTCGGCCTTGACGATGTAAATCTGCATATTTCTTCGGGTGATCTTAAGCTGCTACCAATCTGGCTTTTATTGTTGTTACTACATCAACTGTTTGTTGAACTAACTCTGGTCCCAAAATTTTCAGTTCTCCGACTTCATCCCAACACAACGGTGTTCTGCACTTTCTCCAGTAAAGAGCTTCATACGGTGGCATACCGGTACTTGCATGATAGCTATTATGATATGTGAATTCTATTAAGGGTAGATAATTTCGTCCCCAAAATTTACGCACATACTTAGAATTCCGAAGAGATAATGATACTTAACTTTCATTTTAAATTCTAGCTCCCATGTCATTTCCTCCGTATCATGGTTCATGCATTGCTCATTGTCGACGTTTGAAAAATTTAAGAAATACTGCGGGTCGGTTTATAACCCAGTTTTCCTCAAAACGACCTTCCTAAGTTATCTCTACCCTTATTCTTTTTATTGCGAAAAAAGTTTTAAAGGGTTTTTTTAGGAAAGAGGCCAACATGTGTATATGTTGACGATTTGATTTAAACAGAGTCGCCAGTTGGTAGTTTTAAAAATGGTTGTACCAACTCAACCGAATTTGATTTAAAAAGAGGCCTAATTTGCTGGACACTGTCGAAACTTGATCTTTGAAATTGGAGTTTTGAGTTCAGGGGCTTGGTTAAGTGTGGGGAAGGTGTTAGGCACCCCACAACTCCCGTGTAAACATGGTACCACAATCTTTACAATATTTTCCTTAAAACTAAAATGCGTGAGTGAATGCTGTTTTGAAAATTGGGCCTTTTGATTGATTTATTGAAAGCTTTTACAGGCTTCGTTTAGCCTATATACGAAGGGTTTGATTTGATTTGAAAATCAGTCTTGATTTGATTTGCAGAAAACATTTAATTTGATTTGCAAAAGCTTTTGAATTGAATTAACAATGATATATTGAAAGTTGTTTATCAAAGCCCTACGCTGACATAGGAATTGAAACACATCGTCACTTTCAATTTTATCTTTATAGCCTTAGGGCTACATACAAATGGTGATTTGTCGGGCTGCGAAGCATCCTCGACCACAGAAATATAAAGTGTCGGTCTCCTCATGGGTATAAAAACCATCGGAGGGATACTGACACGACAATCCATATTTTCACTATGTTGAGACCTTAAATCCGGATAACCTTTTTAAGGTCTGTGCATGTACATTTTACAGAAAAACTGGCAGGGTACATCTGTAAATCAGAATTTGTCCATCGTGGGAATCATATCCCGATCGATTTTATCGTGAATCCCACGATTCCTAGGCTCACATGAAAGTAGCTGGAAAACCTGCACAGTTCAAATTTGTACAGAAATGATAAATAATCCCAAAATTGCCAGAACCGAGGATTCATTCAGTAAATCCTGGTTCGCAAGACTGAAGCGTCTCGTTCCCATTAGATAGCGATCTAAGGGACGCGAAGTTGCTTTTGAAGCAGAAAATATAAAAATAACTAGAATTAAAGAAATCTCAGCCATTATGGCTTCTAGGTTCGGTCGGGACCTGTTTGAACCGTTGAAAGCTAGAATTGGCGAGATTTGGATAAATCTAGTTCGCCCGCAGATATGACAATGCAGATTCATATACAAATGAATGTTAAATGCAGCAGTTGAATAAATTAAGCAAAGCAATATATATAATTAAATATATATAAAAGCTGTAAAAGGCGATGGATTTTCACTCGCAAGCCCGGACTGGAATTGAAATATATATGTAGATATATATATTGACAGAAAAGTAGTCAACCAAGACTAGAAAGATGACCAGTGATGGTGAAGGCTGCTTATATATGTATAAATATATATGAAAGCAATAAAAGGCCACGAAATAGTCCAGGCCGAACTGGAATGTAAATTGAAGAAAAGTAGTCGACCAGTGATTGGGGAGAACACCCAGTATGGCGAAGTGTGCAAAAATAGTATAATTGCCACAAAATAATCCAGGTCGACTGAAAATATATAAATATATATATATATATATATATATATTGACAGAAATGTAGTCAATCAGGACTGATGTGAGTACCAGTGATGGTGAATGTCGCTTATATATGCGTAAATATATATAAAAGCGGTAAACTACCTCGGATTTGAAATTCGGGCTTGACAGAATTGAAATGTTAGTACATTTACAATTAAATATATACAAAAAAGGGCCAAACCCGGACTGGGAAGATAGCCTAGTCTGGCGAAGTTGCCAAAACTGTGTGTGCTAGTGCATTGAAGCTGCTGTAACTGGCAGATCGTCAATCCGAGTTTTAGAAATGCAAAAAACTGCGTTTATGTACAGAAATGTACCAAATTTTGATGAAACCAGCCACGGAACTAAGTTCTGAGCATATTTGGAAGATAAAACTTGATGTGCAGGTGTAAAACAGCGCAAAGTAGTAGTATTGACTTGCTGATCGTAAAAATACTTACAATGGGCTGCACTACGGCCTTTTTGCTGAATCGTAGGCCTTAAACGTCCAAATCTACCGGTGGTTTTTTGATATGTGGTAGTATATGGGTATATCTATGTGTTGGAGTGGAAATATTTGGATTTGGAAGAGCTGTAAAAGTCAAAAAATCAGTCGGACAGGGCTTCGTTGCGCTTCTTGCTTAGAAAAATGAGAGCGGGCTGCCCCTCTATTTATAGAGGGGGGAGCCGAACCTCTACATGTGGCTACCATAGGTAGAGGTGCGGCCACTCGAGGTGGGTCCCGCGTGTCTGGCTTGGTCATCTCGAAGTACGTGCACTCCAAGCAATGCGATATCCGGTTTAAAACTTTTTAACTTTTGATCGGAGCGTCCGTTTGAGGCGTGCGATACCTTTCCGGAAAGCTCTCGCCGAGAGTATTGAAATGACATAGGAAAAAACATTTTTTAGGTCCAGAAAGACAGGTTCATAACCAAGTCTTCGATTCTTCGCAGTTTGTCCGTTGAGCTGTCTTGCGTAGTTGCCACTCGGGATCGTTGTTAGGGTTTGTTTTGACTTTGGCGGCATCAATTTGGCTTGAGTTTGACCAAGTAAGTGGAACGTTGGTAAAATGATCGTTGTACCCCTCTTGGGGCTGCCTGTAGTGTCGACATGGTCGCTAGTTGACTTTCGGGAGCTGATTCTAAGACTTGGATCCCAGTCGAGTCTTTTGACCTCAGGGTTGTCTCCGAGGCTGACGTAGTCATTCTAGGTTTTGCTCTGGAGTTGTTGTGATCCTTTAGGTTGATGTCTAAAGTTGATTTGACATCCTGGATTGAGACCGAGGTTGAGCTTGACTTCCCGGATTGAGACCAAGGTTGATCTGTACCTCTCGGGTTATTGCCGGGGTTGAATTGACTTCCCGGGTTGAGACCGGGGTTGATTGATACCTCCCGGGTTGTTACCGGGGTTGAACTTGATGATCCGATTAACTATCAAAACTTGATTGATGGTCCGATTGACTGTCGGAGCTTGATTGTTGGTCCGATTGACTGTCGAAGCTTGATTGATGGTCCGATTGAATGTTAGAGCTTAATTGAGGGTCCGATTAACGATTTTGCCCTTCTACCGGGTGAATGTCGGGACAAGGAAATTTTGACTGTCTACAGATGCCCCTCTTTATCATGTCCATGTAACGTAGTGGAATGGATAGGATAAAGATTAGTAGACACTAGGAAATAGAAAAATGCCAGAGCCATTTCGAAGGTTGAGTGTCTTGAAGTAGAATGGGGCTACTTTTTCTGCGTACGTCATCTATTTGATGGGGATGACGTTGTCAGGGACAACCCTTGATAATATTGATAGGTTACCACAAACATTCTTATCATTTTCTGTTGGGGATGACGTCATTCACGGTATCCTGTTTAACTCTGATGAGGACGAGGTTGTCGAAGATGAGCTATCACAGATTGTCCTCGTCTGGATCTGCTGAGGATGACGTTCTTCGTGATAGCTTTGTAGATTCCGATTGAGGTTGATATGATTACTACTACCTCAATGATACCTTTTAAGGATGTGTATAACAGATTCCATCATTTGTGATGGATTACTATACTTGTTTTCCGTCGCTAGATCCCCTCTATTGCCTGGCTACGGGTAAAGCCATCAGTTGAAGCGTCATTGGGGTTGAGCCAATGGTTGGACTATACTTCGATCTGTACTCGAACTTCGCTGGGGCTGGGCCAACGGCTGAAATTGCTTCGGTCAATACCCGAACTTTGTTGGGGCTAAGCCAAGGGCTGAAACTGCTTTGGTCAGAGCCCGAATCTCGTTGGGGCTGAGCCAACGGCTGAACTTGATTCGGTCAGTACCCGCACTTCGCTGGGGATGAGCCAACTGCTGAAACTGCTTTGGTTAGAACCCGAACTTCGCTGGGGCTGAGCCAACAGCTGAAAATTGCTTTGGTCAGAACCCAAACTTCGCTGGGGCTGAGTCAACGGCTAAAACTGCTTTGGTCAGTACCCGAACTTCGCCGGGGATGAGCCAACAGCTGAAACTGCTTCGGTCAGAACCCGAACTTTGCTGGGGCTGAGCCAATGGCTGAAATTGAATCGGTCAGTACCCAAACTTCGCTGGGGCTGAGCCAACAGCTAAAAACTACTTCGGTCAGAACCCAAACTTTGCTGGGGCTGAGCCAACGACTGAAAACTGCTTCGATCAGTACCTGAATATCATTGGGGATGATCCAACGGCTGAAACTACTTCGGTCAGAACCCGAACTTCGCTGGGGCTGAGCCAACGGTTGAAATTGATTCTGTCAGTACCCGAACTTCGCTAGGGCTGAGCCAACGGCTGAAAACTACTTCAGTTAGAACCCGAACTTTGCTGGGGCTGAGCCAACGGCTGAAACTGCTTCGGTCAGAACCCAAACTTTGCTGGGGCTGAGCCAACGGCTGGGAACTACTTCGGCCACAACCCGAACTTTGTTGGGGCTGAGCCAACGACTGAAACTGCTTCGGTCAGCACCCGATGATTTGAAAATGACAGTTTTACGCAGTTTTTGGGCAGTTTTTTCGTAGTTTGTTCTGTTGATCCCTAGACATGGCTCCGGGATGAATGTCAAGGGTTTTCATGTAATTTCCATTTCCGTCAGGATTACGCTGCTTAAACGCAGGATTTCTGGACAAACCTCTCAATGGTGTAGCAATTTCTCTTCAGATTTGACTTGGCAGCCCATTTAAACTCCATTTTAACTCGAATTGAACCGGGCCAGGGGGAATGGGACCCACTTGGGCTGTCACAGGTAGAGGTGCGGCAGCCGCAAGTGGAGGTACGGCTGCCTGGGCTACTTAATGTGTTGCGGGATTTTTATTTTGCAAGTTTTTCGTTTGAGCAGCGAAAGGATTTTCGATCTTCTTTTTTAGATCTACGGAGTTCTGGCAGTCAGATGCTGAATTCGTCAGTTCCTACGCGTTTAGCGCAGCGCAGGTAACGTTTTACATCATTCTTTTGTAGTTTTTGACCATTAAAAGCATGTAAACCACGTAGGGTGCTTTTAAACGTAATGTATGAAAAATGTATGCCTATTTGACCTGTAAATTTTTTTTTGTCTACATATATATGCATATCTTACTGTAATGCACGTTTGGATGTAAGAAAATTTAGGTTCTGAGACGGTCAATTTTTGAGCTTTTTGGTCAGTCTGATCATCCTTTTTAAGGCCTAGTGAGCCTGGATTTTCAACTAAAAAAATGCCTATGGTATTTTGGAGACTATGTGAGGCTGGTTTTTGATTTGTTTCAGTAAATATGAATTATTTCTGCTTTTGGGTAGGTGTGCTACTGAATGGCCACCTAGGCATGCCTATGTGCATGTGGGAAGTCCATTTTACAAAGGAGACTCTGATGAAATTTTTCTAAAATCTTAGGTTTTGAAAACATGCATTTTTGACTATATGGGGAATTTTTACTGACCCAATGCAGGTTTTTAACTTTTGGGATTTGAAAACATGTAGTTTTTGACTGTACGGGGTATTTTTGATTCACCCATGCATGTTTTAAGGCTTAGATATGTATGCTGGACTGATTGATTAATAAGCCACAGGTTTTAGGCTTACCACACCCTGTCTGAGGTGATTTCAGAGTACTGGTGTATGCGATGGATCGCGATAGACCCAGCAGTTCGACCGTAGTTTCATCAGGCGTTAGACGGAGGAGGGCTTCTGCCGTCCCACAGGCCCGTCCAGCTAGGATGCCTCGTAGATTGGTAGAGAGCATGATACGTCCAGCACAGGACGAGCAGCCTATTGATATTAATAACGAGGTGCCTGCTTTTGTTGCTCCTGTTCCAGCTCAGGTTCCACGTGCGGAGGTCCCGGGCATTGCTGTGTAGACACAGGAGTTGCTGGGCAACTTGAGTCGCCATCCTTTGAGATATCTTCGGGCCAACTAGGTGACTTAAAGTCTTTCTTCTCTCTGGATTCTTTTCCAATATTCTGACCATTCTCGGGGCACAGGTTTTTGACATCGGTTAATTTTTGATGCAGGTCCCTGGCTTGACACAGCCTCGAGGGAACTGGTTTAGTGTGCACTCCCTCTATTAGACTCTTCACGAGGATTATAGGGAGATCGTAGATGGCTGGGGATTTCAGACCTTCTTCTTGATCCTGCCCCGCCATTGCCCTTGGGGATATATGAGGGCTTTATCTGAGCGCTGGTTCCACCAGACTCAGTCCCTTCATCTGCTTAACTGCGAGGTGATGATGACTCCTATGGATTGGAGATTTATCATCGGCATTAAGTTTGAGGGCGAGACAGTGCCTGTCATGTCTAACATTTCACCCACTGCAGTTAGATCCCTGTTGGGAGTCCCTCAGTCGGCATTCAAGGGTCGAGCAGTCCGATCTGGTCCCTTGAGTATAGATGCCCAGGATGGGACTTTGCAGTTGCCTCCGCCTGATGATCGGAGGGCTAGAGATCGCATTCTGAGACGATTATTTTTGTCGATCATCAGGGATTATTTTGTGGAGGACAACTCGTCGACAGTGTCCTTTGCTTTGATCAACGCCACTCAGCATGTAAAGCGCCTCAGTAACTTTGATTGGGGCTCTTATACCTTTGCCTATTTTCTCCGGGGCATGTGCCTGCTTTCAGAGGGGGTGATGGAGGCGTGGTTAGGATTCCATCAGTTTTTGCTGGTGAGTACATCTTTCTGTACCTTTTTGATTTCTGCACTTATTTTTGACAGTCTTGGTCACTGAGGACTTTTGGTGTTTGCATGGATAGCTTTGGGCATTTGAGAGGCTTCCTTACCTACGGCCCGTTTCAGCATTAGGTCTGGAGACCTATCCACAGTGGACGGAGATGGCATCACTCCATTTTGACGAAGGTCCCTGTTGCTGAGGGATTCACTCATGCCCGTCTGCAGTTGGAGCTTTTGACGGCGGGTTCTATCACCTGGACGCCGTACACATCTGAGCATTTGACCATCGGATTTGATAGAGGTTTCCCCACTGGTCGGGAGTTTGATTTATTGACCCGTAGAGTCCCTATATTGACGAAAGGAGGCTGGGAGCTCTATCTTGGAGAGCGTGCCATTCAAAGCATTACAGGGGAGATTCCCATTCCCATTGCTCCTCCTGCTTGGCATCATTGGCCATTATTCGTGCCTTTGACAAATGTCCCTTTGGAGGGTATAGACGGCTTTGATCTATCAGCGGGCCCATACAGCCAGGCAGCCTTTTACAGTTGGTGGAGTCATCGCACTATCGGGGCTCAGACTCGTGCCACCCATGTTATGGCAGACATGGTGCCGGGGCCCGTGATGATGATGGACTGGATAGCTTGTATTAGAGAGCCTACTCATGCAGACCAAATAGCACATCTGACCAAGGAGTTGGACCAGGCTCGTTTCTTTATCAGGCACCTTAGCCGAGATCCATCAGAGGCATCTTCATTTGACCCATCCAGCTCTGGAGCAGGTTCCTCTTCAGGTCCATTTAGCAACAGTTATGCAGGGGCAGATCCTCCCTTATACAGCCCAGATATGCCTGATCCCAGCAGCTTTGTGCAGACAGAGGATCTGGAGCAGGTTGATCGGTTTGATACCGAGGTCTTTGACTTCCTGTGATAGCTATGGCAGCTATATTTTTGGTCAGTCACTATTTTGGCTATTCGGCATCTGTGCCATTATTTTGATAGACCACTGTATTAGCTGGGTGGTGGTGTCCCATTTCCCTGTTTCTTCCTTTCACTTTGTACCAGGATATAGGGATGATGTATGCAGTAGATAGCTTTTTGTAGATATTTCTGTCATCTTTATCTGCTGCATCATATTTATATCATTGTCATCCTGCATGTATCATGTGTATGCATTCAGACAGTTGTGATTTGACTTGACCTCTGGACGGTCTTGTGGTACGGTGCTACAGAAGACGACGTCTGCAGTTAGCCGTATAGAGCATTTGCCACTATCAGAGGTGGCGGCATCGTTGCGGTCATGGTATGATAGTCTGCCCTTTCCAGCTAGGGGGACAGTTGACTAGATGCTGGGGCATTCGATGGCCCTTGTAGATTTTAGGGTTCCAGACGGCTTTATTGATGGCGTCCTATCCTTATGGGTACCGGAGAGATAGGTATTCCGCATTGGGAGGTGTGAGCTTTCGCCTACTCTGAAGGAGTACCAGAGATTTACTAGCTTGGATTGAGAGTCTCCATGTGCTCAGACGACTATCAGTGATATGCAGAGACTATTTACTCGACTGTCTGGTCTTCGGCAGAGCATAGTCATGGATGAGATCGTTTCGGGGCATGTGATCTCCATTGACTTCTTGATAGAGCACTATGGTAAGCTTGACAACTACGACCGCCATGTCAGAGATTTTGTCATTTTCGCAGAGGAGTGGCAGACAGCCAGGATAGACATGATGCTGATGTGCATTATGGCGTATGTTTACATGCCATTGCGTTTAGATCACCTTGATGTGGGATTGGTTATTGTATTCAGAGCCCTTAGACAGGGTAGTACCATTATCCCTATGATCTTGGCGGAGACTCTGAGGTCGCTTACCTATTGCAGTACCCATCCAGCAAGGTTTTTTTGGGGTAGTTTGGTCGTGCTGTATATGTGGTTGATGTCACACATACAACCGATTGGATCCTTTAGACCTCATGCCTATTGTTTTAGCCACGAGATATCCACAGTTTACTCCTTTCGTCCGCCTGATTGCGTCAACTCAGAGTCCTGGTTAGCATTTTTTGTCGGATATTGAGCATCCGTTCGCAGTTTTTCTATGCTCAGGGATGGCAACCCCGTTCAGCTTCATCACTCATGCAACTGGCATGGATTATTTGCCTTTAGTAGGATTGAGGGGTGTGACTACTTATCATCCCTTGGCAGTTATGGAGCAGTTTGATCAGTGGCAGAGTATGCACCATTTTGAAAATTCTGCTGATCAGAGGATGTCGACTTCATCTATTTCACCGGCTGACTTGGTTAGAGTTCATGAGTGTTGGACTCACAAGGAGTGGGTTGATTTCTCCAGTAGGCATCCGGGTCGTTCTCCAGAGTATTCTGCATGGTTAGAGGCAGAGATCGCAGTCGCAGTAGCAGAGCTTCATTTACCTCCGCTTGCGGATTCTGACGAGGAGGAGCCCATGTAGGATCCAGATTCTCCTACTGAGGATAAGTTGTTCACAGATTTGGCAGCGGCTTTGATTAGTGATTCCCTGATTATTCTTACAGGGACAGATCCAGCTTTGTCAGATTCTTTATTCAGGATGACCTTTGAGAGAGACTCAGCTAGAGCGCAGATGTTGGCTGCCCTGGCTGGCAGGGATTTAGCTTTTGCTGAGAGGGATGGTCTCAGAACCGCTTTGGATACTGGATTGATTAAGCGGGAGGAGCTTCGCTCTGCTCTGGATACCGCTATTGTAGAGCGAGACGAGGTTCGCTCAGCTAGAGACGTGGCATATATTGAGATCGAGGAGACTTTGATTTCTCGGGATGCACCTTATGCAGAGATAGATGAGGCTATAGCTTCCCGTGATTTCTATATTGCTGATAGTACTGCTCTTTGGTCTTACACCCACGATTTGGTCACCGAGATGAGTGCTTACATTAATGACCACAGTGCCACCTTGCAGATGACTGTGGATGTTCTGAGCCTTATGGAGGCTAAGTGGACTACACTTAAAGATGCTCCCCCATCTTCAGAAAGAGATACCATACTGGCATTGCTGACTCGCTTGTTCTTGGGTCCATAGACTAGCTTTATTTTTCCTGCACAGACTAGATCAGCCATTTTTGTCATGTACAGGGCACTATATATACAAAACAGTTTATATATAAGAGAAATATATTTTTGAGATACTCCTCTGATTAGATATGTATTTTCATTGCTGAGTGATTACCACTTCCGTCATAACTCGCAGTTGTTGATGCATTTTGAGCTTCTCCTTGATGGACTGACAGTTGAGGTGTCAAGGGAGTTCCTCAAATGGGTCTGGTAGCCAGACAGCTTGACAGCATTTAGCTTTTATTTGTCTTTGGTGTCTTGGAACTAGTCTTCCAATTTTTATTTTTTCATGAGGGTCAAACCCCGCTGTAGATGGCTGCCTATATACTTCCGGGTTGAGGGAGATCAGGTCATTCGTAGTTCTGGTTGTTTAGTTGAAGAGGTTTGAAAAGAGTTTATCTGGCGTTTGAATTTGGTTTGATGAGCTTTGAAATTTGAAGTTGGGATTCGAAGGTTCTTTGGATATTTGCTTAGTTTGACCACACCATAGATGGTTGCCTACGTACTCCCGGGTTGAGGGAGATCAGGTCATTCCTAGTTCGTGTTTTTCTAGTGAAAAGCCGAACCTGATTTAATTTATAGGACCCAGATGCGGGTATGCATGTGCTTCAGATGTAGTACTTTTTCAAGGTGTCTAAATTGATGAGTTGGGGAAATTTGTTCCCGTCCATCTCTTATAGCCTAATGGCTCCCCCTGTCAGCACTTCCTTGACAATGAAAGGGCCTTTCCAGTTTGGGGCAAATTTTCATTTGGCTTCATCCTGATTGGCCAGGACTTTCTTTAGCACCAAATCGTTTTCTTTGAATTGCCGGATCCGGACTTTCTTGTTGTAGGACCTGGCGATCCTTTGCTGGTATAATCGTCCATGAAAAATGGTTGTGGCTCTTTTTTCGTCTATCAGGGACAACTGATGATATCGATCTTGCAACCATTGATCTTCGTCTATATGAGCATTTATTAATACTCATAAAGACTCCATCTCTACTTCTATGGGGAGGACTGCTTCCATGCCATAGACCAGTGAGTAGGGGGTAGCCCCAGTAGAGGTGCGCATTGACGTCCTGTAGGCTAACAGGGTGAGAGGTAGCAAGTCAGGCCAGTCTTTGTGATTGGCAGACATTTTCTGCATGATCTTCTTGATATTTTTGTTAGCCGCTTGGACCGCACCATTCATCTTGGGCCGATAGATGACGGAGTTGAGATGCTTGATGTGGAACTTGCAGCACAGTTCTACCATCATTTGATTGTTCAAGTTTTTGGTGTTGTCTGATACGATCACCTCATGTTGTCCATATCAACAGACGACATTGTTTCTGATGAAGCTGATGATGACCTCTTTTGTGACTTTAGGTAAAGAGGCTGCTTCAACCCATTTGGTGAAGTAGTCGATCATGGTGAAGATGAACCGATGACCGTTACTGGCTTTGGGTTCGACTGGACCTATCACGTCCATTCCCCATATAGAAAAAGGCCATGGTGCACTCATGTTATACAGCTCATTTGGAGGAGCATGGATGGCATTTCCATGTATTTGGCATTGAAAGCATCTCTTGACGTGATCATCGCAATCAGCTTTGAGCGAGATCCAGTAATGTCCTTTTCTGATTATCTTCTTGGCCAGTAGATGGCCGCTCATGTGTGGACCACATACTCCGCTATGGACTTCATCCATTAGTCTTTGGGCTTGCTCCTTGTTGAGGCATCTTAACAGGCCTATTCTAGCATCCCTTCTGTAAAGTGTGTCTCCACTTAGATAGAACTTTATGGCCATTCTAAGAATCCGTTTCCGCTCTGATTGGCTTGCACCAGCTGGTGTGGATCCATCACGGAGATATTCCTTGATGTCTTGAAACCAAGGATGCTTGACATGAGGTATTTCGTCTGATACTTCTCCAATGTAATTCCCATATGTTGGGGATTTTTGATTTGTGAACTGGATGTTGGGAAACCCGCTCTTGTTGGATATGCAGATTAATGAAGCCAACGTTGCCAGTGCATCGGCAAAGTCATTTCGACCCCGAGGAATGTGGACGAAGGTTATTGCTTCTAACTCTTGGGACATTTTGAGGACCTGTCGATGATATGGCAGCAGATGCAGTTCTTTTGTAAGATACTTATCGGTGGCACTACAAAAAAATGGACATTTGGCAACGATTTTTCAGGTAACGAGCTCAAAATAATTAAGATAAACCAATAAGCACGTTTCAACATCCTTTTTTTTCTCCCTAAACGCATCATTTTGCATTTTAAAATTACTATTTATTTGGGAGCAAATTTATACAGTCAAATCTTTCACTCCCTCTGTCTCAAAATAAATGGCTGAATGACACTTTTGTCCCTACATGTTGCCATTCACTTTTAAAGTTGTCTCTAAAGTTTATTTTTCGCCAATTAAGTCTTTAAAGTTACCTTTTTGGCGTTTTCATTCCTTTTATTCGATTTGACCCCAACCCGACCTATTTGGAATAAATTTTGACCCAACTCGACCCAATTGACCCAACCCCAATTTCACTAATTATTTATTTCAAAAAATAGAAAGTTTGAAAATGATTTTACAATAATAATTATTTTTAATATTTTAAAATAAATATTATTTTTTAATAATTATAAATAATAATTATTTTTAATATTTTTAAATAATAAATTTTTAAATATTTTTAAATAATAATTATTTGTAATATTTTAACATAAGATATTTTTAAATTTTTTTTAAAAGTTATTATTATTTTCAGCAAAAAAATATTAGAAACTTTTATTTATTCAAAAAAGAATAGAATTTCATGAATATAGATTTAGAAAAAATTAAAGATTACATTTTTTTAATTCTTAATTATTTTTATGGAAATTTACACAACTTTTAAAAATTAAAATTTTCTATTTTTGTTTTATGAAAATAAAGTTTTTTTATTTAGTTTTTTTGAATCTATAATTTATGAAACTTAACTCATTTTTTTTTAAAAAAATTCTATTTTTTATAAATAAAGTTTACTGTTTTATTTTATTTTTTTGAATCTATATTTTGTAAAAATTTACTCATTTTTTTGAAAAAATGAAAAAGTTTCTTTTTTTCCCTAAAAATAATAATTAGTTTTAAAAAATTTATTTCCTTTTTTAAAAAAAATTAATCAATTTTTTTATATCTTTTATTATTATTTTTTTTATTTTTGTTTTTAAATATTCTAATATTAAGAATGTATATAATGATAAAGACATAAACTTCTTTTTTTTTGAAAATAATTTTTTTAATTAAAAATGAAAAAAAAACTACATATTTTTTAAAGTCAAATTTTATTTTCTTATTTAACTTTTTTGAATCTATATTTTAAGAAACTTTACTCATTTTATGAAAAAATAATAAAAGTTTATAATATTTTTTCCTAATAATAATAATAATTTTAAAAAATATTAAAAAAATTATTTTTGTAATATTTTAAAATAAAAAAATTAAAAATAATAATTATTTGTTAAAATAATAATTATTTGTTAAAATAATTTTAAAACTTTTTAGTTTTTTTTTAAAAAAATAATTGGTGAAATTGAGGTTGGGCCAAATTGGGTTGGGATGTTTTAAAAATTGGTCAAAACAGGTCGGGTTGGGGTCAAATTGTATAAAAGGAACGGAAATGACAAAAAATATCACTTTAAGGACATAATTTGTAAAAAATTAACTTTAGGGACGACTTTAAAAGTGAGTGGCAATTTAGAAGGACAAAAGTTTCATTCAGCCCAAAACAAATACTCAGTTTTAATTTTTTTGGTCAGAGTTATAATTTTTGAAATTAGAATTGAGCACATATAGATATATTTTTTAATTTACAAAAATTAAAGTTTGTAGTAAATTGGATATAGTTTATAATTGTAAGACCCCGAATTTTATAAATAAAGATTTAATTTTCTTTATATATTATTTTGAAATAGTAAGGGGTTGATTTAATTAATGTAGTAAGTTGTAGGTAAAATGCGCAAATATTTCAAAATGAGCAAGTGGTTATAAAATATTCATTGTTGTCGGGGAATATTCATTTGGTCGTGGAATATTCTTGTTGTCGGGGAATATTAGTACGACGGCGCAGCCATTTGTGGGCCCCACAACGGAATTACTGTCGGATATTGAAAGCGACAGAAATAATCTTTTTATAAATAACGATAAAACTGTTACCGTTAAACTGTTGAAATATCCGGTGATAAAAATACAGTAATACGCGTTGTTGCACAGTGGCACACGGTATTGCACAATATTTCGAATTATTTATTCTTATGTAAGAAGGCACTTACTCAATTATTGTTATAGTAATTACTGTTCAATATTTTATATTATTGACTCAATAATTGCTACGTTGATATTTTATATGATTGATTCAATAATTGTCACTGCATAGTATTTCACATTATCAAATCAATAATTCATATTATTTGAATAATATTATTAGATAGCATTATTGACAATGTCTAAGGAAGTTCTGTCTAGGATGGGTTATTTAATAGCGCGTCAATAAGGAGAAATCTTTATCGGAAGGCCCCCTCTTTCCTGGGAACTACCTGGTTGTCAATATTATAGTTCTGTAATATTATTTATGAATAATTAATTATTGATTTATATGATAAGAAAATATTTATTTTGTGGATATAAAAAAAAGAAGGAATTAGTGCTGAGGTGTTTTTATCAGTATTTTGGTGTGGAAAATCATCCGTTTATGGATTTCAGCTTTTTTCAGTTGGAATTTTAGAAAAACTTCCTTCTACAAAGTTGTAGAGAATTAAATTTCTCATGGAAAGGACATATAATTTATATTTTTCTGATAAAAAGGCTATTTATTATGAATTATTGAAGTTTCAAAAATAAATGTTTTTTTTAAATGGTGGGCCCCACTTTTGTCATTTGCTTGTTGAATGTTGAATTTTTTTTAAAATCTCACGAGGTGTGCTGGGAGAAGCCGCCGGGCGTAAAAGTCTACTTTGGCATCCTAAGTTTTTTCTAAAAATAGTGTGCTTAGGTTAGAATTGAAAATCACACCAGAATCAGAAGTTTTCTCTGTCTATAATATCGAGCGTATTTTTGTGAGTATTTAGATACTTTGAGTGTTGCTATTCAGTGCAAGTTTCCTTCAGTATTATATCCGATATTCCAGCCAGAAGTACTATTCTTTTAATATAAGGGATGTTATTTTCTTTCGTAAACGATGTTATTCTTTTCAATATCATTATACCAAAATATTGTCATAGATTTTATTATGAAATTCTTACTTTTTTCGTCGGGGTTACTTCACGTGTACGACACTATTCACGTATACGGCACTATTTACGGAAAAATTAAATTTTCTTCTATTTGTCCAAGTTGCTTGTTAAGGTTCCTATCTTTGATTGGATACAAGTTTTGAGCTCTATTCTTAAAATTTGCTCCACAAAGTATTATTATGGAGTATTTTTGAACTTGGATAAATTAAAATGTGAATCCTTAATCTTTGTCTTTTATCTCACTAGATTCGTTATTTATATTATTTTTCATCATCCTCAGTCCTAAATGGTGATATAACTGATTATCTTTGGCTTGTAGAGCAAAGATGAATGATTACCTGATGAATATCTTTGGCCGCAGTGCAAAGATGACAGGTGTTAAGATGAACATGACCATTGGTGATACAAATGAAGATCTTTGGCCTGTAGTGCAAAGATGAATATTTGATTCGAGATGTATATTGATTGATGTTACAGGGATAAAATATTGATGATGGACTTTTAAATCATAGAAGATAGTAGACTTCATTCTCTACTTAACTCTTCTAATGAATTGTTATTTTCGCTGCGAATATTGATCTAAAACTTGTTGTCCATAATATTTTATCTGAATTGTTGAAGACTAACTATAATTTATTTTCCATTATCTTAGTCATAATATTCTTTACTGGGCTAGTTGAGCATCTATTGTCCTCTTTAGAAAATGAGAATGTCGCAGGAACTAGTCGGGGGACAGAGTGATGGTTCGAGTTAAAGCAGTAGTAGTCCTCACTATTTCTAATAAATAGTGTGATAATAATTGTAATGAGGACTTAGTTTGAATGTTAATATTTTTTACATATTTGTATTGAGACTCATAGTTGTGTGGTCATATTTTGCACGACCTTGTGATATAAAAGATTGTATTTGAATTCTGTACCATGTATTTGGTGACTAAGAATGGGTTGGGTTGACTGGACCTATTCTGGGGGCGTCACAGTTGGTATCAGAGCTTAGGGATATGGTCTCTGGCGGAGATCTGGGAATAGAACTAGGAGGGGAGAGACGAGGAAATCCTTCACTAGTATGTCCTACATAAGCTTATGTGGTATTTAATTGGTCAGTCGGAGCATAAGGTTAATATGTGATATGTTAATTTGTTTAATTAACCCTTGTTTTATAGCAGTATTTGAAAATGACAGCTGAGAATGTTAACAATGGAGTGAATGAGACTGTGGAGACACCTTTAATCACCAACTAGGAGAACGTGCAATAGGAAGGCAATGTTCATCCTGAAAACAACAATGATCAGACGATAAACGATGAGATGTTTAGAAGCTTTTTGCAGTTCATGCAAAACCAGACGAGGGAGACTCGTGTGCAAAATACAGGTGGAGATAATAACAACACGCGAATTGTCACTGCCAAGCAGTTCAAAGAATTGGGACCACCAGAGTTTTTGGGAAAGCCGGATCCGATCAAGGCAGAGACGTGGGTTAAGCAAATTATCAAGATATTTGATGTTTTGGGATGCACGGAGGAACAGAAGGTTCCATTTGCCACCTTTATGTTCCGTGGAGAGGCGGATTACTGGTGGAAATCCGTGAAGCGTACCCAGACTGTCGCACTCAAGATGTCTTGGGAAGCGTTTCAAAAACTGTTCAATGACAAGTACTTTCCTGAAAGTATTCGTCATATGAAGGAGGTAGAGTTTATCAGACTAGAATAGAACAACATGACTGTGTCCCAGTACGAGGCTAAGTTCGCGGAGTTGTCCAGGTTTGCACCTCATTTGGTGGAGAATGAGGAACGTATAACGCGGATGTTTCTGAGAGGTTTAAAACCAAAAATTCGTCAATATCTCATGTCTCATAAATTTTCTCTATATTCGGATGTAGTGAACAGGGCCCAGTTGTTAGAACGAGATAGTGATTATGTTCAACCAAGGGACAACAACCAAGGTCGTACCGGTGGCAGCAGTCATCGGAACAATGACAACCAGCGGGGAGGAAAGTATCATGACAGAAGCGGTTACCACTATGGTGGTAATCGTGGCCATGATAGTAGAAAAAGCGAATCGGGAGGAGATTTCAAGAAGAGAACGTACAACAATGAGAACGTGAAGACGTCGACATCAGCACCAGCATCAACTGTTTCTAGGGGAGGAGAACGACCACCGGTCGTATGCTATAAATGCGGGAAAGAAGGACACATCAGCCCAAACTGCCCACAATAATTCAAAGCATGCTATAACTGTGGAAAAGAAGGACATATAGCTCGAGATTGTCCTGTAGCGAAACAAAGTCCAGCGGGGGTGGTGATTCCAAAGGCGATTTCGGACAAGTCAAAGTTGGTGATTCTTGGAAGAGCGTTTGTCGTGACAGCCCAAAACGCGAGGAACCCACACGAGGTGATTACGGGTAAGCTAATCATAAACTCTTGCGAAGTTTACACCTTGTTAGATACCGTGCTACCCATTCTTTTATTTCACCTGCTTGTGCTCAACGATTAAATTTGACACCTGAAAAGTTAGACTTTGACTTATCTGTTGAAACTCAGTTAGGAGAAACTTTCGTTACATTTACAGTTTACAAATCTTACTTGATTCAAATTTGTACCCTCACCCTACCTGTTGATCTTATATCTTTGAAAATACTTGCATTTGACGTGATTTTAGGAATTGACTGGTTAACCACTTACCATGCCAAAATTGATTATTTTCGTAAGGTTGTTAGTTTTTATATTCCTAACCAACTTGTTGTGTGAATTCAAACCACCAAACCACTAAAATCTGTCAATGTCATTTCAAGTCACAAAGTTATTCGTTTATTGAAAAACGGATGTCAAGCTTTCTTAGCTCATGTCACTGATCTAAACCAAAATACGTCAGATCTGAATAATATTTCTGTTGTTAATGAGTTTCCTGATGTATTTCCCGAAGAACTTCCCGGTCTACCCCCAGAACGTGAAGTTGAATTCTTTATTGACCTTGAGCCCGGTACAAAACCTATTTCTAAAACCCCATATCGAATGGCTCCTATTGAACTTCAGGAGTTAAAGGTCTAATTACAGGAATTGTTAGACATCGGTTTTATTCGTCCTAGTACGTATCCTTGGGGTGCTCCTATTTTATTCGTAAAGAAGAAAGACGGAAGTATGCGACTTTGTATTGACTATCGGGAGTTGAACCATGTCACCATCAAGAATAAGTATCCGCTACCTCGTATTGATGACCTGCTCGACCAGTTGCAAGGAGCATAATTCTTTTCAAAGATCGATCTTCGTTCTGGATATCATCCATTGAAGATTAAAACTGAGGATATTCCAAAGACTGCTTTCAGAACTCAGTACGGGCATTATGAGTTCTTAGTCATGTCTTTTGGATTGACTAATGCTCCTGTTTCTTTCATGGATATGATGAACTGTGTATTTAAAGAATATTTGGATCAGTTCGTTGTTGTCTTTATTGATGACATCCTCATCTATTCTAAAAGCCGTGAAGATCATGAGCACCACTTGAAGTTGGTACTTCAAAAGCTTCGGGAGAACAAGTTATATGCCAAGCTGAAGAAATACGAGTTCTGGCTTGAGGAAGTAGCATTCCTTGGGCACGTGGTATCGAAACGTGGAGTATCTGTTGACCCGGCGAAGATTGAAGCAATACAAAGTTGGATGCAATCTAAGTCGGTGACCGAAGTACGAAGTTTTCTGGGCTTAGCTGGTTATTATCGGAGGTTCGTAGAGGGATTTTCTCGAATCGCTACTCCATTAACTCAATTGACTCGGAAAGATACAAAATTCGTTTGGAGCGAGGAATGCGAGAAGAGCTTCCAAGAGCTCAAGGGGAGACTTATTTCGGCACCTGTTCTGACGATACCATCTAGTTCGAATGGATTTGTCATTTACAGCGACGCTTCGGGCAAAGGGTTAGGATGTGTTCTCATGCAACATGGGAAAGTCAAAGCTTATGCCTTGCGACAACTCAAAGAAATATGAGAGGAATTATCCTACTCATGATCTAGAGTTGGCAACTGTCGTTTTCGCATTAAAGATCTGGAGACACTACCTGTATGGAGAGAAAGTGGAGATCTATACGGATCATAAGAGCCTCAAATATTTTTTCACTCAAAAGGAACTCAACATGCGGCAACGACGTTGGCTTGAGCTGTTGAAAGATTATGATCATACCATCCAATACCATCTGGGAAAAGCGAACGTGGTAGCTGACACGTTGAGTAGAAGATCATATGCGGGAATGAGTGCGATGATGTCCACACAAAGGCCTATTCTGTGTGAATTACAAAAGATGGAGATAGAGTTCAAGACTCCGGGGACCCATATGATGATGTCAAGTATACGCGTAGAACTAGCTTTGATTGATAAAGTTAAAGCTACTTAAGCTACATACCCGGAGCTGATGAATATAAGGAAGAAGATGCAAGAAGGTGCTATTCCAGAAGCAAGGATTGATGAAGAAGGAATACTTCGAGTTCACTCTAGACTTTGTGTTCCTAACGATTTTGACTTGAAGCATAGAATCATGATGGAGGCACACAACACATCGTTTGTAATCCATCCTGGGAGTACCAAAATGTATCATGATCTTCGACATACATTTTGGTGGAGCAATATGAAGAAAGAGATCGCGGAGTTTATTTCGAGATGTTTAACTTGTCAACGTGTAAAGGCGGAGCATCAAGTGCCGAAGGGTCCATTGCAACCACTGCAGATTCCGAAATGGAAGTGGGAACACATTACCATGGATTTTGTTACGGGTCTTCCCAAGGTTTCTCAAGGCATAGATGCGATTTGGGTTATTGTCGATAGATTAACCAAGTCTGCTCATTTCTTACCGATACGGGAGACTTATTCCCTTGAACGTCTTGCTCGTATGTACGTGAATGAGATTGTGAGATTGCATGGCATACCAGTATCCATAGTTTCGGATCGTGACCCAAGATTTACTTCACGATTTTGGATCAGTTTACAAAAAGCTATGGGCACGGAGTTACGATTCAGTTCGGCATATCATCCTCAAAAGGACGGACAATCGAAAAGGACTATTCAAACTCTTGAAGATCTATTGAGACTCTGTGTTCTAGACTTCAAAGGGAGTTGGGATAAGTACCTACCATTGGTGGAATTCTCCTACAATAATAGTTATCAGGCAAGTATAGGTGTGGCTCCATTCGAGGCATTGTATGGGAGAAAGTGTCGTTCTCTAGTGTGTTGGGATGAGGTGGGTGAGGCAACATTATTGGGACCGGAGTTGGTACGTATGACTACAGAAAAGATCCAAATGATCCGATAACGTATACAAACGACACATAATTGACAAAAGAGTTATGCGGATCTTCATCGAAAGGACGTGCAATTTAATGTTGAGGACCATGTGTTATTACGTGTTGCTCCGTGGAAGGGAGTTACGAGGTTTGGCAAGAAAGTAAAGCTCAATCCACGATTCATTGGTCCATTTGAGATCCTTGACCGAGTAAGAAATGTGGCCTATAGACTTGCTTTACCTCCAAGCATGTCTCGTGTTCATAACGTTTTTCACATATCCGTGCTTCGCAAATACGTGAAAGACCCAAACCGCATTATTGAGTTAGAACCAGACGAGATAGCCTAAGATTTAACGTACGAGGAGGTACCTGTCAAGATCTTGGATAGGAAAGAATATATTCTACGCTCAAAAGTTATACCTCAAGTAAAAGTTTTATAGAGAAAGCATGAAATTGAGAAAATGACCTGGGAGTTGGAATCGAAAATGAAAGCGAGGTATCCTCACCTTTTCGACATACCAGGTACGTACGTCAGTTTCGAGGACGAAATTTCATAAGGAGGGGAGGATGTAAGACCTCGAATTTTATAAATAAAGATTTAATTTTCTTTATATATTATTTTGAAATAGTAAGGGGTTGATTTAATTAATGTAGTAAGTTGTAGGTAAAATGCGCAAATATTTTAAAATGAACAAGTGGTTATAAAATATTCATTATTGTCGGGGAATATTCGTTTGGTCGTGAAATATTCTTGTTGTCGGGGAATATTAGTACGACGGCGCAGCCATTTGTGGGCCCCACAAAGGAATTACTGTCGGATATAGAAAGCGACAGAAATAACCTTTTTATAAATAACGATAAAACAGTTACCGTTAAACTGTTGAAATACCCGGGGATAAAAATACAGTAATATGCATTGTTGCACAGTAGCACACGGTATTGCACAGTATTTTGAATTATTGATTCTTACGTAAGAAGGCACTTACTCAATTATTTTTACAGTAATTACTGTTCAATATTTTATATTATTGACCCAATAATTGCTACGTTGATATTTTATATGATTGATTCAATAATTGTCACTGCACAGTATTTAACATTATCAAATCAATAATTCATATTATTTGAATAATATTATTAGATAGCATTATTGACAATGTCTAAGGAAGTTCTGTCTAGGAGGGGTTATTTAATTGCGCGTTAGTAAAGAGAAATTCTTATCGGAAGGCCCCCTCTTTCCTGGGAACGACCTGGTTGTCAATATTGTAGTTCTGTAATATTATTTGTGAATAATTAATTATTAATTTATATGATAAGAAAAAATATTTATTTTGTGGATATAAAAAAAAGTAATTAGTGCTGAGGTGTTTTTATCAGTATTTTGGTGTGAAAAATCATCCGTGAATGGATTTCAGCTATTTTCGGTTGAGATTTTGGAAAAACTTCCTTCTATAAAGTTGTAGAGAATTAAATTTCCCATGGAAAAGACATAATTTATATTTTTCTGATAAAAGGGCTATGTATTATGAATTATTGAAGTTTCAAAAAGAAATGTTTTTTTAAAATGGTGGGCCCCACTTTTGTCATTTGCTTGTTGAATGCTGATTTTTTTTTAAAATCTCATGAGCTGTGCTGGGAGAAGTCGTCGGGCGCAAAAGTCTACTTTGGCATCCTATGTTTTTTCTATAAATAAGGTGCTTAGGTTAGAATTGAAAATCACACCAGAATCAGAAGTTTTCTCTCTCTATAATATCGAGCGTATTTTTATGAGTATTTAGATACTTTGAGTGTTGCTATTCAGTGCAAGTTTCCTTCAGTATTATATCCGATATTCCAAGCAGAAGTAATATTCTTTTAAGGTAAGGGATGTTATTTTATTTCGTAAACGATGTTATTCTTTTCAATATCATTATACCAAAATATTGTCATGAATTTTATTATGAAATTCTTACTTTTTCGTCGGGGTTACTATTTACGTGTACGGCACTATTCACGTATACGGCATTATTTATGGAAAATTAAATTTTCTTCTATTTATCCAAGTTGCTTATTAAGGTTCCTATCTTTGATTGGATACAAGTTTTGAGCTCTATTCACTAGATTCGTTATTTATATTATTTTTCATCATTCTCAGTCCTAAATGGTGATATAACTGATTATCTTTGGCCTGTAGAGCAAAGATGAATGATTACCTGATGAATATCTTTGGCCGTAGTGCAAAGATGACACGTGTTAAGATGAACATGACCACTGGTGATACAAATGAATATCTTTGGCCTGTAGTGCAAAGATGAATATTTGATTCGAGATGTATATTGATTGATGTTACAGGGATAAAATATTGATGATGGACTTTTAAATCATAGAAGATAGTAGACTTCATTCTCTACTTAACTCTTCTAATGAATTGTTATTTTCGCTGCGAATATTGATCTAAAACTTGTTGTCCATAATATTTTATCTGAATTGTTGAAGACTAACGATAATTTATTTTTCATTATCTTAGTCATAATATTCTTTATTGGGCTAGTTGAGCTCACCCTTTTCATCTATTGTCCTCTTTAGAAAATGAGAATGTCGCAGGAACTAGTCGGGGGACAGAGTGATGGTCCGAGTTAAAGCAGTAGTAGTCTTCACTATTTCTAATAAATAGTGTGATAATAATTGTAATGAGGACTTAGTTTGAATGTTAATATTTTCTACATATTTGTATTGAGACTCACAGTTGTATGGTCGTATTTTGCACGACCGTGTGATATAAAAGATTGTATTTGAATTCTGTACCATGTATTTGGCGACTCAAAATGGGTTGGGTTGACTAGACCTATTCTGCAGGCGTCACAATAATTATAATATTGGCTCACTTATAATTTTGAAAAAAAAGATAATTAATTTCTAAAATAATTTATATGAATTTTTTCTTATAACTCGTTGTTTTACATATGTACGTTTTGA
This sequence comes from Panax stipuleanatus, assembly GCA_020205555.1. Taxonomy (NCBI): domain Eukaryota; kingdom Viridiplantae; phylum Streptophyta; class Magnoliopsida; order Apiales; family Araliaceae; genus Panax; species Panax stipuleanatus. The sequence goes on from CM035125.1 coordinate 120,905,228, forward strand.
CAATGGCTGAGCAAGTAATCGAAATAGCACCAAAAACTGACCAAACAGCACCGATTAAGTCACATTAATGGTTCTGGCGTAGACGCTTCCTCTTCTATTAATCCATTAATGATTAACTCTTCCTTATTTCTATTATACTACAAAAAATGGGCATCCAATGAAGGGACACACAAGAAATAGTAGATCACTCACAAGAGATTTATTGTGGAAAAAAAACTTTTCTTCACGCAATTTCTCACATTAGAGCTCCTCGCTAAAAGTATCATTCGCTAAGTTAGTGATTAAATATTTTTGTGAAGGATATATTGTGAAGAATATATTCTGCACAAATTATATATTGTAAAAGATTATTTTTGTTTGGGAGGAGATGATTTCTTCACAATTAACATTTTGAAATAACTAGTAAAATGTCTTCCTTCATAAATAACAATTTGCCAACAACATATTTACTTTAGAAATGTTAAATTTCCTTCACTAATTACATATTTTTATTTTTTTCTTATTTATCGAGAAGAAATTTCTTCGACAATACTGCTGTTAAATAATTAAATCATTGCAAATTAAAAATATTTTTAAAAATATTTATTAATTTGTAATTAACATCAAATAAAATATTATATTATATAAATAACCATTTGTATAATCCACAACTAAATATGTAATAATCAAGTAACAAAATATACAAGACTTGTAATCAAAACAAATGTAGGTGCCCCGAAGGCTATAGTACCTAAGATATTTAATCAACTTAATTATAAACTGCCACATACCCAAATATGAAAAATCTATCAAAAATTAATACAAGTTATTCTAACCAATAAAAAAATGTCTAGAATAAAAAACAAGATCTCATAAATAAAACTTTATCAAAGAATTAATCAATTATCTCATATAAAAAAAATCCAATGCAAAAGTGAATAAAATACTAACAATAAAAAAATAAGCACCAAAATTGAAATTATAATATTTAAAAATCTCTTACGTTGACTTTAAAAAGTCAACAATGATCAAATAATATGGAATATTCTCCATCCTTTCTATTATATAAGTCGTTTTAGAAGAATTTGTTTCCCATATTATAAGACGCTTTACATATATAGGAGAAAAAAACTAATCATTTCCTACTTTGTCCTAAAAATATAGAGTAATTGTGACTTGTGAGAGAGGAGGCAGATTAATTAATTAGTGTATGTATAGTAATGAAATTTGAAATTAATATTAGTAATTAATTAGAATTAATGAGACATATCTTAATATACGTGTAATTATGCCGACTTATATAATGGTAAGAGCATCTCCAAGGGGGCTAGCCATTTTGGCTCTTCAAAATACTATAAAATATTCAAATGTTATATTTGACATTCTTGGAGAGTGTGTCATCTCCAAGGGTGCTAGCTACTTGGCTCTCCATATAATTTTTTTATTCATTAAAAATGAAAATTTATCTTTTTCTAACTGCTATATTCCAATTTATCTTTTTCCAACGGCTATATTTCAATTTATCTTTTTCTAACGGCTATATTCCAACGGCTATATTGATAAGTACACAATATTCATGATTTTTTATTCCTTTACATTTGGTTTTATTACATGTTTCATGTGTATATGAGCTTAATAAGTTGTTTATTATTTTCAGGTGAATTAAAGCTAAAAGGATGGAAACAAGTTGATTTGGAGTTGAATTGAAGAGGAGTTTGACCATCAGTTGACTTTCTCAATATTTGGAGATTCCTACATGGAATTGGATTGATATTACTATTAAAATTAGGAGTTCTTTGGACTGAAATTTTATTTCCTTATTAGATTCTATTTCTTTATGGAAACTAGTTATAATTGTAATTCCTTTTAGGATTTGGATTCCTAGTTCTTATAGGATTTAGGCCCTTGTCTAGCACTATAAATAGAGGATGATAGTTAAGGTTTTATTCATTCAATCTTCTACCAACTATCATACCTCATTGAAGTGCAGACTTGGAGCATATCAGACTAGTTTCTTTATTCAGTTCTAAAGGGAGGTGGAACCTTGTTACAAGTAATTGATTAATTAAGTATTATTATTTATTCTTTCTTGTATGAAATTTCTTCTGATAATCTATTTTCATTGATTGCATGCTAATTGATCTAATTAATTTGATATGGCCAATTGAGTTAATTTAATCATTATCATATGCTAGATTAAGATTGGTATTACGTGTAATTGATATCTGTCTTCATCACAAGTAGTAAATTAGTGATACTAATTGTGGACAAGCTTTTGTGTATTGCTAAGATTATCAGAAAACAAGTTAAACAAATCGAGCTTATGTGTTTGTTGCTTGGATTAGCCTAATTCTCTATTTCTTAATGCTTCTATCATATTAAATCTAGAGAGCTTGTTCTAGGTTATATGCTAGTTGAATCTGGTGAAGAGCTTGTTTCATACAGTGAATATCTAAGGAGAATTTCGGATAGCAGAGCTTATTGTTATATAGGGTTAATAGTTTCATTGAAGGGTAAAGAATAATAACTTGATTAATTGATTGCTGTGCTTGGTGAAACTGAACTACAGAACTGAAGTTTTTACATATTTGGTTAATCTCTTTATTTAAATTCTATTTTTCTTAGTTTAAAATAATTTCAAAAATCCCTCATCTTTATTTTCTGTTAAAATAGTAGAATAAATCTAAAACAAACTTACTCTCTGTGGGATCGATCCTTACTTACTACTGTGCTAATTATTTAAATTCGTGAAGTAAAAGTGAGGTTAATTTAGGAGTGTAAACGACAGCTCCCAAATTTTGGCACCGTTACCAGGGAGTGTTATTTGTTTTTGTTTATTCTTTGTTTTCGTTTATTTTTAATATTTTCTTTTTATTTTTTTTTCTTTTTGTTTTATGACTCAATCCCCTCACTCTAATTTTGATCAAGAGATAGAGAAAATTGCAGATACAAAAGAAGCTCTTGTTCCAATACTTAAAAAGGAAAAGATGGTGGTGCCGAACAACAACCGGACTTTAAAAGAACTGGCTACTCCAGACCTTGATCAACCATCCCTGTGTATTAAATATCCTACCTTAGATGTTGCTTTTGAACTTAACTACGGACTAATTCGCTTTTTGCCTATTTTTCGTGGTCTAACAGGTGAAAATCCATATACGCATTTAAAGGAGTTCCATGTGGTGTGTTCCACGATGAAATCACAAGGAGTGTCAGAGGAGCAGATCAAACTTAGACTTTTTCCTTTCTCATTAGCAGATTTGGCTAAAGACTGGTTATACTATCTTCCTTCAGGATCGATACGATCATGGACTGATATACAAAGGCTATTCTTGGAGAAGTATTTTCCTGCATCAAGAGTTGCCGATTCAAGGAAGGAGATATGTGGAATCAGTCAGTTCAATGGAGAAACTCTCTATGAGTATTGGGAAAGGTTCAAGAAGTTGTGTTCCAGCTGCCCTCCCCACCAAATTGATGAGCAACACTTGATTCAGTACTTCTACGAGGGACTGATACCAACGGAAAGAAGTATGATCGATGCGGCTAGTGGAGGAGCATTAGTAGACAAGACACCGGAGGCTGCAAGAAATTTGATTGCAAACATGGCCGCTAACTCGCAACAATACGATCATGCTCCACAAAGGGTAAGTGAGGTAAGCACGAGTGAATTGGCACAACAGATTTCTAACTTAACTGCTGTGGTGCAACAATTAACAACAGGAAACATACCGGTTGCAAAAGTATGTGGAATTTACTCAAAATCAGGGCATACAACAAATGATTGTCCCATAGTGCAAGAGGATGTAATTGTTCATCAAGTTAATGCTGTGGGGACATTCTTCGGACAAAATCCACATCAATGTGATCCTTGGGCAGAAACTCACAATTTCGGATGGAGAGATCATCCCGACTTGAGCTATGAAGGTACTAGGCCACCAATGCAACCTGTCCTTTCAAGTATGCAGCAAGATCTTCAACAGACTCAACCTCAGTACCACACAGAAAACCAAGAAGTACCTGTCAATTCTGGGACATCTATGGAGGATATGTTCAAGGCATTCATGAGCCGAACACTACAGTTCATGAGTCAGACACAGCAGTTCCAGCAGGAGACAAGAACTTCTGTTCAAGATCTGAGGGATCAAGTTGGTCAGCTTGCAACCACAGTAGGAAGGTTAGAATTTCAAGGCTTCGGGGAGTTATCTCCTCCATTTGTTGAGAACTTTAGTACAATGGGATTTGACGAAAATGAGCAGGAGGATTCAGGGCTTACTCCAGGAACGGACTGTAATATGGAATTTGACGAAAAGAATGAACAAGAGGAAGAAGAGAATAATTTGATAAATTCTGCAGATCTCGACAAGAAAGACGTGGATTCATCTCCATCAGTACAACTAACAGAAACAAGGAGTGCTACACACCATCGTACCTTTACCATGGAATTGGACAATGCAAAGTTCCAGTTCAACGCAGATCAGGCTAAAAGGTATCTTGATAATATTAAATCTATTTTTGTTATTGATGTTGTGGATTATTTAGTGCAGGAATCTTTTGATCGAATACAATTATACGAGGAGAATTTGGTGGCTGGAAAGGAGCAAAATCATGAAGTACACAATGTTCCTCAATTAAGGAAGAAATTGTTACCAATCCACTTGAAGTTCACAACTCCAATTACATAGAACGAGAGGGAAGATGTCAAGCCAATGACAATAAATAAGGGCAGCTGCTTGGGGGGCAACCCAAGAAATCAGATTTGATTTTTCTATCCCTTTACTATTTAGTTTTTTTTATTTTTTTTATTTTTGCATGTAGTTCTTTCTTCTTTGCATGATTTTCTTACATTGGGGACAATGTAAGGTTTGAGTGTGGGGGGAGAGATTTAGGTTTTTTATTTTAGTGATATTGATCTGCTGATTTTGATAGGAAATAGGACCATCTAGATGCCTTTGAAGATTTTTGAAAAAAATTGGATTCCATGATTCTATTTGCCTATGTGTTCGAAGGTTAAGATCAACAAATGAGAATTAATGCTAAAAATTCAAAATCTGTTTAATGCTTAATTGGTTAATGATTGAGAAAAACTAAGTCATGATCCATAGTAATTGATTTAAATTGAATTTGTGTCTCATGAGCACTTGAACATGTGATATATGCTTAGTTGGCTAAGTTATCTGTGGAGTTGTCTATGTGCACTAATCTCATGCTCTAGAACTATTGAACTGCTTAAGCTTTTTGCAGGACCATGTGACAAAAAAATAATAAGAAAAATTGGAAACCAGTGAAATTATTGAAAAAGAAACACAAGAGAAGTCATGTGGTGGGATGAGATAGAGCGTAAAACGCACTCTCCCATAAACACGTGCGGATAAATGAGATGGAGCATAAAATGCACTCACTTACAAAAGAATGATTGAGGAAGGTGAAACGGAGCATAAAATGCATTCACCGAAAATAAAAAAAATTAAAATGAAAAGATTCTGATAAAAAATAAAGCGAAAAAAGTATATTTTGAGTTTTTGAGTGGTGTGCACGGTTTTTGCTCCATGGTAACTAAGTTGAGTAAGTATGTGGATCATAGACAAGGGCTTATGTGGTTACAATTTAACTTAATAAAACTCATTGGTGAAGTGGTGAGGTACTTATCTTGAGTTGATTGATGAAGCGTTGATCATGTTTTTGTGGGTTTAGTGTTGATAATCATGATTTGATCTTAAAATCTTTTGACGTTATGGTTGAGTAGAGTTTCTGGAAATTAAACTTTTAGTTTACACGAGGACGTGTAAAAGACTAAGTGTGGGGGAATTTGATAAGTACACAATATTCATGATTTTTTATTCCTTTACATTTGGTTTTATTACATGTTTCATGTGTATATGAGCTTAATAAGTTGTTTATTATTTTCAGGTGAATTAAAGCTAAAAGGATGGAAACAAGTTGATTTGGAGTTGAATTGAAGAGGAGTTTGACCAGCAGTTGACTTTCTCAATATTTGGAGATTCCTACATGGAATTGGATTGATATTACTATTAGAATTAGGACTTCTTTGGACTGAGATTTTATTTCCTTATTAGATTCTATTTCTTTATGGAAACTAGTTATAATTGTAATTCCTTTTAGGATTTGGATTCCTAGTTCTTATAGGATTTAGGCCCTTGTCTAGCACTATAAATAGAGGATGATAGTTAAGGTTTTATTCATTCAATCTTCTACCAACTATCATACCTCATTGAAGTGCAGACTTGGAGCATGTCAGACTAGTTTCTTTATTCAATTCTAAAGGGAGGTGGAACCTTGTTACAAGTAATTGATTAATTAATGATTATTATTTATTCTTTCTTGTATGAAATTTCTTCTGATAATCTGTTTTCATTGATTGCATGCTAATTGATCTAATTAATTTGATATGGCCAATTGAGTTAATTTAATCATTATCATATGCTAGATTAAGATTGGTATTACGTGTAATTGATAACTGTCTTCATCACAAGTAGTAAATTAGTGATACTAATTGTGGACAAGCTTTTGTGTATTGCTAAGATTATCAGAAAACAAGTTAAACAAATCGAGCTTATGTGTTTGTTGCTTGGATTAGCCTAATTCTCTATTTCTTAATGCTTCTATCATATTAAATCTAGAGAGCTTGTTCTAGATTATATGCTAGTTGAATCTGGTGAAGAGCTTGTTTCATACAGTGAATATCTAAGGAGAATTTCGGATAGCAGAGCTTATTGTTATCTAGGGTTAATAGTTTCATTGAAGGGTAAAGAGTAATAACTTGATTAATTGATTGATGTGCTTGGTGAAACTGAACTACAGAACTGAAGTTTTTACATATTTGGTTAATCTCTATATTTAAATTCTGTTTTTCTTAGTTTAAAACAATTTCAAAAATCCCCCATCTTTATTTTCTGTTAAAATAGTAGAATAAATCTAAAACAAAGTTACTCTCTGTGGGATCGATCCTTACTTACTACTGTGCTAATTATTTAAATTCGTGAAGTGAAAGTGAGGTTAATTTAGGAGTGTAAACGACAGCTCCCATATATTTTCATTTGTTATAAATAGATAATACATTTGGTGAATCCATAAAACTCATATCAATTCTCTCTAAAAAACTCATATCAATCCGTATAAGCTACTATGTCCAACAACATACGAATAATGCTTGAAATGCTTCATGCAGAAAAAGAAGAAGATGAGGAAAGAACGGCTATTGCGACGACTGCTGTTCAACATCATCTTCGGCGTAGGAATCAAAATCGTGTACCACGTCATGGTGGATCCACTATGAATCATCGTGTCATTAATCGCAATAGAGGTGAAGGTTATGATAGACTTTATCGCGATTATTTCTCTGATACTCCTACATATCCAGAGCCATTTTTTCGTAGAAGATTTCGAATGCGTCAGCCATTATTTTTATGAATTCAAGCAGCAATTGAAGCTCACGATCATACTTTCATTCAAAGACCTGACGCCGTTAGAATTATTGGGTTATCATCGCTCCAAAAAATTACAGCTGCACTTAGAATGCTCGCATATGGGGCATCTGCAGATTCAGTTGATGATTATGTTAGAATTGCTGAAAGTATAGCAATAGATAGTCTTAAACGGTTTGTGAGAGCAATCGTTGAAGTATTTGGAAATGAATATTTGAGACGACCAAATAATGAAGATATTTCAAGGTTGATGGTAGTTGCTGAACAACGTGGCTTTCCGAGTATGTTGGGCAGCATTGATTGCATGCATTGGAGATGGAAAAATTGTCCAACCGCTTGGCAAGGGATGTATACAGGTCATGTTCGTGAACCAAGCATTATTTTAGAAGCAATTGCTTCATATGATCTTTGGATATGGCATGCTTTTTTTGGTTTACCAGGATCATTAAACGACATAAATATTTTAGATCGATCCCATCTTTTTGCTGAATTTGCTGAAGGTCGTGGCCCCGAAGTAAGATATACCATCAACGGACATGAATATAAGATGGGGTATTATCTTGCTGATGGTATATATCCTTCATGGCCCACTTTTGTCAAGACTATTCCATCTCCTCAAGGGAACAAAAGGAAGTTTTTTGCTGCTGCACAAGAGTCTGCTAGAAAAGATGTTGAACAAGCATTAGGGTGTTGCAAGCTCGATTTGCAATTGTTTGTGGACCATCGCGATTTTGGGATGTCGACACAATGAAATATATAATGACGGCATGTATAGTGATGCACAACATGATCGTTGAAGATGAACGAGAAACAAGTTTTACAGATTTCGACTATGACAGAGTCGAGGAAACTCCAAATATTTCATTGTCTCAAAATTGACCTAGAGAAATGATTGAGTTTATACAGGTACATCAACAGATGCGAGATAAACATACTCATATTCAACTGCAAAATGATCTCGTCGAGCACTTATGGCAAAGGCATGGTGGAGATATGGATTAGATCTGATTGTGAGTTGGTAACTTAGTATTAAAGGAAAAAAAGTTGAATAAGTTAGTTGATTCGTAATTGTTATTAAATTAAATAATTATACAAGAGATCAACATTTGCCTATTTTTTCCAATATTTTCGCTTTGAGAGAATTGTAATATTCAGTTTGAATCGCATCCATCTTACTAGTATCAATGCCAAGGATCATTTCTTCATAAAGTCTTTCTTCTCGCTCTTCCTTTCTTCTTTCTCGTTCTTGCCTTTCCGTTTCCAATCTCAACAACTTATCAATTCGTTCATTTCTTTCAATTTTTGCAACCAATTGTGCTTCTTTTAATTCAAGTAGGAGTTCTTTTATTTCTTCATCTGCAACTTCTTTTTCCTTTCTTTTTGCCTTGTTGAACAATTCTTTTGTGGCTTTTCTTCCCATTAGTCGTTCCAAACTAAGCTCCACATTAAGCACATCATTCAAACTCACTGACTCTGGAGTAGATGGTGAGGAGGATGCAGGCGAAGCATTGTGTGACGTTTTGGATTTTTTCTTTGATATATTTAAGGCAAATTTGGGTGCATTTCACAATTCAGTCCAACAATGGATAAACGAAAATGCCTTATTCTGTAGGCTCTGGTACATGTCCATTGCTTGACATACCTGTAGCACCAATAAACCCTTTAAGTTGAGACTAAAAGAAATCCACAAACCCAATTCACAAGTAGTGAAAAAGAACAAATCAAAGCCAATGAAATGATCCAAACCCTTTATAAGTTGAGACTACAAGAAATCCATAAAATTTAATATTGAAATTTACCTTATCTTGTTCCGATACCCCGCTTTGATTTCTTCCTTCTATTTGGTTATAGTATCCTTGAAACTTACTTACGGCAAGTTGGATTGAAGACCAACGATTCATCAAAGAATTCGGATTCCTATCGGAAAAGAATTCCCTATGCTCATGAAAATAGGTAGCAATTCGATTCCAATATATTTGTTGCGTTTGATTGTTCCCTTGTATAGGATCCGTGCTAACATTCAACCAAGCCGAAATAAGTAACAAATCTTCCTTTGTAGACAAATTTTTTGTTCGAGGCTTTTTTTTTGTAGTAGCATCAAGAGAACAAACTTGTGATTGATTAGGCAACACATCTTGTGGAGTCGAATGTAGCGAAATTGGAGGTGTTTGTGATAAATACATGTCATCGTGATTACCATATCGACCATTGTTGAGCAAATTTGTGTAAGATGAATCCATGATATACAACTGAAAAGATGGACACAAAAGGAAATTAGAGTAGAAGATAAGACAAGTACGTTATTTTTTTTGAACAAAGCAGGGCAACTACTTTGGCTTCCATGATTCCATCCATGGTTAATTTTTATTATTATTAAAGAGATGAAGCCATCCAACTCATTGGATCAATGCATCAATACAAAAACTTGCGTGTCTCAGACATCACTTGACAAATCAATCTAACCAATAGAAACACGAAGAGAGACTAAAAAGAAGAAAAAAATTGCAGAGTAGCTGAAAGCTTGAACGATGAACTAATCCAGCCATCCATGGTTAATTAGTATTAATATATGAAGAACAAAAGAAATTGCTTCTACCATATAATTGTCAGGTTTCAAGAAATAGAACAATTATGAGAACCATATCAAATTTTTACCACATCAAAATCCAACATCTTTTTTCTCGTTAATAAGTATGATCTATACAGCTCAAGCCGGCAGTGATCTTGACTTTCATACAAAACATTACATCTAAGTAAACTAAATAAAAAACAAACAAAAGGCCAAATAATTTACAATAAACTCCAAATTCTGCAAATCAAAGGGTCACAAGTAATTGAAATGGGTGGAAATCACAAGAAGTAACCTGAATAGTAGCCCAAACAGCCACTGCAAGAGGAACCCAATTGGAGAGAGAAAAGACCCATTTCTCAATTGACCAGAAAACTAAAACCAAAGGAATTGCAAAGGGGAGAAAAGGCTTTTCCACCAATAACTGGTTAAAGAAGTCTATAGCATCATTCAAATCATAACTCCTCTTTCTCCTCACCATTTTTAACAAATACTTCAAAAAAAAAAAACCAATTCAATAACGAATTTCCCTTCTCAGCAGCAACTTCAACTTGAAAAAAGAATGATTTTTCCAGCTTAACAGATCAAAAACAGAAATACCCATATAATAATTTTGTCTGGAATGGAAGTATTAATGATTATATACTTGGAAATGGAAAAGAATGATCAGTTATTTTGGCGTAACAAAAAAAATAAGAAGATAAAAAGAGCCGAGGGAATGTATAGATATTGTGAACTCTTCTTTTCGTAAACTTCAATATATCAGGAAGAACAAAGCCAATTTCTTTCAATCTTCTATGACTAATTTGGGTATTCCTAAAATCGCACAAAAAAAACCCTAAACTCATTCTATCAAAAATAATCAGAAAATTCCAAATCAAAAGCCTAAAAGAAATCAAGAGGAAGGAAGAAATTGAAACATACCTGCGATGGAGAAGAGGAAGCCGTTGGAGATGAAGCCCAGGAAAGGAAGCTTGGAGGACGACCCAATTTCTGGTCTTGATTTGAACCAGAAGAAAGAGAAAAAAAATTAAAAAAATGGAATGCTGAGCCAAGTGAACTCGTCAACGAAGGCGAGGGAATGAAGACTCGCTACCCATGTAGCGATCCACGTAGCAGCGTTGGAGGGCGTCACTAGCCATTACTCTCGCCATATTTGACATTCGGAAGCTTTAGCGAGGAGCGTTGGAGATGCTCTTATATAGCACTATTTTGGGCAGCTGGGCTTAGTGGTTCTATTTACATTAACAGGCCCATAACCCAACGCACTTTTTAAAGAGTTGTAAAGAATATTTCGATTAATGTTTTACAGTTTTGAAACGGTGTCGTATATTTCGGCCAACCCCAGTTCCATAGCTGTTAAATTGGTCATTTGGGTTTAGGGTTTCAGCAGCTCCAGGGGGAAGAAGAGCAGCAAGAACACAGACATCAGCCATGGTTCTCAAGTACGCCTCTCCTATATTTCTCTGTCTATATATATACACATGTAAAATGTATGTATGTTCGTTTACTTATTGCATTTCTAATGATTTGTTTATCAGCGCTAAAATTCATTTATTTTCCATGATACTTGATGGCAATATATATATCAATCATATATGATTGTTTGGTTTTTAGCTTACTGATTGTGCGTGCTGATTTAGCTTCTCAATCATGCTCGTTTGAAATGTCTGAAATGCTTAACAAAAATACCTTTAATCTAACCATAGTCTTAGTAGACTGTAGATCTCGAAATGCTCAAGATAGTTTCTTTTTTACAGAAACTTGGAAAACTTATTTATTTTTCCAAGAAAATTATGGAAATTTTTGCTGCCTTGGCAATGTAGAACCTCTAGAGCTGGGATTTGAATGTCATTGGATGTGGGCGTAGTAAACTGTTGTTTTAATTTTATTTATCATAGTGGGGTTCAGAGTAACGATAGAGTTGTTTGTATATTTTAGATTTATAAAATGGGCCCAAAGTCTAGTATACAAAGACATCAAGTTCTCTAACTCAAAACGTGTAATCCGGTGTATTGAGAGTTGCATGAGGACCTGATGAATATGAAGATCCACACAAGATAAGCAAGCTCAGAAGAAGCTAGTCATAAGACAAGTCTAGAATAAGGTTGTGTTTGATTAGGTCTTAATGTCTCTTAATAGGTGTGTCTCTGATTTGGTAAGAGGCAAAACTTGTTTGGTAATTTTTTTTATGCCTCTTAATCGGTATGGTTCAAAAATAATTCTAAATCATTTAGAGCTCCATCTGAGCGAGTTTATATTTTTTTTGACAAAAATAACCTCAACAATATTACAAAATCATTCGTTTATATCCAATACAATTTTAACCCTACTGATTTCTCCCGTTTCCTTCACTCTGCCGCTCCTGTCTGTTGCTCTTCTCCTTCGCTGGTAAATCTTCACTCCCTTCTTCATCTATTGTTCGTTATTTCTTGATTTTTTCTTATTAATCTTCTTCATCTATTGTTTATTATTGCTCTATTGGTGATTACTGTAAAAAAAAATTGATTTCAAACCTTTTTTTTCAAATTTCCTTCACTGTTGTGGGTATTTTTTGTTGGCATCCCAAAATCAAATATTAGATTTTTCTTCTCGTGTATATGTTAGTTTGCACCACGAATCACTTGCGTCTACTTTCTTGTATAAGTGTGCTCTTGTCCTTTGCATTTGTCTAATTTGTTTTTCTTGGGCGCCTGGACTTGGAATACTGTTGGCCATTCATTTTTCTGAAGTCACTGAAGATGTTAGTTATATGGCGTAAGAAATCTTATACACCCTCTCAATTAAGTACATATACTTTGCTAATTTGGAATAGGGATTGGAAAAGGTGTCCGGATATGATTCCACATGATATTTGTTGGATGAGAAAGAATAGAATTGGCGGTATTGGGAAGGAAGTCTATGACCTATAGCATATATTCCTTCTCTTTTATTATGTCTTATTTAATTTTGGCATCATGAGGTGCTTCTGGCTGCTTCATTGAATTTTGTGGATATTTTGGGTGCATTTCCTATAGGATTATAATTTTGGTTTTCTCAAGTTTTTTCTGTATAGACGTAGTGTTTTTATGAGGGGATCTTAGGTTTCATTTTCTTTTTTGTAATACATTGTGTGTGCATAGGTTTACCTATCAAAAATAAAAAATAAAATTAAAAATTTACAGCTTATATAAGCTGCTTGACTAATTTCCAAATCTTAGAAAAGCTATAAATTATAATATTTTCAGCTTTGAATAGTCATTAACATGCTATTTGATAGAGGTACTTTGTTTATATTTGAAAACTTTTGCCATTTTGGTTGTTTTTCTCTTGAGTTAATTTGGGGAGAACTCTGCTCATAAACATGTCTTGAAAACAACCCATTTTCAAGGATAAGATCTTTAGAATATACCACCCTGTGCTACATTGTGTTTTTGTCCCATTATGTAATATATAGTGTTCTAAAACAATATCAAGGAGACCGACCAACCATTTGACAACTACATTATTCTGAAAGGAAAAAAAGAAGAGATAAATAAACATAGTATGTATACATGGTTTTCATCCATTATGACTTAATAAATACATTTGGTGCACTACTTTTACATTATTTTGTTTATTTCTTTTTATTAATTCTTATGCAATTACCTGATGCAGAATCTTCAAAATAGTCAAAAGCAAGAAGCAGCTAAGTATTGTAATTACACTATTGTTTGTTGATGTTGAAAACGTATTAGGAAAGTTTACTCGTGTTAAAGCTTAGATGAAAAATAGAGAAGAAAATGGAGAAGTTAAAGGAGGAAGGGAAGCCTATGCAAAAGAGTATGGCCGAGGTATTAATTGCATTCCATTATTTTGTTCTTTCACATACCCCAACAATGATTTTAGTTTAATACATAAGGTTGAAAATTAGTATTTTTGAAGATAATACCCCTATGATGGAAACCAGCTATGTAGCCATGTTATTATGAAAGTTTTTTTGGTGCATATGATTATATGAGTTTTCTTTGCTACGTACATATTAGATGATGCAAGTATAACTTATTAACAAGGCTTACCTTTGTTGAACATTTTTTCTGTTAAATCTAAGATGAGAGGGAAAGGTATGATAATTATATTGTGTCTGTTGGAAAGTGGGGAAAATATATTTTTTCATTTTTTGAATTAATGTTTTTTAGCCTTTTATTGGAGTATAAAAATATTCTCCTGATCATCATCCTGACATGATGCAAACACATTGGATTTTTCCTGCAAATAATTCATGTTAGATAATGTTTAATTAATAGATTTTGAAATATGATATGTGAAATATGATAAGAATTAAGAATTGTACTATATGTGTGTGTGTGCGTGCGCGCGCTTCTTAATTTTCTTGTGCTTTACTTGTTTATTATTAATATCTTAAACATGTTTCATTTTTGAATGTTTATTTGTTTGGACTTATCAGGAATTCTCAAGTGAGTAAAATTTATAATATAGTTCTCCATTTTATGTTTCGGGAATACATGAAGCTACGTCAATGTTAGTTTAAATAAAGCTATTTTTAGGTATATTGAAGCTAGTAAAGCTCGGTTTAATAAGTTTGAAGGTTTTCATCCAGTTTCTTTAGTAGCACAGACTGTTCTTTTATATGTTTTTGAGAACATATTGAAAATGCTACATCCTTTCATGACTTACGTGACTTAAGAACTGTGGCAAGTTTAGATAATTGATTGTAAAGATGATGAATAATTATATAACAGATCATTTTATTTAGTTGATAATATTTGAGTTTTTTTTTTGTATTTATGCCATAATTTGTGATGGAGTTATTGAGCAACAATTTATTTTATTTGTAAAATAATTTCGACATTTGTTACATAACAAGATTGTCAATAATGAATTTGGCAATGATACAATCAAAGTCTATTTTGTTACCAAATGGCAACGTATAGTGTCGTTGCTAATTAACAACTTTCGTTTCTCTCGAAACAATTAGCATGGAACAATATCGTTACTAATTTATCATAATTATCCATAACAAAACTAATGACAACGAATAATTTTGTTACAAATTAATATATGATCGGTTTTTTTTTGTACATTTAGCAATGAACATCGTTGCCAAAAAGTATATAATCAGCAACGAAAATTAGTTAAGACAACAAATTTTATACTGTTTAGCAATGACAAACATCGTTGGTGAATGTGTATCAAACGCAACAAATTTCATTTTCGTTGACAAGAAAAAAGTTTCTTTTCGTTGCCAATTCGGCGGATTTTGCAACGAAAGTTGCTTTTCAGTAATAATTTCTTAATAAATTTGCTACAAAACATTTCGTTGCTAAATGATTTATGATTTTACACGAAAACAAACATTCGTTGCGAAATATCTCACTTTCTGTAACGAAAATAATAATTTTGTTGCTAGACAATTAGCAACGCTCATTGAGCAACGAATGGTCCAACGATAAAAAAATCGTTGCAAATGACCTTTGGCAACGAAATTTCACACATATAGTAACGAAAATCGTTTGTTGCAAAATTATCATTTTTTGTAGTGTGGTTTGTCTGATGACCAGCTCGGAATCTCCAAAGACCAATAAGTGTTTGATACCCATGGATTGGGCTAGTTTCAACCCCAGTATACAGCCTTTATACTCGGCCGTGTTGTTGGTGTTGCCAAATTGAAGTTTGGTAGCCACAAGATATTGATCACCTGTACCAGAGATAAGGACTGCCCTAGCTCCGGAATCTTCCATGTTTACCGCTCCGTCGAAATACATTTTCCATGGTTGGACTGTATTCTCTGACTGGAGTTGTTGAATTGTCATAATCCTATCATCTGGGAAATATGTCTCCAGGGGCTCGAACCCTCCTGAAGGTGCTTCTGCTAATTGATCTGCAATGCCTTGGCCTTTGATAGACTTCGAGTCACGTAGACAATGTCGAACTACTATAGAATCAACTGCCATTTGGATAGCCGGCAATTTAACATTGGTTTGTTGAAGACGTATTTGAGTGGATCCAGGCGGGATGTGAGATACGTCGTATGCCCATGCAAGTAGTGTTGCAATCTCATGGCGGCCCATGCTAATGCGCATCATATTTTCTCAATCAGGGTGTACTTTTGTTCCCCGCTACTGAATCTTTTGCTGATGTAGTCGATAGTTCTTTCTTTGCTACTATCATCCTTCTGTCCTAGCATACAACCCATGACATTGGCATTGACGGACAGGTACATGAATAAGGGAACTCCATCCCTTGGAGGTACCAAAACAGGTTCTTCGACAAGCTGCTTTTTGATGGCAAGGAATGCTTGTTGACAATCCTCATTCTATTTGATGGAGGAATTCTTCCTTAACAGCTTGAAGATAGGTTCACAGGTTGCTGTGAGTTGGGAAATGAATCTGCTTATGAAGTTAATCTTTCCCAGGAATCCCCGTATCTCCTTCTCTGTACGAGGTACAGGCATTTCAGTAATGGCTTTGATCTTGGCAGGGTCTAACTCAATGCCCCGATTGCTCACCAGGAATCCTAGCAATTTACCTGCTTTGACGCCAAAAGCGCATTTGGCGGGATTTAGCTTGAGGTTGTACTTGCGCAACCTGTTGAACAGCTTCCTGAGATGGCCTATGTGATCATCCTCCCTCCGGGATTTGATGATGATGTCGTCAACATAGACTTCTATTTCTTTGTGCATCATATCATGAAAGAGGGCCATCATAGCTAGCTGATATGTTGCTCCGGCATTGATAAGGCCGAAGGATAGTCGTCAGTAGCAAAAAGTTCCCCAGGGAGTGATAAAAGCGGTTTTCTCCCGGTCCTCTTCAGCAACCATGATTTGATGGTAACCAGCAAAGCAATCCACGAAGGAATACATGACATACTGCGCAGTATTGTCGATCAGGATGTGGATAAAGGGTACCGGGAAATTGTCCTTGAGGTAGGCTTTGTTTAGATCCCGGTAATCCACGCAGACTCGTACCTTCCCTCCTGTTTTAGGCACGGGGACTATGTTTGACAACCATTCGGGATATGTTGATACCATGATGATCCCGGCTTTGAATTGTTTTATGACTTCTTCTTTGACTTTGAGACTCCACTCAGGTTTCAATCGCCTGAGCTTTTGTTTAACTGGTTTGAACCCTTCTTTGATGGGCATTCGATGGATGACAATATCAGTGGATAGACCGATCATTCTTCATGCGACCATGCAAACACATCCTGGTACTGTGTCAGGAGCTCGATCAGGTCGACTTTTTGATCTGATGTGAGGTCTGAACCTATTTGAATTTCTTTGATGGTTTTAGAGGTTCCTATGTTGATGGTGTAGGTTTGGTCGAGGTTTGGTTTGGGTTTGTCTTTGACCCATTCCTTGATCTCCTCTGGCACCTCATAGTCACCTTCCTCCTCTTGATCAAGATCCTTCAAGTCGAAGCTCAATCTTGCATCACAGTCGGAATTATGTTGACAGGTTGGCATCTCATTAGCAGAGACACACATATTCAATACTTGGGTCCTGAAAACAAAAATGCTTTCATTAATATACACAACTGCTTAAATACACATGGTATTTGTAAAGCATGACAAAAGTTACTGCTCCAGCTATGCAAGAAAAAGTAAGCAGTAAATGAAAGCATGATTAAGGGCAGATTGACTGTCTGCCCCTTTACCCTTTTCGATTGAGGCAAGGGATACAACTCCAATTATCCAGGGTTAGACCCTCATGGATAGGGAGGATGCTGGAAGTATGCTCGTCTGTCTCGTCTTGGATGATAATTGAGACATCCTTTAGGATAGAGCCGAGGTTTTTCTAGAGATTGTTCCTCTGTTTGCTTTGAGGAAAGTGAGCATGATCTTCGTCGTCACTATCTGGGAGTTCATCATTCATCCCTTCGTAATTGATAATGACTTTCATGTTAGCGAATGGGTCTCGTCATCCATACATGATCTTTTCTTTTCCCTTTTCGCTATCTGCCTCCGGCTTGAGGGCTTTCCTTTCATGGACATGTATGATTGAAAGAAATAGCATGGCTGATACCCCAGTAGGGATCTTCCTCGTAGGTTTCACCCATCCGACATTTGTGAGGTTTGGGAGCAGAATTGTAGAGGCATGAGCCTTGAGATGTTTGTGTGGATTCCGGTAGTTTGACCTTGATGAAAATCCCAATCCTGCTCTTCCCATCTGACTTGGGATTTGAATTGGCATCTTGATGCCTTGCTTGTTCTTTCCTAACCCTTCTCCAAGGCTGGAAGCCCGAAGACACCATTTCTTGGCCCACGGTCATTACTTCAGTGAAGACTTTAGGCTTTAGGGCTGGTGCCCCAATCGATAGGTATTGAATATCACTCACCTCTAGAGCTTGAAAGCTGGCAGGTTCAATCCCAGTGTCCAGGCTAATCATTGGCATGTCCCCATGTATGTAGGTAGGGTATTCCGGTTCGGCATTGATCGTGATGAGGCTGCCGTTGATAATGTACTTGAGTTGCTGATGGAGGGTGGATGGAACAGCCCCGACCATATGGATCCATGGCCTGCCCAACAACAAGTTGTATCCGGTGGCTATGTTGAGCACCTGGAAAGATACATAGAAGGTGTGTGGACCAATTTCTAGAGGAAGCTCGATTTCCCCCAAGCCTGGCGGCGAGATCCATCGAAAGCCCGGATAACCATGTGACTGGCTTTGATCTGGTTTGGATTGATCTTCATTCTTTCCAATGTGTCGTATGGACAAATGTTGATGGAAGATCCTCCATCAATAAGCACTCCTCCGAATACGTATCCAGAGGACATAACGGCTATATGCAGGGACTTGTGGTGGCCTCTTCCTTCAGCCGGGATATCATCGTTTGTAAGGAAATCACATTATTGTTGAAAATGTGTTCTATCACGTGACGGAATTTCTCTGTGTCTATCATTTGTGGCAGATGGGCTTCTTCTAGCACTTTCACTAGGATGCTACGGTGATCCTCTGATGATAAGACCAAGTCAAGGATAAAGATTTGCTTGGGTGCATCTTTCAAGCTTTGCACTATCTTGATTTCATTGTGTCCCATTTTGTTGAGGAACTCTTTGATCTTTTCTTCAGCTACCTTTTCTTTTGCTTTGGTAACTGGTTTAATCACCCGCTGAGGCAGGTATAATGGATTATCCTTTGCCATGATTGTAATGTTGTTTGAAGTAGAGCTTTTAATGTCCCCGTAGTTCCATGGGACCTTCTTCAGACTGGTGATTTGATACTGAGGTCTGAAGGGCAAAATTAGGGGTTGAGGCGCAGCCACCTTCACAGGATTTTGTTTGTCTTGGACCCCTTTCCCTGTCAGTACCAGGGGTGTGAGGATTGATTCTTTATCGCATGATATAATAGCCATTGTGTCCTGGTACCATGCATTGGGTATCCATAGGCTATTTTTATCTGAAATATCGAGGATTTGATCTCCTCTGATCAGGTGGCCCCTTTCAATAAGGTCTTGAATCAAGTTTCGAAGAGCCCAACAATCTTCTGTATCATGACCGGGTGAATTGGAAAGGTACTGACATATATGATCAAGTTTGAATTTCCAGCCTTGAGGGTTCAATAGAGGTAGCAAGTTTTCAACCATTCCCTCATTGATCAACATTTGTAGGATTTCTTCCATTGACTGATTCAAATTGGTGAAATTCCTTCGAAATAGGAACTTCCTACCTGCTTGGACACTTGCTTCTTCGACCCCCATGTCAGTCCAGGGTGTATGTTCACAAGTCCGGCTATGATCTTGATTGGAATTGACTTCCGCTGTAGGAGAGCGACTGTCAATAGATTGATGGACTTGCTTTAACATCTTTCGGGTGAGTTGATGTTGGTAGACGACCAGTTCAGCCAACTGCTCGATTTGTTCCTTGATAGACTTAATTTCTTGCTCTATCAGGAATTATTTTTCAAAAGCTTCCCAACTCATTGGGCTGATATTGTTGGATTGAGTTGATTCTTCAACATAGCGGAGGTACTTGGATCCTTCTCCACTTGAAGTGTTGATCATATTGACACTCTCCTCCCTGTACTGTGGGAGAGGGTTATCTTGGACATGCGGTTGATCGGGCTTTGTGACCACAATCTCTCCGTTATCAATCAAATCTTGGATATTGTGCTTGAGGGACCAACAGTCTTGGGTGTCATGGCCTGGTGATCCGGAATGATAAGCACATTTCTTGCTAGGGTCGAAGTTCCTTGAATTAGTGTTAGTTGGCCGAAGGAGTTGGCCAATCTTCTTTTGAGCTGTCATAAGTTTGAAGACGTTCTCGAGTGAATCCCCTAGTGGGGTGAAGATCCTTCTTCGCCTGACCTCCATGTTTTTCTGGAATGAAGGATTTGAAGGCTGGGTTACAGCTTGGAAAGGGGTATAGTTCCTCCTTTGAATGGGCATATTGTTTGAATTGCCGCTTGAATTTTGTCCTTGTAACACTAAGGAAACTTCTTCATCTTTCTTTTTGTGGACCTTCCGGGGATTACTCACATAATTTCCGGATTGGATATGCTCAGCAACAGCTTCGAGTGTCGTTAGGTCCTTTATTTTTCTGGACTTGAGTCCCATTTCGGCCTTTTCACCGTGTTTGATCATTTCAGAGAAAGGTTTTCCTATGTCTGCTAGGACCCTTTCATAATAAGGAGCTTCTTGAATATCGATGAAAGTAATGACTATTTCAGATTCTATCATGGCGGGGGTGACTTGTGCTGCGACCCGTCTCCATCGCTGGGCATATTCTCTGAATGATTCAGTGTTATTCTTCCTGATTTTGGTAATTTGATACCGATCTGGAGCCAGCTGAGATTGGAAACTGTACTGGCTGAGGAAGGCATGGGCCAATTCTTCCCAACTGTGGATTTTGGAGTTGTCCAGACGGGCATACTAGGCTCTGGCTTCTCCAGTTAAACTCTTCTGAAATAGCTGCATTCAAAATTTCTCGTCCTCAGCATAGGATCCGAGTTCTCCAATGAAAACCTTCAGGTGTGTATAAGGATCCCCTAATCAGTCATATTTCTTGAAATCAGGGACTTGGAATTTTTTGGGATACCGAGCCCCGGGAAATATGCATAGATCTGAGTAGTTGACACTGCCAAATGCCCCAGTTCCTTTGATAAACCAGAGGGTTTCTTCCATTTGTTGCATTTTCTTGAGAATGTCACCAGCTTCCTGTTCTTTGCTTAGGATGGTGATTTCTGGAGTTTTGTTAGTTGTATCCTGGTTCTGGGGTCTAGGAATCTAAGTTTCGGCCTTTTCTGTATCTTGACCACCAGTACCACTACCAGATGCTCCTGGTTCTGGATGAGTTTGAGATTGTTTTTCTTTGAAGGCCTTGCTTTGCTCTCAAAGGAAACCGGCTAGCTCGGCTATCTGATTTTTTAATCCTTCGAATTCTCCCCTAGACACAGGGGTGGATTCTAGTGTAGCACTTGAAGCCATGTCCGTAGATGGACTGGGTGCTTTTCTGGCCTTTGATCTAGTGATAGGACCAATTTTTCCCTACCTACACCAAAACGTAGACGTGTCAGTTTGCTGTGATAGGTAATGACATGATGCATTTATGATGTGTGTTTTTTAAGTTTATCCTGCAAAACCGAAGTTAGTTGTTTTGATGGCAGGATGATAGGATATTTGACAGGAAAGTAAACCTTTCATTATTGGCATTTACATTGTGCTCCTCAGTAATTGGAGACTTGACATGGAATTGAAAAAGGAAGGCATGAAGAAGCATCTCGTCGAATTCGGTTGATCAGAAGCTAACATATCCTAGGTTACTCTCGCGACTTTTGTTTTGGCATGAAGGTTCCCAGATCATCGCAATCTAGGTGGTGCATTTTCAGGAGGCAGCCACGGAGACTTAGTCGTCCCTAGAGTCCTTACTTATCACCGACTGGCTTAGTCTCCTGGTGGAGGAACTCACAGCATACATTCACATACATCGGCCTTACCGCTTATGCATGCAATGACAGTTCGTGCGAAGCACTAATATGGGTGCGAAGCATTCATTCTCATTCATTCAATGTAAAGGCATAGCATTCATACATTCAATGAAAGATGCAGCATTCACTCATCCATTGACTGTGAAGACGCAGGATTTCACGCATTTAATAGTTTTGAAAGGGAAATGTTTGAAAAGATTGAAAGCGGCCTAAACCTTCTATTGTCCCCAGTAGAGTCGCCACCTGTCGACGTTGGAAAATTTAAGAAATACCACGGGTCGGTTTAGAACCCGGTTTTCCTCAAATCAACCTTCCTAAGTTATCTCTACTCTTATTCTTTTTATTGTGAAAAAGGTTTTGAAGGGTTTTTTAGGAAAGAGGCCAACATGTGTATATGTCGACGATTTGATTTAAATAGAGTCGTCAGTTGGTAGTTTTAAAAATGGATGTACCAACTCAACCAAATTTGATTTGAAAAGAGACCCAATTTGCTGGACACTGTCGAAACTTGATCTTTGAAATCGGAGTTTTGAGTTCGGGGGCTTGGTTAAGTGTGGGGAAGGTGTTAGGCACCCCATAACTCCTGTGTAAACACGGTACCACAATCTTTTCAATATTTCCCTTAAAACTGAAATACGTGAGTGAATGCTGTTTTGAAAATTGGGCCTTTTGATTGATTGATTGAAAGCTTTGACAGACTTCGTTGAGCCTATATACGAAGGGATTGATTTGAAAATCAGTCTTTGATTTGATTTACAAAAAGCATTTAATTTGATTTGCAAAAGCTTTTGAATTGAATTGACAATGATATTTTGAAAGCTGTTTATCAAACCCTACGCTGATATAGGAATTGAAACACATCGCCACTTTCAATTCTATCTTTATAGCCTTAAGGCTGCATGCAAATGGTGATTTGCCGGGCTGCGAAGCATCCTCGACCACAGAAATATAAAGTGCCGGTCTCCTCATGGGTATGAAAACCATCGGAGGGACACTGACACGACAATCTATATTTTCACAATGTTCAGACCTTAAATCCAGATAACCGTTTTAAGGTATGTGCATGTACATTTTACAGAAAAACTAGCAGGGTACATCTGTAAAATCAGAATTTGTCCATCGTGGGAATCAGATCCCGACCGATTTGATCGTGAATCCCACGATTTCTAGGCTCACATATGAGTAGCCGGAAAACCTGCACAGTTCAAATTTGTACAGAAATAGATAAATAATCCCAAAATTACCAGAACCGAGGATTCATTCAGTAAATTCTAGTTCGCACGGCTGAAGCGTCTCGTTCCCACTAGGTAGCGATCTAAGGGACGCGAAGTTGCTTTTGAAGCAGAAAATGTAAAAACAACTAGATTTAAAGAAATCTCAGCCATTATAGCTTCCAGGTTCTGTCGGGACCTGTTTGAACCGTTGAAAGCTAGAATTGGCGAGACATGGATAAATCTAGTTCGCCCGCAGATATGACAATGCAGATTCATATACAAATGAATGTTAAATGCAGCAATTGAATAAATTAAGTTAAACAATATATATAATTAAATATATATAAAAGCTGTAAAGGGCGATGAGTTTTCACTCGCAAGCCCGGATTAGAATTGAAATATATATGTAGATATATATATATTGACAGAAACGTAGTCAATCAAGACTGGAAAGATGACCAGTGATGGTGAAGGCTGCTTATATATGTATAAATATATATAAAAGCAGTAAAAGGCCACGAAATAGTCCAGGCCGAACTAGAATGTAAATTGCAGAAAAGTAGTCGACCAGTGACTGGGGAGAGCACCTAGTATGGCGAAGTGTGCAAAAATAGTCTAATGGCCACGAAATAATCTAGGCCGACTGAAAATATATAAATAAATAAATATATATACATATATATATATATATATATTGCCAGAAATGTAGTCAACCAGGACTGATGTGAGTACTAGTGATGGTGAATGTCGCTTATATATGCGTATATATATATAAAAGCAGTAAACTACCTTGGATTTGAAATCCGGGCTTGATATAATTGAAATGTTAGTACATTTACAGTTAAATATATACAAAAAAGGGCCAAACCCGGACTGGGAAGATAACCCAGTCAGGTTAAGTTGCCAAAACTGTGTGTGCTAGTGCATTGAAGCTGCTGGAGCTGACGGATCGTCAATCCGAGTTTTAGAAATGCAAAAAATTGAGTTTATGTACAGAAATGTACCAAATTTTGACGAAAACGGCCACAAAACTAAGTTTCGGGCATATTTAGAAGATAAAACTTGATGTGCAGGTGTAAAACAGCGCAAAGTAGTAGTATTGACTTGCTGATTGTAAAAATACTTACAATGGGCTGCACTACGACCTTTTTGCCGAATCGTAGGCCTTAAACGTCCAAATCTAGCAGTGATTTTTTGATATGTTGTAGTATATGGGTATATCTATGTGTTGGAGTGAAAATATTTGGATTTGGAAGAAGTGTAAAAGTCAAAAACTCAGTCGGGCAGGGCTTCGCTGCGCTTCTTGCTTATGAAAATGAGAGGGGGCTGCCCCTCTATTTATAGAGGGCGGAGCCGCACCTCTACATGCGGCTTCTGCAGGTGGAGGTACTGCCACTCGAGGTGGGTCCCGCATGTCCGGCTTGGTCATCTCGAAGTACGTGCACTCCGAGCAATGCGATGTCCGGTCGGAAACTTTCTAACTTTTGATCGAAGCGTCCGTTTGAGGCGTGCGATACCTTTCCAGAAAGATCTCGCCGATAGTGTTGCAATGACATGGGAAAAACATTTTCCGGGTCCAGGAAGACCGGTTCATAACCAGGTCTTCGATTCCCCGCAGTTTATCCTGTTGAGCTGTCTTGCGTAGTTGCCGCTCAGGATCGTCGTTAGGGTTCGTTCTGACTTTGGCGGCATCGATTTGTCTTGAGTTTGACCAAGTCGATGGAACATTGGTAAAATGATCGTTGCACCCCTTCCGGGGCTGCCTGTAGTTTTGGCATGGTCGCTAGTTGACTTCCGGGAGCTGATTCCAAGACTTGGATCCTAGTCGAGTCTTTTGACCTCAGGGTTGTCTCCGAGGCTGACGTGGTCGTTCCAAGTTTCGCTCTGGAGTTGTTGTGACGCTTCAGGTTGATGTCTGAAGTTGATTTGACATCCCGGATTGAGATCGGGGTTGAGCTTAACTTCTCGGGTTGAGATTGGGGTTGATCGGTACTTCCCGGGTTGTTGTCGGGGTTGAATTGACTTCCCGGATTGAGACCGGGGTTGATTGATACCTCTCGGGTTGTTTTTAGTGTTTAACTTTATGATCCGATTGACTATCGAAACTTGATTGATGGTCCGATTGACTGTCAGAGCTTGATTGATGGTCCGATTGACTGTCGGAGCTTGATTGATGGTCCGATTGAATGTCGGAGCTTGATTGAGGGTTCAATTGACGGTTTCCCTTCTACTGGGTGAGTATCGGGACAAGGAAATTTTGAGTGTCTACACTCATCTCCTGGAATTCAAATACAATTCTATAATACAGTTACAAAATAAATGTTAATTAACATATCACAATTTGTCAACTAATTAAATAACAAAAATTCAGTTTAGGTAGGACACACACTAGTGAAGGTTTTTACTCGTGTCTCCCCTCCTAGTTCTAATCCTAGATCTCTGTCAGAGACCATATCCCTAAGCTCTGATACTAAATGTGACGCCCCTAAAATAGGCCCACACAACCCATTTTGAGTCGCCAAAAATACACACTACAAACACCAATTACAAATATTTCCATTTACAACTATTACCATATCGTATATAGTACGACAGTATGCACACCCAAATTATTATAATGTCGTATAAAATAAAGCAACAAATATTTCAAGTCCTCAAAGGAATCCGAGAAGATTTCTATTCTCGTCATTCTAATGGGGTGCATTTTTGACGCTTCCAAATTCGGGTTCACATCACTCTATTTGGTTCACCAAAATCAACGGTTAAATAACGTATAAAATACGACACACATTTTAAGTTCTCAGTACAATTATTCTGCCACATTGTTCTATAACTTGATGAGGACCGCGACTAATTTGAAACACCACTTTATACCCATGTTCTCTCTGCTAGTCCCATCTAAACTTTTATTTTCTAAAGGAATTGTGAAGCAAAAGGGGTGAGCACAAATAACCCAATAAAAATATCACGACTAAGATAATTAAATTATCAATAGCAAAGGAATTGTGAAGCAAAAGGGGTGAGCACAAATAGCCCAATAAAGAGTATCATGACTAAGATAATTAAATTATCAATAGCATTCATCAGTAATAAATCAGATATTTGGAACATATGGTAGATGATAAAAGTTTTCAACCATAATTGCAGCGGAATCAACAATCCATTAGAAGAGTCAAGTAAAATATAATGTCTACTATCTTCTCAAAATTAAAAGTCCATCATCAATATTTTATTCCTGTAACACCAATCAACAGTTCTTCGTTGTACCCAAGACAAAGAGAATTTTCATCATCTGTCTTTACTTGAAACACCAAACATTATGGTTATACCAATTCACAGTTCATGTTCATAATCAAGCTAATAAATTCATCTTTGCACTCCGGACCAAAGATATTAAACTGTAACACCAATGGTTATGTCAATCAACAATCCATCTTTGCACTACGGGCCAAAGACATACAATTGTAAAACCAATGGTCATGCCAATCAACAGTCGATCTTTGCACTACAGGCCAAAGACATACAACTATAAAACCAATGGTCATGCCAATCAACAGTCCTTCTTTGAACTACGGGCCAAAGACATACAACTGTAAAACTAATGATCATGTCAATCAACAGTCGTCAATCAACAGTCCATCTTTGCACTACGGGCCAAAGACATACAACTGTAAAACCAATGATCATGTCAATCAACAGTCCATCTTTGTACTACGGGCCAAAGATATACAACTGTAAAACCAATGACCATGCTAATCAACAGTCCATCTTTGCACTACAGGTCAAAGAGAAATTTCACCAAAATTATTATAACAATGATATATATGATGAATGGACAGAAATAATCGAAATAATAAGATAAAATAGAACTTAGTGATTTTCAACTTAATTATCCAAAGTCCAAATTGCCAACATGATATCCAGAAAATTGATTAGAATTCTGGATAGAATATAAAGGTCAAGTAAATATAAAATCCCGGCACAAATATATTAACTTAAAACTGAATAGAAAGATTCAGGTCAAGGTATTAGATGAAGCACAAACTATTAAGGATATTCTAATCATTTCAGGACTTTTCACCCTTTAATGATAAGCTGAAGAAACGAGTAATAATATCTTACCATAACATGGAGTATGAAAGAAAATGAAATCTCTTTACCATAAAAATGATACCCCTTACCTTAATTATTACGTGACTAGATTCTGCTTTCTATGAAATTGATGAACTTGAAAAATGTTTGCACTCCTTATCAGCACTCGGAGTAACCTTACACTCAAAAGAATTACTCACAATATTATACTCACAATATTATAGTAGAAGTATTTTATATTAGGTATAGTCATGGTGTGTGTTTAGTTACTCAACTGTGAAACATATATTTTACTGAAAATTGAGGAAACAACTAGCACACACTGTTGGCTTATTTCGGTGTTAAACAAAACATTCACATACACGCAAGTGCACGCGGTCCACAAGTAATATACGATAAGTAAAGTGTCGATCCCACGGAGAAAAATGAGTATTTCTAATCTAACATGCAACAATTTTGTAATTATTTCGGTCTGCTTAAACGAATGATTAAGATGTGGTTTATCTAACAATAATAATTATCAACTATAAACTAACAATAAGCAAATGATTCAGATTAGGAAGATATGGGATTCTAACTTCACTTAATGCCCCATTCAAATTATACACCTCTTGTTAAGCCTAATTGATTACTTTGGATTGCTAGTCGAGAGCACGAAGGTAAAACATGGCTATCTCTTGATATACCATGCTCGTATCACACAAAATCCACAAAAGAGATAGAATATATGTGAACATCCAATATTACATAAACCACTATATTCCTATGTGACTTAATAGTAATAAGGATTTAAGCACAAGCCCTCTCAAATGACTACACGCAGTAATACGGTATATGCCTATCCGAATTACAAATCATGAAGTTTATCACAAGTAAAAATCATGAACACATGCTAATATGGCCATATCTCAACTTATAATTCATTTTCCAATTTCATACAAGTTAATACGGTAGATGGTGATCAAGCATCTAAACAAGCAAAACAAACCATATTAGGCAATCCATACATAATTAACTAGAGCTCAACATAGAAGCATACAAATATGAAATTAAGCAAAAAGATCCATTAAAATCCCATAATGGAGATTAGTTCATAACTGAAGCAAAAACCATTATCATAACTTGTTCGTACATTGAAAAGCAATTAAAGAAGTAAAGAGAAGCTAAGAGATAGGAAATGCAAATCTGAAATCTCTACTTCAAAGATTAACCATCAATGTGGAGCCAAGTTCTTCAAACATCCAATCCAAACCCTAATCTATGCAAAATATATTAAAATCTAAGAGAAATTAAGAGAGAAGCCAAAGATATGGAAGAGTAGGCTACAAGCTCTATATCCCTCTCTAAAACCCTAAAACAGTAAGAATAATGTTCAAAAGATAGTATCTCAACTTGCAAATACACCCTTATAAGGAAAAAGACGCAAAACAAGAATAAGTGAAAAAGTCAACTCTAGTCAATGTTGGCCTGGCGTTGCCGCGCCACCCCGAAGGCAAAATGGGGTGTGGGCGCGCTGCTTTTGGCTGAGTTCTCCTTCTGGTGCAGGCGCGCTGTGATATCCATCTACAAGGGTGCGGTCGCGCCGCATGCAATTCCTGCAGATTTCTGCTGTCTTCCTGCTGGTGCATCTTTTGGACCTCTAACTGCTGCTTCTAGCTTCAAGCTTCTTCTTCTTTTCAGTTCACATGCCATTGACACATGCCACCTTCATGTTCACTCCACCATATGCCTTAAGCTCGCCATCATACCGATTCCATGACATTTCCACCCACTATGCCATCGAGAGAGATTTCGCAATGCAAACTATAAAATGAAGATAAAATGCATGAAAATGAACTAAAATATGTGAGAATAAGCTATAGCTATAGTAAGTTGATAGCCAATAAGTAGGTATAAAACCTACTTATCAAACACCCCCAAACTTAAATTATTGCTTACCCTCAAGTAACAAACACAAATGAAAACTACATGCTATGCAAACTACGCTACCATGAAGATGAATCCCAAATTTCAGTCAAATATGAATTCCAATAGTAGGTGCCTAAGAGAAATCATAAGATATATATGAACAAAGTATCAAACCAAGTTAATGCTATAGAGACATACAATCTGAAAATCAAAACCTGTTGACAACGATGTAGTGTGTGTGTGCTAATATCCACAAATAAGCTTGATAAAGGTAAAAATTCCACATGCTATGCTTCTAAGGAGGAAAAATAAGGCTTTAAATCAAGAAAACTGAGAACATATGAAATAACAACCAATCTAACACATCAATCCAAACTAAGGGTCAACAAAGGGTTTATTATGCTTTTATTTACACACGAGGACGATATTCGCACATTCCATGGTTACACCCAACTGTGCAATGCCAAGCCCTCTTAGGCTTTTCAATGATACTCATGTAACGAGCTTTCGACCAACGACTCCCAAACCAAAAGGCTTTAGGGCGCTGGGTGTAGAGACAATCCCCTAGGGCGTACTTGCTCGAATATCAAAGGCCACAGGACTCAACTAGTCAAGGCGTTTAGTCTATTTTTTATTTTTCTCATTTTCTTTTCTTTTTTTTTTAGCATGCATACCCAATTTTTTCCCCCAAACTTGAATTTTGTGTCATTGTGGTCAGTTACTCATTTTCTACAAAATTCTATTATTAAAAATAGATTTTTTACCCTCAGAAGACAAACATGTGCTAATCTAAACCAATAAGCAAATAATAACAATACCGTGCTATCCGGTAACATCAAAGCAACAGGAAAAGATCACATCATGCATTAAACTATGACTAAGCTTAAGCTATCAATGGTGTTCAAAAATCTATACAATTCCAATATCATCATCGGCCAAACTAGAATTCAACATACTAAAACATAGGATCATGCAATGTAATGCAACTAAACAAATAACTAAGTAAACAAACAAAAGAAAACTGAAAAAAAAATTCATGCAAAATTAACTAACAAGTAATAAAATGCAAACTAACATGCAACCTAAACATGCACTACTACTATATGCAACTAAACCCAATACCCCCAAACTTAAGATATACATTGTCCTCAATGGAAGTAAAGGGTTAAGAAAACTCCCCTAGGCATCCTCGTGGCCACTCGACTGTGGCTCGGGTGGTGAATTTGGTGGCAGATACAGCATGGCTGAGTCGAAGACTGGAAACTGCACAATCGTTCCCTGTTGAACAAAAGCCTCGTCTAGGGCACCTGACATCCCATCAGCATAGGCTTTGAAATTAAAATGCGGGGCGTCCATCATCGCCTGTAGGTGCCTTATCTGGCGATCCTGTCTCGCTATACTGGCTGGATGAGGTCCTGCTGCCTCGAAAGACTGTGGTGGGGCCTCTGCTGCACGGGGAGTAGGCAATGTGTAACCACGACCTCGAGGATGTGCCTTGCCACCGGCCCACTCTGAGTACTTCTTAATCGTGGCATGGTCTATGTCCTTGCTAGGTATCTGCACCTGCTCGTCTCCCCATTCAACTCCTGCATGTGCACAAAGTTGCGTCACCACTGATGTATGCAGAATCCTACATGTCATACCTCCTCGCATATAGCGGAGCATCAACTGATGAATCAAGTGGCCGACGTCGATATACTTGCCGGTGATGATCCCCCCACAGAATAATGGCTCTATCAGCCGTAATGTCATGCTGGTGGGTGGAAGGCATCAAATTCGCGCATATGAAATTATTCCATGCCTTGGTATATCGATTCAGTGCGGCGTGTAGGAAGTTTGTCTTCGTATCTGTGCCTGGCTTGATAGCCCACTTGGTGCCTGGCATGCACAGCTCTCTGATCATCATATCCAAATCGGTCTCAAACCGTGTAATATCCGAGATCGTTATGTAATTTAATAATTATCAATAAACGAATTTATATAAAAATCTTGTGTGATTTTTATTACTATATATATATGAGCTATACATATATATTCTATTTGGAGTTATGTGATGAGATGTATTTAAATAGTTGGTTTAGATTAATTTAACTATTTGAATTAAATAAGTAGTTAATAATTGTATTAATTTCATGGAATGGTATTAAAACTCGAATTTGAGTTCGGAGCGGAATTTGAAGACACAGACTGTATATTTGAGTCCGAAACGTCGAAATTATTAAGAATAGATTGTAATCACAAAATGTGTCATGGTTGACTTTTTGGTCAAAGTCAACCGGTTGACTTTTTCGGATAAAAGTCAAACTCGAATTTCGGAAGGTAATTTAGCGAAACGAATAATCCCACGACGTTTGGAACGTCGATTTTAGTAAGAATCGATATTAGTATCGAAAAGTTTGGTTACGAAGGGCAAAATGGTCAAATAGCTTATTAATTGATTAAAATAATATTTTTAATAAAGAAATCAGCAGCCGATGGGACCCTTGTGACATCTAATTTGGGGTAAGGAGAGAGGGAGTATACGTATTGGAAGAGAAATTGAGAGGGAGGGAGTTACAACTATTTAAACCTAAAAACTCTTCCATTCTTAACTCCCAATTCTCTTTCAATTCTTGCTACCTGATGTATTGTTATGTAACTGATAATTGGAAATGGAAGAGGCAAGGGGAGAAATTACTAAGTTCATCTATATATACTCTCCACCCAAAATGCTAATTCTTTTGCTAAAAAATTCTAATCGAGAGGAAAAAATGAGAGTGAGAGCTTGAGAGACATTGGAGGATTCTGGAAATTGCAGAGCCTAAGCAAGCAAGCAAGAAGGAACATTAGTTTAATTCAATCAAGAGGAATTCATCAAAGAGGTAAACGCAATGCAACCCATTTTATATTCTTAAGAAATTAGAGTGAAATGCATGAATTTTGAGGAAATTGAATTACCTAAGTTGCGTGTGGATTGGGTTGTGTTGTCTGATGATTATGGTGCATTAAGAACGCAAGTTCTGGTTTAAATCATGCCATGTATGCTTTGAATTCCAAAGAATTATGCCATGCATGCTTTATGTTTGATAAAATGACTCTAAGAAGCTTAATTCATCAAAACGTGGAAATTTGTTGAAGTTGAATGTTGTAATATGTGTGAACATGTCATATTAGATGATCTGGACAGTAGGAACCATTTCTTTGCATGCTAGAATCGAAAACACAAGATTTTTGTCAAATTGACTTAAACTAGTAATCTGTGATTTTTTGGGTTTTTCGGACCTTTGAAATCATACCTTCGATGACCCGATTGTTGTATATATTAATTTTATAAAATACTAGGTAGCATGAGGTCTAACCTGACCAAGTTTCAAAAGAAACGGAGTTAAAATGTCCAAGATATAATTTTCGAGTGCAAGCATGAAAATAATAAAAATCTGCAGAATTCTGGAAAACCCAAAAAAATATTTTTTTTTCCGAGTCTGGAAGCAGTTTGTGCACGCTTATCTAGCCTCCTGGATTGTGGTCTTAACGTGTTAGTTTCATGTATGTAATATTTTTATAAAATACTATGCTGTATGAAGTTGATTGTGTCCAAGTATTATGGTCATACAATCAGTAGATTAATGGGAATTAAATCGTGAAGTGGGCTGCAGGATGAAGAAAATTTTATGGGAACGATGAACAGAGCAGCTGCGCCATGAGCAGCGCAGCTGCGCCATTCATAAGGCTTATTCCTGCGCAGCTGCGCCGTGCCGGTTCGAGTTGGGTCGGAGAAAATTAAATTTTTTCCTTTTCTTTCAGATTCTAAAATTGAACAACTTTACCTATATGATGTAACATGTTATGCGATGAAATTGTATTGATAATAGAATGAGAATTAGATAAATATTCTAATTGAAATGAAAGGAAACATTTATCCTTAAAATTTGTATTTGAATACTTAGTTGCTTTATTGTGACTTAAATGATTAGGTTACGTGAAGAACTAGTAGATAGCTTTAACTGTAGCAGACTTATCAGGCAAGTTTCTTGACTCTACTTTTCATTGAGCATGCTTTACTCTTTTAATCGAGCAAATATTCTATCTGTATTCACTTATTCAGTGATCGTGAGTTTCTTAACTTGTGCTATTTATTAATATGTACAAGTTTCCTATGTCGTAAGTTATACAGATTCAAATATTGTACAAGCTTTATTGATGATTACTCAATTGTTATTTCAATTGTTATGCTTTAAAGTTCTTAATCATTAATGAACTGTTTTTAAGTATGCTTTCTGGCCTTTTGTTCCAGCTAGATAATATAGATGTGAAATGTTATATTATTTGAACAATTCAAATTCATTATAGCTCTTAAAGTTTACCAATCCAAATTGCTTTGGTGCGGTCTCGCATGAATACTAAGATGAACAACCCGAATAACGGGGCAAACAGATGTCGGGCATATAGTCCCATTTACGCTTATGCTTTTAAATTTTATACTTGTGCACAATGTAGGGTAAGATAGGCTGATCACCTAGAGTACTTGCGGATAATATTTTACAATCTATCTGATTGATAAAACCTCTGATGGTTTTCGATGAAACAATGCTATTTCAAGTTCTAAAACTCTTATCTTTATTATTCGTATTTACCTCCTCATTATTCTTCAATTGTCGAGAAATACCAATACAGATACTTCTATCCTGAATGTCTATATCGAATTATTTCATATACTTGCTAGATAATTTGTGCTCATTCTTGCTTAAACATTTCAGTTAAGAGTGAGAAGGCAGAGGGCTCGGGCAAGGACAAAGGAAAGGCTAAGATGAAATGTGGAAAGCTTATTTCTTTGTAATAAGTTTAGATTTCCGCATTTGATGTAATGTAGTGATAAACGCTAAGTTTAAGTTTATTTAAGGTTGTGAAGACTTGAGATTTTATTTGAGTAATTATGTAATTATTATTATTATTTCTGGAGTTTACTTAGTTAGATGATGGTGTTTGATGTACCGTGAGCACCATGTCCTGTGTTCGATGTTACACGGATTTTGGGGGCATCACAAATCGCTCAGCAACAACCCAGTTTTCTTGGCCAGCAGGGAGATCGGGCAAATGGAACACTTCACGAATCGCCGTCGGAAGATAATTGACTTGTTTGCCTCGTACGAATGAGATGCCGCTCTGTGTCTCCCTGGCGTTTGCATAGAATTCCCATACTATAGCCGAAGGTGCAGCCAAGGGAGTTTCCACAACTCCGATCCAACCCCTCTCCCTGATCATTGCTAACATCTACCCATCCTCCTTGGTCGGCTTCAGACCCCTTTCCTGCACAAAGGACTTGGGCACCATTTTGTAATACTGATTCTGAGCCGACAGGTTGATAAACCTGGATGAGTCCAGAATATCCTCGTTCCTGGCTACTGATAAACCTGAAATCTTCTCTGTGCAAACCCTAACTGATGAAGATGGAACCCCAAAACTTCCTCTGAAACCCTTCTTTGCAAACCCTAACTAATGAGGATGGAAATGGAGTGAGTATATGGTGGAGGTTAGGGTTAGCTTTTATGGAGAATTATATGTGAAGAAGAAGTGGAGAATTGGTTTATGAAGAAGTGGGTGCAGTGGCTATGAGGGAAATCGTGGGCTTGATTGTATACGATGAAGGAGAGTGTTTGATTATGAAGAGGGTAGGTTAGGTTATGGAGAGTGTTTAGGAATAGGAGTTTTAGAGAGTATGTTATGTTCTGATAAGAAGAGGTCGACCAAATAGATATATGATATAAGGGCTCAGGTCAGATTTTAAAAATTTTAAAACGACAGTTTTCTAGATATTGGCGCAAGCGCATTGGGGTGTAGGCTTTGACATGCGCGACTGTGCTTGGGCTGGCAACACACTGTGAGAAAATTTGATGGCGCGGGCACGCTGATGTTTGCTTTGAAGAGGGCGCGGTTGCGCTGTCCTGGTTCCTTCCCTGGAGCTTTTTGCAGCATTTGGAACTATGCAGCTGACTAGCAATTGACTCATTTCCTGCATAAAGGGCATTAACAAATGAGACATAATTTTATTCCATACTCAAAATTGGACTATGTAAGCTATATGTATCTATTATCAAAAATGCCTTGAAAATTTTCTATGCTATATGCAACATGTACTCAAAATAGAGATTTTTAAGAATTAAACATGGGGGAGGAAATATAGACATGTAACAAGAATTAAACAAGAGGGAGAAGAGAGTGGATGGGGTGCCTCCCATCGAGCGCTTGTTTATAGTCAATTAGCTCGACTTTCTCAGATTTTCTCAAGGAGTGGAAAGGGTCATGGAGGCCTTTTGTCGGTCGACTTCGCACCCTAAAATAGTACTTCAATCTCTGCCCATTGACCTTGAACAGCTTGTCCGGGTCTTGACCGATAATCTAACTACACCATGAGGATACACGGTCTTCACCATGAATGGCCCCAAACATCTAGACTTAAGTTTGCCCAGGAAAAGTCTAAGACGTGAGTTGAACAACAACACGGCTTGTCCCGGCTCAAACTTCCTATCCATAAGTTTTCTGGTCGTGCCACTTCTTCACCTTCTCCTTATACAATTTCGAGTTCTCATAAGCCTGTAGTCGGAATTCATTAAGTTCATTCAATTGGAGAAGTCTCTTCTCCCATGCGGCTTTGAGGTCAAAGTTCAGCTTTTTAATTGCCCAGAATGCCTTGTGCTCAAGCTCCATGGGAAGATGACAGACTTTCCCATATACCAACTGATAAGGTGACATCCCCAGCGGTGTCTTATAAGCGGTTATATAGGCCCATACTGCATCATCAAGCTTGAGTGACCAATCCTTCCTCGTTGGGTTGATAATTTTCTCCAGAATCCTCTTTACTTCACGATTGGAGACTTCAGCTTGCCCATTAGTTTGGAGATGGTAATCCGTGGCGACACGATGATTCACCCCATACTTAGCCAATAATGATGTAAACTGTCTGTTGCAGAAGTGAGTGCCTTCGTCACTGATGATTGCTCTAGGTGTCCCGAATCTTGTGAATATGCTCTTTTATAAAAATCTCAAGACCAGCTTTGCATCATTCATTGGCAAAGCTGCTACTTCAACCCACTTGGAAACATAGTCCACCGCCAGTAGAATGTACAGATTCCCGCAAGACGAAACAAATGGCCCCATAAAGTCTATACCCCAAACATCAAATATCTCAACCTCTAAGATCATGTTCAAGGGCATTTCATTCCTTTTGGAGATGTTTCCTACCCGCTGGCACCTATCACATTTCTGAACAAAATTGTAGGCATCCTTGAAGAGAGTCGGCCAATAGAATCCCGCTTGAAGAACCTTGGATGTTGTCCTCTCTCCCCCATAATGTCCCCCGTACACCGATGCATGGCAACCATGTAGTATGCTCTCTATCTCATTTGTGGGATGCACCGTCTGATCATTCTGTCTGCACACTGCTTGAACAGATATGGCTCGTTCCACATGTACCATTTGACATCGTGCAGAAATTTCTTCTTTTGGGGCCTTGTCAACTTGGGAGGGAGAATGTTGCTCACTAAATAGTTTGCAAAGTTGGCAAACCATGGGACTTCTCCTTGGACCATAAATAGCTACTCATCTGGGAAAGACTCATTGATCAAAAATCCATCATCCGTGTCCTTTCCCGGATTTTCTAGTCGTGACAAGTGGTCCGCCACTTGGTTCTCGGTGCCCTTTCTGTCCTTTATCTCCAAGTCGAACTCCTGCAAGAGTGGAATCCATCGAATTAAACGGGGCTTGGCATCCTTTTTTGTAATCAAATATCGGATGGCAGCATGATCTATATACACCACTACTCTCGTGCCAATCAAGTACGAACGGAACTTGTCGAAGGCATACACCACTGCTAATAACTCCGTCTCAGTGGTCGTGTAATTGAGTTGTGCATCCGTTAAGGTCTTACTAGCATAATAGATGACATGAAATATATTTTCCTTGCGCTGCCCCAAAAAAACTCCCACTGCGAAATCACTAGCATCACACATTAACTCAAAAGGTAAAGACCAGTCGGGAGCTGTGATAATAGGTGATGTCGTGAACTTCCTCTTCAAATGCTCAAAAGCTGCCAAACAATCCTCATCGAACTTAAAAGGGACATCCTTCTCCAGTAAACTGTATAAAGGCTTTGTAATCTTTGAGAAGTCCTTTATAAATCGACGTTAGAAACCCGCATGTCCAAGGAAACTGCGGACCCCCTTCACTAAAGTGGTGGTGGTAGGCTCTCAATAGTCTCCAACTTTGCCTTGTCAACCTCCAATCCTTTCCCTGAAACCTTGTGCCCGAGGATAATTCCTTCTTGTACCATGAAATGGCACTTTTCCCTAATTTAGTACTAAGTTAGTCTCAACACACCTCTTCAACACCATGACCAAGTTCTCCAAACATATGTCAAATGAGTCCCCAAAGACTGAAAAGTTGTCCATGAAGACCTCCACATTCTGCTCAACCATGTCGGAGAATATAGCTATCATACATCTCTGAAATGTGGCCAGGGGCATTGCATAAGCCAAAAGACATCCTTCTGAAAGCAAAATTCCTATAAGGGCACGTGAAGGTAGTCTTTTCTTGATCCACGGGAGAAATGACTATCTGATTATACCCCGAATATCCATCCAGGAGGCAGTAGTAGTCATAGCAAGCCAACTTATCCAACATCTGGTTAATGAATTGGAGAGGAAAATGGTCTTTTCTAGTTGCCTAGTTCAGCTTGCGATAATCCATAAAAACTCTCCATCCCGTGACTGTTCTGGTAGGTATCAACTCATTATTTTCGTTAGATACTACGGTCATGCCTCATTTCTTTGGTGCACATTGCACCGGACTCACCCATGAGCTGTCTGATATAGGATATATGATATCGGCATCTAACCACTTTAGGATCTCTTTCTTGACCACCTCTTTATGATGGGATTTAGTCTCCTCTGTTGCTCCACTGTCGGCTTGCTATCATCCGCAAGAAGTATTTCATACATGCAGAATGAGGGGCTTATCCCCTTGATATCCGCTATGGTCCACCCAATGGCAGACTTGAATTCCCTTAATACTCGCAGCAGCTTACTTTCCTGACAAGATGTTAGCGCCGAGGCAATTATAACAGGCAACATGGAAGAATTACCCAAAAATGCGTACCTTAGATGATTAGGAAAAGGTTTCAGATCCAATATAGGAGGCATCTCCAGAGATGGTTTTAAGCGCTCGAAAGACTCCCCTGTGTGTTGAAGTGGTTTAGCCGGACTTTTGAATTTACCCATACGTGGCACTGTATTCAGAATTTGCACATACTCAACAACCTCTATATCCTCCATGCCAAAGTCCCCTAGTAAAGCACTCTCTAAAGGGGTCACTGTTCATCACTTGTGTGGCCTCTTCATTCAATACCATGTCGACTGCATCAATTCGGAAACATTCTTCTTCATCAGTGGAAAACTTCATAGCCTTGAATACATTGAAAGTAACCTCTTGGTCCTGAACTCTCATCGTAAGTTCTCCTTTTTGTACATCGATGAGGGTTCGTCCAATAGCTAAGAAAGGTCTACCCAGAATGATCGAAATATTCTTGTCTTCTTCATAGTCAAGAATAATGAAGTCGGCAGGAAATATAAACTTATCCACCTTTACAAGGACATCTTCTACAATACCCCTCGGATATGTGATGGTCCTATCGGCAAGCTGAAGTGATATGTTTGTCGGCTTAGGAGCCGACAATCCCAACTGTGTATACTTCAAGAGTGGCATAAGATTGATGCTTGTCCCCAAATCACATAGACATTTACTGAAGGACAATCCTCCAATAGAGCAAGGGATCGTGAAACTATCGGGATCTTTGAGTTTAGGAGGTAGTTTCCATTGCAACACTGCACTGCACTCTTCAGTTAAGGCAACTGTCTCATAATCTTCCAGTTTCTTCTTTCTCGACAAAATACCTTTCATGAACTTAGCATAGCTTGGCATTTATTCCAACGCCTCTGCGAATGGTATATTTATTTGCAGCTTCTTAAACACCTCCAAGAATTTGGCAAATTGCTTAGCCAGTTTTTGCTTTTGAAGTCTTTGAGGGTATGGCACAAGTGGATATACAACTGGTGGTTGAGCACTGAATTTCTCAGCTATTTCTTTCTTTTCTGCCTCAAATGCCTGCTTCCCATCACTAATCCTTGGTTAAAACTGTCTCTGAAAATTTCTGGGTATTGGCCCGCTTGCGCTGGTATTCCTTCTTCTTAGGGCGCCGCCGCGCCAGGCTCAATTCCTGCAGTCTGTTTACCACTTCTCAAGGTGATGGCCTGACACTGCTCCTTTCCTTCCCTTCTCTGGTTAGCCTCCGTATTGCTTGGTAGAGCTCCTTGGGGTCTATTACTAATCATATTAGCCATTTGGCCCATTTGGTTCTCCAAAGTTTTGATAGCCACCACTTGGCTCTTTAACATCAACATTAACTCTTCCATCTCAGATTTCTTTTCTTGTTGAGGAGCGGGAGCTTGAGGATGTTGATGTTGTTTGTGCTAAAATCTGGGAGGGTAAGATGGTCTAGGAGCATATTGTTGTTGTGGTTATTGTTGTTGTTGTTGTTGTTGTTGTTGTTGTTGAGGTTGGTGTTGTTGTTGAGAACTTTGATTGTTACTCTAAGAAAAGTTGGGATGATTTCTATTGTTTGGATGGTAAGTGTTTTGGTATTGATTGGGTGGCCTTTGATAGTTGCTCACGAATTATAACGACTCGGAAGTAATAGCACATTGATCCATCGGGTGTGATCCCGCATATAGCTCACAGACGTAGGCAACTTGCTATACCTTGGACTCGGCCATAGAATCAATCTTCTTTGACATTGTCGCTAGTTGAGCCGACAACGCCGTGATGGCATCCACTTCCAATACCCCGGCAACTTTTGGTTGAGGCATCCTAGATGAAGGATATTGGTAGTCATTCGCCGCCATGGTCTCTATCAACTCATAAGCTTCTTCATAGCTCTTTGCCCAAAATGCTCCTCCCACGACGGCATCAATGCTCAGGCCGGGTTTGCCACCCCAATCCATTGTAGAATGTATTGATTTCCATCCATTGCGGCATCCCGTGATGAGGACACTTCCTTAGCATCTCCTTATATCTTTCCCATGCATCATATAAAGATTCTTCTTGTTGTTGCTCAAATTGAGAAAGAGCACTCCTCATCTTTGCAGTCTTAGCCATAGGAAAGAACTTTGCTAAAAACGTTTGTGCTAAGTCCTCCCAAGTAGTAACCGAACCCGATGGTAGCGAGTGAAGCCAACTCCTTGCTTTGTCCCTCAAGGTGAAAGGAAAGAGTCGAAGCCTCACCGCATTCATCTAACACATTATTATACTTGAAAGTGTCGTAAATCTCAATAAAGCTCAAAAGATGCTCGTTAGGGTCATCAGTAGCCGAACCCCCAAACTGAACTGAGTTCTGTACTATTTGGATTGTCCCCGATTTGATTTCAAAGGTATTTGCGGCTATTGCTGGCCTGACTATACTCGACTGTAGCTCATTGATTTTCATCATAGAGTAATCCCTTAAAGCTTTGTGTTCTTCGGCCTGCCATCTTTACCGGTGTTTCAATTTTCTCTTTGTGTATTAGCAGTAATTGTACTCAATCTCCAAGCTCTCCCGTTGATGTTATCCTCTCTAGGCACCAAAGCAGAATTTTAGATCGAGTGCACATACACTAACCAAGAGTACCTGAAACAAAAGAAAAATAAGATAGAAATGAGATAAGATGTGAATTGTCTAAGTCAGACCAATTTAACTTAAACTGATGTTGAAAGTAATAAAAATAATCACAATTCTCCGGCAAAGGCGCCAAAAACTTGTTGGCTTATTTCGGTTTTAAACAAAACAGTCACATACACGCAAGTGCACGCGATCCACAAGTAATATACGGTAAGTAGAGTATCGATCCCACGGAGAAAAATGAGTATTTCTAATCAAACATGCAATAATTTTGTAATTATTTCGGTCTGCTTAAACGAATGATTAAGATGTGATTTATCTAACAATAATAATTATCAACTATAAACTAACTAATAAGCAAATGATTCAGATTAGGAAGATATGGGATTCTAACTTCACTTAATACCTCATGCAAATTATACACCTCTTGTTAAGCCTAATTGATTACTTTGGATTGCTAGTCGAGAGCACGAAGGTAAACCATGGCTATCTCTCGATATACCATGCTCATATCACACAAAATCCACAAAAGAGATATAATATATGTGAACATCCAATATTACGTAAACCACTATATTCCTATGTGACTTAATAGTAATACGGATTTAAGCACAAGCCCTCTCAAATGACTACACGTGGTAATACGGTATATGTCTATCTGAATTACAAATCATGAAGCTTATCACAAGTAAAATTCATGAACACTTGCTAATATGGCCATATCTCAACTTATAATTCATTTTCCAATTTCATACAAGTTAATACGGTAGATGGTGATCAAGCATCTAAACAAGCAAAACAAACCATATTAGGCAATCCATACATAATTAGCTAGAACTCAACATAGAAGCATACAAATCTGAAATTAAGCAAAAAGATCCATTAAAATCCCATAATGGAGATTAGTTTATAACTGAAGCAAAAACCATTATCATAACTTGTTCATACATTGAAAAGCAATTAAAGAAGTAAAGAGAAGCTAAGAGATAGGAAATGCAAATCTGAAATCTCTACTTCAAAGATTAACCATCAATGTGGAGCCAAGTTCTTCAAACATCCAATCCAAACCCTAATCTATGCAAAATATATTGAAATCTAAGAGAAATCAAGAGAGAAGCCAAAGATATGGAAGAGTAGGCTACAAGCTCTATATCCCTCTCTAAAACCCTAAAGCAGTAAGAATAACGTTCAAAAGATAGTATCTCAACTTGCAAATACACCCTTATAAGGAAAAACACTGCAAAACAGGAATAAGTGAAAAAGTCAACTCTGGTCAATGTTGGCTTGGCGCGGCCGCACCACCCTGTAGGAAAAATGGGGCCCGGGCGCGCTGCTTCTGGCTAAGTTCTCCTTCTGTTGCGGGCGCGCTGTGATATCCCTCTACAAGGGCACGGCCGCGCCCATGCAATTCCTGCATATTTCTGCTGTCTTCCTGCTGGTGCATCTTTTAGACCTCTAGTTGCTGCTGCTAGCTTCAAGTTTCTTCTTCTTTTCACTTCACATGACATTGGCACATGCCACCTTCATCTTCACTCCACCACATGCCTTAAGCTCGCCATTATGTCGGTTCCATGCCATTTCCACCCACTATGCCATCGAGTGATATTCTGCAATGTAAACTACAAAATGATGATAAAATGCATGAAAATGAACTAAAACATGAGAGAATAAGCTATAGCTATAGTAAGTTGATAGCCAATAAGTAGGTATAAAGCCTACTTATCACACACGCTATGACAAAATAACCAAATGAGCTATATAAAATAATGGTAGTGGAATTTATGGTCCCACGGAGAAAATTAAACCAATTTGTACACGTTTTAACAATAATTGAGTTGTGGTCCAGACTACTTTAGGAAAACTAGGGGGTCGGCAAGTCCTGCCAAACTTACTTTTGTAAAAAGAAAATTATTGAACAAACATCTGCATATCATACTTATCTTCAATCAACATCTTTTATTCATCAATTATTTACACCTTTTCAATCTTTCAACAATTATTAATAATTATTAACATAGACTCACAATATTGCCAACTTGTTTAATTATATCATATCATATAATATGAGTTACTGTGCCATAACAATTATTGATTTAATAATGTGACATACTGTGCAGTTGTTACTGTGACAATTATTAAATTAATAATATGAAATACTATGCAATTATCACTGTAGCAATTATTGAATCAATAATATGAAAGACTATTTTATTACTACTGTAACAATTATTAAATGAAATACTGAGTGACTTCTTACGTAAGAATCAATTATCAGAGATATTGTGCAATACATCGTACTTGTAATACTCGAAAAAATAAATAAATAAAGAAATGACATTTTAAAAGTTTGTTTTAAATATTTTAATTGGGCTTTTCTTATGTTTGGGTCAAACATTGTATTTAATTTATGTGGACTATAATAAGTAAAGAATTATAATAATTTGGGCTTTTAAAACTAATTGGGTTTAATCTATATTTGTGGGTAATATTAAAACCTATTATAATTA
The DNA here is from genome assembly GCA_020205555.1 of Panax stipuleanatus. Lineage (NCBI taxonomy): Eukaryota > Viridiplantae > Streptophyta > Magnoliopsida > Apiales > Araliaceae > Panax > Panax stipuleanatus. The sequence continues at coordinate 120,948,522 of CM035125.1, forward strand.
GGAAAAATAAAAATAATAAAATCTGTCATTAAGTGAATAAATAACTAAACCTAATCTTATTTTCATTATACAACGTAAGAAAGAGAAAGAGGAGCCAAGCCGCCGCTTATTGCTGTAAATTGAGACAGACTTGTTGTGATTGTGTTTGTGAGAGAATTTGCATCATGTTTGTCTTTTATTATATTACTTTTCGAGTATACAATTACTTAGCAATGGATTGATTTGATTTATATATATGACTATCTATGACAGGCTATGTGCAGGGCTATAGCACTAGCAGCCATTGGTAAAGTTTTAATTTATAAAAAATAAAATTCATACCTGACCAATAGTTGATTGATTATATATATATATATACCCTAAAAAACTTTGAAGCTGGGTTCTATCAATGATTTTTTCTAGAAATCTATCGGCAAATTTTATAACTCGTTTGATAGGTTTAACAAGACCTCAATAAATATCATGGCCCAAAAATTTGACTTTAGTCTAAAAAAGACTACATTTAGTAGGGGATAAACAAGACCATTGATTTTTATTGTTTTAAAGAACGAGTTCAAGTGTTTATGATGTTCCTCAATTGACTTAGAAAAGATGAGGATATCATCGATGTAAAAAATAATAAAATGACTGAAGGGGTTTAGAATATCATTAGAAATATTCTAAAATTCACTGGGGGCATTCTTTAGACCGAATGGCTGGACATTCCATTCATAATGTCCAAAGGGAGTAGTGAAGGCAGTTTTATACCTATCATCAGGATGAATGCTAATTTGCCAAAATCCTGATTTTAAATCAAATTTACTGAAGATTGTGGCATTACTTAATCTACAAAGCAGATCTTCTTTATTAGGTAAAGGATATCTAATCCATTCGAGAACTTTGTTTAAAGGTTTGTAATTAATAACTAAGCGAGGAGCACCTCTTTCTTTCTCAGCTTCATTATTAACATAAAAAGCTGGACAAGACCAAGGGGATTTATTATGTCTAATTAATCCTTTAATGAGTAAGTCATTAATTTCCTTCTTATAAAGCTTCATTTGTTCATGATTCATTTGTATTGGTCTAGCCTTAGTAGGAATTAAATGTTCTTTAAATTTCTTGGCATAAGGCAGCCTTACAACATGTTTCTTCCTATGCCAGAAAGCATTAGGGGAATCTGAACAAAGTTTTTGACTCATATAATTTTTTAAATCTTCATTTTTTTCTTGCACCTTTTTATCAGTGAGTTGTTTCTCTACATGTTTATATTTAATTTCTCCTTTCAAGAATTTTAACTGAGTGGTGTTACTATTTAGCAGGTTAATATATTTAGAAATAGATTCTTCTTGAATAAATATTAAATCTCTTTCTTTAGGTTTAGTAATAAATTTAAATATAACTTTTTGACCTAAATGTTCACTGCTCAAGCCGCTGTTACTAGTAGTAAAAGGATACAATAAATATATGAACGGTAATCCTAAAATAATCTTATCTGTCAAATTGCGAATTAAAACAAAAGTTATTTTAAAACACATATTATCTTGACAAATATGAACTTTAGGGAGTTCATATTTTATCTCCATTTGACTACCATTAGCAGAGCTTAATCGGTCACTAGTTTTTTTATAAAACTTGGTAGGAATTAATCCTTCCTGAATACAATTTAAATCTGCACCAGTATCAACCAGAGCAGGAAGTTCAATTCTGAAAGTTTTATCAATAACTAGAGTGACTAAAATATACCATTTTTGAATTAGAATGTCCTTTAATCTCTTAAGTGAATTTCCTTGAGAAATAAGAACTTCAGACTCATCTTTAGTGCTAGAAGATTCGGGTTCATCTTCATCAGCAGATGAATCATTAACTTGAAGAACCTGATCTTTAACTACTAAAGTAAGCATTTCTTTACGTAAATCAGAAATTTCTATTTTAAGAAAAGAAATTTCTCTTTTTAACTTATTGACTTCTTGGTTTAACTCAGGGAGTGTAATTTCTTTGTCAGGTGTTTTAAACCTTTCAAGAGTTTTATTAAGGCTGAAAATAGGTTTTTCTTTTCCTTTAGTGATCTTATTTTTACTAGTATTCTTAGTTAACAAATCCTTTAATTGTTTCATATATTGAATTCTTAACCCAGAATATGTAATTTTACTAATTAGATCAATTAATAAAGTACTCTCTTCATCATCTTTGTTAAGAACATTTAATCTTTTATTACAGCAATCAGATGTACAATTATCAGTATATAAGGTGACTTCTTCCTCTGTACTGCTATCTGTTGCTTTACAATTATTGTTATTAGAAGAATAAGGAATATCTGAACAATCATTGCTATCAATGTCATTCTCAATTGTTATTAATTCTAAAAGTTGTTCAGTGTCTTCATTAGAAATGTTTAACTGAGATAATTTTTGTTTTATCTTACATTCATTTTTATAATGTCTTTTTTGACCACAATTATGGCAAATAGTTTTACCAGATTTATATGATTTACGTGCTGTTTTTTTATTAGAATTTTTATTATGTGACTTGGGTTTTTTATAATAATTGTCTTGTGTTTTGGATTGACTAGAACGCTTTTTATGATGTTTACTGCTTTTGTGTTTTTTAATATGTTTATGGCGATGCTTTCTCCTAGAAGGAGCAACCGGGGGTAAACCATATTATTCACAAAAGGTTCCTAGCTCATATTTAGCTTTATTCTTGTCTTTACCAGCTTGTTTAGCAATTTTAAAATCAATACACATTTTTAAACCAATCTTTTGGATATAAATAATTATGTCACCATAAGTCAAGTTATTATAATCAATATATCCTAAGTTTTTACTTAATTCTTCTTTGAATTTATGAGCAAATAAATTCGGTAGACCATTACCAAATTTTTCTTTCCAGAAGTGTTTATTATTATCATTTCTCATCATAACTCGAAAAGTAAAAACATCTTTGTACCATCTAAAATCGCTTAAGAGTGGGACAAGTGAGATTACTTAACTGGTTATGAATTCTTTTAGTTATATTGCTAGGAGTTCCTATGAAATATTTTATTATGGTAAATATTAAAGTATTTACTCCATCAGGAGGGCCAACACCAATATCTTCATTAAAGATGGGGTTGCCATCATCATCCATTTGAACATCATGAATTATTGATAACCTAGTATCTTCAGTGAGATGTTTTTCCCACCAAGATCTAAGTATACCAGTAAATCCACTAGTTAACAGCTCAACGATATCAGACTGGTCAAATTGTTGAAAGCTGTGATATAACTATTAGCTACCATGGACATATGATTTAACGTATTTAATATTTCTTGTTCACTGAAACCATCAATATTCCATTCATATATTTTATTAGAAGAAACAGAAAATTGATTATCTAGATTTCTTTCCTCGAATTGGAGATCCGGGGGGTAGGTCTAATATACCAATTTTTTGTTATGATGGTTTTATTAAAAGTTAATTTATTTAATTGATCATTTAAATCTTGAACTGAAACAGAATCAAAATTATCTAATTGACTAATGCTTTCATCGTCAGACTGCTCGATCTGATTAATGACAATAATAGTTCCACTTGTTTCACCAGTGTTTAATTTGTTAAATAATTTATCAATGACTTTAGCAAGTTCAATATCTTTGTTAGGTAGACCTAATCCGACTCTATTTTCCAGAAGGCTTAACAAAGGTTGCTCTATTTTACAATCAGGTTTTTGAATAATAGTTTGATCAAACTTCTCTTCAATTTTATCAAATTATTTACCTATAGTTGCTAAGTATTGATTAGTGAAGTTATTTTGTTCAATAATCTTTTTCTCGTCTTTACTACCATCGGCTATCTTAAAAGGACTAGCAATAACTGAAGTATTTTTAACTGATAAAAGAACAGTTTCAAGAGGAGGGTGACTAGATGAGACTTTTGACTTGTCTGCTTTAATCCACTGACTTTTAGTTAAAACATTACATTTACCGTGATATTCTTCGTACCAGGTAAAGAAAGTAATGTTTATCTTTTCATTATTAATAAATCTTTTCCATCTATTAATGACTTTATCTCGTTCCTTTTCGTTGTGGTTAGTACGAAATAAATGTCTTTTTTCTTTATTATATCTGGAATTAAAGTCTTCAGCAAGATTTTTCCAATCTAATTTAAATTCTTTAGTAATAACTCTTAGTTGACGGTTAATAGGGGTTTCAAAGTCTGACTGGGTAGGTAACTCTGAAGGTGTAGGAGATAAATCTTCATCATCTTCTACAGATTCATTAGTGGTATAAAAAGGATGACTAGTTTGACCATAATTTAAAATACCCTTCATTTTAATATCTTGTATAGAAGTATTACTAAGTATTTCAGTATCTCTTCTAGAAGGAACTGAAAAACTAGAAAATCTTCTATAATCAAGGGTCTTGAGTACGTTCAAAACTTATTTTGGCAGTACCGTCAGAAAATTGTTTAACATTTTCAACATTCAACAAATTTTTCTTAAATGGCAGTATAACCTTCAAACCCCAGTCATTGAGTCAGTTTTTCAGTCTCCTTCTTAGAATCATACCACTGTTTCTAGCAGTGTCAGTCAAATTTCCATAGTTACCCATATTTTCTTCATTAAATGGTGGGATAAATTTGATGTTAATAGAATTGTTGGTCAAGTTCAAAAAAAAATTCCTGCAACTCCTATTAAATCCATCCTAGAGAAAGTTTCTTCTGATAAATCTAAAGGAATTCAGTCAATCTCTAGTCCTTCCGCTTCTTTGGATATTTCAAAAATAAAAGCTTGTTCCAGTCTTGAGTTACAGCTGTTGGCCCAAGCCATTCAAGAAAGAGTTAATAAACTTCATGAAGAAATTGAGGCTAGTGAGTATTCCTCTTCTTCGTTTAAGAAGATAGTCACCAGTAAAAATGAAGATGAAGACCCTTATGGCAGCATCAACCTTCACGATGCTCAGGACCCATTTGCCTAGTTATGATGTCCCCTAAGTCACATGCTCCTACTTTGCCACCGAAAGTAGCCGCCCATGACAAGATTTCTACGCTTTTCCACCAAAAGCAGGCTCTTAGTCAAAAGTCACAGCGCATTCTGAAAAATGTTGTTGTCATTATTTGAAAGCAGATGGTCTGTCGGCCATTATTCAAAAAAGAAGCCGAAAGTTGTCCCAATTAGTAAAAAGAAGTCACTGTTCATTTTACTTTTGTACTATTCATCAATAGTCAAAGTTTGTACTGTTTGTCAATAGTTAAAGTTGTTAATTATTTGTAACTTTTGTAATAGTTCTTTCCTACCACTATAAAGGGAAAGTAGAGTCATTTGTTAAGGCAGGCTGCGTCCTACCTCTTCTCTTACTTCTCTTACTTATCTTCTTAAGTCATAATGTACCAGTAAGCTTGTAGCTTGCTGCTTTGCAGCATTGCAGGCAATCATAATTATGTTATTATATATATATATAACGAAATCATGGCCTGCAAGCCTGCAACTTGACATATATATATATATATATATATATATATATATATATATATATATATATATTATAATTTAATAAGTATTTTGCTATGAAACTTATAAACGAAATTGGTAAATAAAATTGTAAGTTATGTATATTAATTTAAACTAATTAATTTTACCGATATAGTTATAAAACATTACAAGAAACAAGCCCATCAGCGACCAATATTATCTGCGATCGCAGTATTCGGTCGCTACTATCAGACGTAGCGACTACTATTAGCGACGGCTATCCATAGTAGTCGCTATTTGTAACTAGCAACCACCTTGCGGTCACTAACCGATCGCCGAGTTGAGTTTTCTGCCTTAATTGTTGGCGCCTGAGTTGGCGAGGGAAATTAATGCAAGTCTGCTACCGTATCCGGTCGCAGATACTGGTCGCAGAACGGTTTGACTTCTTTAGCAGCTCGACCGTCAGTCAATTAAAATTCAGCGACCGTATACGCAGAAGGCGGTCGCTGATTCTTTTTAAATACGATCAGCTCAGTCTTCTGCAGAAGACGCGAACAGAATATAAAGAGGGATGGAGGAGAGGAAGAAGAAGAAGCGCCGCCCGACTCCGCCTCTTGCCGTACGCCGTTGCTGTCCGTCGCCGCCGGCAACCCCATCTAGGTATCCTTTCTCTCTCTTTCTTTACTTTAATTAGTTTATATATTGATTTAAAATTATATATATTACATATTATGTGTTTATATGTGTTTGATTTGGCTATTTAGTTTGAATATGGGTTAGATTTATATATATGTGATATTTAGTTTCAATTTGGCTTTAATTTGTGCAATTTGAGTGCATGCATGTTCATAATATGATATTGAGGCTTATGTTAGTTTATTACTATATAATATTAATTACTAAAATATATAAATTAAATATTAATCTACATTAAATTAAATATAATAATAACATATAAATATATAAAAATAATAGAAAATAATACAAACTAAAGTAAAGAAAATAAAAAAATAAATTTCACTACTAAAATCAACTAAGTAGCATTTACTTAATTTTCACACCTAAATTTATAACTATTTAGTTTGAATTAGTATTAATATTACTTAGTTAATATTACTTATTAGTTTCCCAATATTACTTAATTAGTTAATATTACTTATTATATACCCAATACTAATTAAAATAAATTAAGTAGTATTAATTTACTTAGTTAATATTAGTTATTATATACCCAATACTAATTAAAATAAATTAATTAGTGTTAATATTACTTATTAGTTTTCCAATATTAATTTGCTTAGTTAATATGACTTATTAGTTTCCCAATATTAATTTACTTAGGTAATATTACTTATTATATACCCAATACTAATTAAAATAAATTAAGTAGTAATAATTTACTTAGTTAATATTACTTATTATATACCCAATACTAATTAAAATAAATTAATTAGTATTAATATTACTTAATTAGTTAATATTACTTATTAGTTTTTCAATACTAATTAAAATAAATTAATTAGTATTAATTTACTTATATTAATATTACTTATAAAATAATACTATTATCACATAATTTGGGTCACATAAAGCTCACATACACATAGTATGCATGTGTGTGTATGTGAGCATTATGTGACCCAAAATTATGTGAAAGTAACATTATTTTATAATATATTTCCAAAAAAAATATACTCAAATGACAACGATGTATTAAAAAAAAGAATGACAATGATTTAATTAAAATAAATAAAAGAGAGAACATTTCAACTGCAGCATCATTAAGACTTACTTAATATTTTGTAACCAAATATCAGCATTTGTTTGGAAAATACTTTCTCTCACAATCTCTACCATCATGAAAGTATATATCATATGAATCTGCGATCAATTAATGTAATTAGTCTTGAATCTGACTCCACAAAGCTGTATCTCCAAAATATATACAACAATAGGGAGAAAGATGAAAGTGTGCACTTGATGAAATATAACTTGTCACAATTAGATGGAAACGTCAAATTATATATAATGTAACACAAATACGTACCTTCATCATCGCCCATGAGTAATGATTACTAGGATAAGAGTCAAGAACTTCCTTGTATGCAGGATTCGACATAACAGTTGCAGCTAATGCTCGAGCGATTTGTTTATATTGTGTTGGTTAATTTATGGACGTGGATCGATTAATTTAAATAGTTTTGGTGATTTATATATACTGCTGTGTGTTGATGAGATATAAAACAGATACAAACAGGTATAATATTTTTGGGAAATCCACAAAGCAGGCAAAAAAAATTTTATTTTATTAATCAGCGACCGCATTCGATCGCTGATACGTATCCGCGACCAGGGGTGACTTGGCTATATCAGCGACCGGTAATGGTTGCTAATGGTTGTCGCGGACACGTGGTCCACGTCAATAATGAGATGTGACTCAGCTTAGCGACGCCTTCGGTCGCTATCGGTCGGTCGCTGCCACTTCGGTCGCTAAAATTGGTTGCCACCGTGCAGTCAGTAAACAGATAATATGCGACCACTATCTGCGACCGGTTACGGTCACAGATGGGCGGTCGCTAATAAGCCTTTTTCTTGTAGTGAAAGTTCTTAATAATAAATTTAATAGTATTATGTCATTAATGATTGGATTGTAATAAAATATTATCAAATTATTTAGATTGAACGGAGAGAGTCTAAACGAGTTTTTGGAATATACTTTGGGTATTACATTGCTTAATCCAGGTACGGATTTCGTACTATTTCAGCGAGACACTTTTGATTTTTGATTTTTTTGATTCGCTAATCGTTTCGAAATTTAGTATCGTCTCTCATAATTATTCCTTGTCAATTTATTATGATAGTTTATTTTGGCGTCGATATTGGAACTCCTATTTGTACTCTTTAGCCTAGTGCATTATGTATAGAAATTAATTTGATGATCGTAGTAATGTGCATGTTATTATATATTTTTGGAGACTTTGTGCTGATAATTTGTTTCGATATAACATGTACATATTAGAACCCTTTTGTATTGATATTGTGTCGGATGTGTTGTGACGTGATATTTTGTTAGAATATACCGTAGGGTATACCTGAGCTATAACCACCCGTGGGGGTACCATAGGCATGTCCTCTTGGCACCGAGACATGACACCTTTCGTGGCGGTGTGATCAGTCCACGTCGTCTCTGTTTTGTGCCCCGGTAGGAGTTGGCCATTTGATGTTTTGTTGTGGGAGGCGTATGGGTCGACCCTAGTTTTCTGTTATGTTCTACGAAGTGGCAATGTTTGTGCCAAACACGCCTTCCGATTTTACATACATTCGGATTCGCGGTCCAATGTGTGTGACTTTTCTATGTGGCAAGGTATATTTCTATTTTATTTTGAGCTAGGTATGAAATAACACCCAACCATTTGACTCAGCCTATTATTTCGTTATATTAGTTTGTTTGTTACAGTTCAGTTCATTTTATTGAACTAGTTATTTCGTTTCATTATTCTTGTATTCTATATCCGTACTGGGCATTTGGCTCATATTGTGTTTTCTTCCGGCACATAATCAAAGGGATCAGGGCAAGTGTGACGAGAGCTCCCTTTTATCCAAATGATTTAGATATTTTGTTTAGGTTGTCAAATGATTTATTTGGAGTTGTAATAAATACCTTAGATTGTGGTTTGGGCCAATTTGGCATTTATTCTGGTTTGTCTTTTGATTTTTATTGGTTTTAAAGACAACCTTTGTGGTTTAGAGCCTTATTGTGATTTCTTCAGTTATATTGTGTTTTGAGTAACCTCTCTTTCTATTTCGGAAAGGGGGTGTTACAGAGTTGGTATCAGAGCTTAGGTCCTTTCTTGTAGAAAACCTATTTAGGTTTGACCTGTGAGTTATGGGTAGACTTCTGGGTTAGGTTTTTGTTCAGTTTGATTTTTTATTTAGCTATATTCGAATCTGTCTCTACTCTATTTTGCTTATATTCGTTGATCTCTTTCTTATATGGCTCGTAGATCCGCTAGATTTACTGGGAGGCGAGGTAAAAATAGGGGAAGAGGTGATGGTCAGCCCAATGAGTAACCTAATGATCAGATTAATGCTCAATTGGTTGCCTTGGTGAATCAGACGGTTAATCAGGCTTTATCGCAGTTGGTGGCACAAGTTGTACAGGTAATGCATCAGCCGCCAGAATTTCTTGAGCAGGGGAACTCGGGAAATATTGATCCACATGCAAACAAAGAGGAAAGGAATGCGGATGGTTTTGATCAGTAGGTGCTTCCAACGTATGTATGGTTGGAGAGGTTTCAGAAGCAGAAGCCATAGTCATTCAGTTCTGCTCCGACTCCAATTGATGCGGAGAATTGGATTGCACACCTAGAGAAGATTTTTGATGTGTTAAGGTGCTCGGATAATCAGAGAGTATTGCTTGCAGCTTACAAGCTAAAAGGGGATGCACAGTGGTGGTGGAAAGCGATGAAAACAACAAAGGGTGATGGATATGTTGAGACACTTAGTTGGGCAGAGTTTTGTGAGGTCTTTTATCAGCAGTTCTTCCCAGCTGCTGATAAAGAGGCCTATGCCAAAGAGTATCTGTCTATTCGATAGAAAGATGATGAGTACATCATAGATTTTATAAAAAGGTTCACTAGGTTGGCAGGTTTTGCAGGAACCTCTGCATCTCATTAACATCAAGTTTGCAGATGTGTCGATTGTGGCTAATGCGGCCAAGAACATTGAGATGGAGCGGCAGGACTTTTGGTCTTCTAAACCTGAAAGGAGTTGAAAGAGGGACAGAGATGACAAGCATGGTCAAGCTTCGGGTCAGCATGGGAGAAATCAAGGTGGTCAGTGGAACATAAATTGTGGTGGCCAGCAGGGGCAGTGGCGTGGCTAGAATCAGAACAGGGGTAATTAATAATTTCCTCAGCAGGGGCAGAATCGTCAGCTTCAGCTACCTTGGTATGGTCAGAATCGTCAGTAAGGGTAGAATCATTAGCAGGGGAAAAATCAGGGTTGTTATCCTGGACCAGTTAGTGGGGGGTAACCCAAATCAAATTCCGATAGCTCCTTGTGCTATATGTGAGGCTAATCATCGGGGGAGATAGTGTCATAAAGTTATCGGTGCATGCTTCTTGTGTAGACAGATGGGTCACATGGCTAGAGATTGTACTGGGCCACGTGGTAATGGTGGAGGTAGTGATAATGGTGGCAATGGAGGTCAGCGTCAAGGTGGTCTAGTGTTTGCCTTGACACATAAGCAGGCGGCAGGTGCGCCAAGTACTGTTTCTGGCACTTTTTTAGTTGGCAATTGTGAGGCTTCTGTTTTATTTGATACGGGTTCTACTTATTCTGTTGTTGCTCAGTCTTTTGTTAAGAACCTTGGTGTGCTATCTTAGTCATTAGATTCTGTTATGTCTATTGCTACCTCGATGGGGACTTCTGTTGCTATTTCTAATTTATATCGAGGGTGTGCGATCAATTTTGGGGATAAGATTCGTAGGGCTAATCTTCTTCCAATGTGTATGCACGATTTCGATGTTATTCTCAGGATGGACTAGTTGGATAAGAACCAGGCCACTATCGATTGCCAGGCGAGGAAGGTTATATTTGGAGATGTGAAGTCTCCTGAATTCGTGTTTCAGGGTTCACAGCCGAGTAGAGTGGTGAAGTTGATTTCAGCTTTGAAGGCTGGTAATTTAGTGGCAAAGGGTTGTGAGGCGTATTTGGCATTTGTGATAGATACCTCCAAAGGTGAGTCTCGTATTGAGGATATTTCAGTTGTTTATGACTTTTTCGATGTGTTTCCTGAGGAGTTGTCAGGGTTTCCACCGCAGCGGGAAGTTGAGTTTACTATTGAGCTTGTTCCTAGTGCGGGGCCTATCTCTAAGTCGCCGTATCGGATGGCACCATTGGAGTTTCAGGAGTTGAAGGAGCAGTTGCAAGAGCTATTAGATCGTGGTGTGATTCGGCCTAGTGTTTCATCGTAGGGTGCTCCGGTTTTGTTTGTGAAAAAGAAAGATGGGTCTATGAGGTTGTGCATAGACTACAGGGAGTTGAACAAGATTACGATCAGAAATCGGTATCCATTGCCAAGGATTGAAGACTTGTTTGACCAACTTCAGGGGGCGAAGTATTTTTCAAAGATAGACTTGAGGTCGGGTTACCATCAATTGAGGATGAGAGATGAGGATATCTCTAAGATAGCTTTTTCATACTTGCTATGGGAATTACAAGTTTCTTGTGATGCCATTTGGGTTGACTAACGCTTCGACGGTGTTTATGGATTTGATGAATCGAGTGTTCAAGGAGTATTTGGACCAATATGTTATTGTCTTTATTGATGACATTTTGGTTTACTCCAAGTTTAGGAAGGAGCATGAGGAGCATCTTCGAAAAATTTTGGGAATTTTGCAGAAAGAGAAATTGTATCCTAAATTCTCTAAATGCGAGTTTTGGTTGGAGCAGATTGCATTTTTAGGCCACGTTATTTCTACTGAAGGCATTAAGGTGGATCCTGCGAAGGTTGAGGCTATCACTAAATGGCCGAGACCTACTACTGTGACAGAGATTAGGAGTTTCTTGGGTTTAGCAGGTTATTATAGGAGATTTGTGGAAGGATTCTCTTTGCTTGCTTTGCCATTAACTCAGTTGATGAAAAAGGGCACAAAATTTTTGTGGAATGAGGAGCGCGAGAAGAGTTTTGAGGAGTTAAAGAAACGACTTATGACAGCTCCTATACTTACATTACTGTCGGGGACAGGAGGTTACCAGATTTATAGTGATGCTTCTACGAAGGGCTTGGGGTGTGTTTTGATGCAACACGGTAAGGTGATTGCTTATGCTTCCAGCAGCTTAAACCTTATGAGGTGAATTATCCCACGCATGATTTGGAGTTAGCAGCGGTGATCTTTGCCCTAAAGATTTGGAGGCACTATTTGTATGGAGAGACTTGTGATATCTTCACTGATCACAAAAGTCTTAAATACATTTTCACTCAAAAGGAGCTTAAAATTGAGGCAGTGGCATTGGTTGGAGCTTCTAAAGGATTATGATGAGAGGATTCAGTATCACCCGGGAAAAGCAAATGTGGTTGCAGATGCTCTTAGCCGAAAGAGTTCAGGAAGTGTAGCAGCTCTTATTACACAACCTCAGCTTATTTCGGATATGGAGCGGCTAGATTTGAAGTTGTACATGAAAGGCTCAGATGGGCATTTGGCGGGTATGAGAGTGGAGCCCTTTCTTATTTTGAGGGTTAAAGAAGCTCAAAAGGAAGATGGAGGATTGTGGGGTATGACTCAAAATCTGGAGGAGGGCAAGCAACCCGAGTTTCGTATTAATGACCATGGTGTGATTTGGTTGGGTGAGTGGTTGTGTGTACCGTCTGATCCAATCATTCGGGAGACAATTTTGGCGGAGGCTCATAGTTCGCCATTTTCTATTCATCCAGGTTCTACAAAGATGTACAGAGATTTGAAGGAAATTTTTTGGTGGAATGGGATGAAGCGAGATGTGGCTGAATATGTTGGGAAGTGCATCACTTGTCAACAAGTGAAGATAGAACATCAACGAGCTAGTGGTTTGTTGTAACAGTTAGACATTCCAGTGTGAAAATGGTCACGATGGATTTTGTGACTGGTTTGCCGAAGACTTTCAGGAAAAATGATGCTATTTGGGTTGTGGTGGATCGGTTGACCAAATAGGCACATTTCTTGGCTATCCATGAGGGTTACTCGGTGGATAGATTGGCACAAATCTTTTAACAAGAGATTGTTAGACTTCATGGTACTCCGATGTTTATTTTTTCGGATCGGGACCCACGATTCACTTCATAGTTCTGGAAAGGGTTTCAACGAGCTTGGGGTACTCGGCTCAACTTTAGTACTTCTTTCCATTCGCAGACCGATGGGCAGTCCGAGCAGACTATTCAAACGTTGGAGGACATGTTAAGGTCTTGTGCACTTGAGTGGTCAGGTAATTGGGATGACTATTTGAGCCTAGTTGAGTTTGCGTATAATAACAGTTGGCATGCAAGTATTGGGATGGCTCCGTTTGAGGCGTTGTATAGTAGGAAGTGTCGGGCACCAACTTGTTGGGATGAGGTTGGTGAGAGAGCCATAGAAGGGCCTGAGTTAGTTCAAATCACTACGGAGAAGGTAGCGGTAGCTAAGGAAAAGTTGAAATCAGCTTGATCACGGTAGAAAAGTTATGCTGATAAGCATAGGAGAACTTTAGAGTTTGAACATAGTGAGCAGGTGTTTCTAAAAGTCTCTCCTTAGAAGGGTATTCGGCGAGTTAGTTTGAAAGGAAAACTTAGTCCGCGTTATATTGGCCCATTCGAGATTTTGGAAAAGATTGGTGAGGTTGTATATCGGTTAGCTTTGCCTCCACAGCTAGATCATGTGCACAATGTGTTTCATGTGTCGGTATTGAGGAGTTATCAATATCATCTGTTGTCTGTGGTGCAATATCCGTTCGATAAGATTCGAGATGATCTTACTTGTGTGGAGCAAGCCGAGGCGATTTTGGATTGTCAAGAGCGGGTTATGAGGAGGAAGACAATTCTGTTTGTTAAGGTTTTATGGAGAAACCATTCGGAGCGAGAAGCTACATAGGAGATGGAGGAGTCTATTTGAGCGGAGTATCCGCATCTTTTTGATAATTAGGTTCGTTCTTTTCTTTTGATTCCGGGAATCCTTTTTAAGGGGTAGGTGATGTAATACCCAGAAAAATAAATAAATAAATAAATAACATTTTAAAATTTTATTTTAAATATTTTAATTGGGTTTTTCTTATGCTCGGGTCAAACACTGTATTTAATTTATGTGGACTATAATAAGTAAAGAATTATATTAATTTGGTCTTTTAAAACTAATTGGGTTTAATCTATATTTATGGGTAATATTAAAACCTATTATAATTAGGAAAAATAAAATTAATAAAATCTGTCATTAAGTGAATAAATAATTAAACCTAATCTTATTTTCATTATACAACGTAAGAAAGAGAAAGAGGAGCCAAGCCGCCGCTTATTGTAGTAAATTAAGACAGACTTGTTGTGATTGTGTTTGTGAGAGAATTTGCATCAGGTTTGTCTTTTATTATATTTATTTTTGGGTATATAATTACTTAGCAATTGATTGATTTGATTTATATATATGACTAGCTATGACATGCTATGTGCAGGGCAATAGCACTAACAACCATTGGTAAAGTTTTAATTTATAAACAATAAAATTCATATATGCTCAATAGTTGATTGATTGATTTTATATATATATATATATATATATATATATATATATATATATATATATATATATATATATATATATATATATATATAATAATGTAATCATGATTGAAAGCAATGTTGCAAAGCAGCAAGCCTACTTCACACACAAAGATATATATATATATATATATATATATATATATATATATATATATATATATATATATATATATATATTATAATTTAATAAGTATCTGGCCATGAAACTTATAAACGGAATTGGTAAATAAAATTGTAAGTTATGTATATTAATTTAAACTAATTAGTTTTTGCTGATATAGTTATAAAAGTTCTTAATAATAAATTTAATAATATTATGTTATTAATGATTGGATTGTAATAAAATCTTATCAATTTATTTAGATTGAACGGAGAGAGTCTAAACGAGTTTTTGGAATATACTTTGGGTATTACATTGCTTAATCCAGGTGCGGATTCCGTACTCTTTCAGCGAGACTCTTTTGATTTTTGATTTGTTTGGTTTGCTATTCGTTTTGAAATTTAGTATCGTCTCTCATAATTATTCCTTGTCAATTTATTATGATAGTTTATTTTGGGGTCGATATTAGAACTCCTATTTGTACTCTTTAGCCTAGTGCATTATGTATAGAAATTAATTTGATGATCGTAGTAATGTGCATGTTATTATATATTTTTGGAGACTTTGTGCTGATAATTCGTTTCGATATAACATGTACATATTAGACCCCTTTTGTATTGATATTGTGTCGCATATGTTGTGACTTGATATTTTGTTAAAATATATCGTAGGGTATACCTGAGCTATAATCACCTGTGGGGGTACCACAGACATGTCTTCTTGGCACCTAGGCATGACACCTTCTGTGGCAGTGTGATCAGTTCACGGCGTATCCGTTTTGTGCTCCGGTGGGAGTTGGCCATTTGGTGTTTTGTTGTGGGAGGCGTATGAGTCGACCCTAGTTTTCTGTTATGTTCTGTTCTGCGGAGTGGCAATGTTTGTGCCAAACACGTCTTTCGATTTTACATACATTTGGATTCGCGGTCCAATGTGTGTTGACTTGCCTGTGTGACATTATTTGACTTGGCTGTGTGGCAAGGTATATTTCTGTTTTATTTTGAGCTAGGTATGAAATAACATCCAGCCATTTGACTCAACCTATTATTTCTTTATATTAGTTTGTTCGTTACAGTTCAGTTCATTTTATTGAGTTAGTTATTTCGTTTCATTATTCTTGTATTCTATATCCGTACAGGGCATTTGGCTCATGCTGTGTTTTCTTCCGGCAGGTAATCAGGGGGATCAAGGGCAAGTGTGATGAGAGCTCCTTTTTATCCAAATGATTTAGATATTTTGTTTAGGTTGTCAAATAATTTATTTGGAGTTGTAATAAATACCTTAGATTGTGGTTTGGGCCAGTTTGGCATTTATTCTATTTTATCTTTTGATATTTATTGGTTTTAAAGATAACTTTTGTGGTTTAGAGCCTTATTGTGATTTCTTCAGTTATGTTGTGTTTTGAGTAACCTCTCTTTCTATTTCGGAAAGGGGGTGTTACAGTACTATTGTGTTATAACGCGTATTATTGCACTTTCATCACCGGGTATTTCAACAGTTAACGGTAAAAGTTTTGCCGTCAATTTTTAAAAAAGGTTATTTCTGTCGCTTTCTATATCCGACAGTTATTCCGTTGTGAGGCCACCAATGATTGGTTATTTCGGCGCCGTCATACGAATATTCACCGACAAAAAGAATATTGTCCGACCAAACGAGTATTCGTAATAAATTATTACATGCATGATATGAAGAAAATAAGTGCATGATAACCAAAAAATTTAGAGGCCTCAGTGGTGTCTTCATCGGCACAACTCAGCTTTCCCCCGAATAAATCTAGGGCTCATCTTAACCCCGAATAAATCCTAGGGTGTGAGAACACTTGAGCATAAAGGAGTTTACCAGGACTCGAACTCACGTTGATTAGGACTTATGTCCGGCTTCCCACCACTAAGACACCACCTCAAGCGATGATAAAATACAACAATATAAATATATAAATATTTATTAAATCAACACCTTACAATAAATAATTTAAATTCTATTAAAAATCGGGATCAACGCCAAAACATATTTACCTCGAATAACATATAAACCAACTAATAATTCATTATTCATTCAAGGTGTCTTTATTTATCGCATTAAATCATTATTCATATTCCAAAGCTTATAAATGAATAACAAAATTTAAGAAACTCATATATGACAAATTATTTTAAAAACATCAGTCCACTGTCATGGTATTATCACCATTAACCAAAACTTAACTATCAATTTAATTAATTTAATAGAAATTAGATTTCAAATACTCTAATTTAGCATTAAGAATCACCCAAATCTAGGACTGCAAACGAACCGAACTGTTAGCGAACCGGTTCGGTTCGAGTTCGGTTCGGTTCGAGTTCGACTTGTTCGCTTAGTCGAGTCGAGTTCGCACAGAGTATACGGTTCGATTGTTCGATCGAACATGTTCGCGAATCATGTGGTTCGGTTCGTCTTTGTTCGCGAACAGTTCGAGTTTGGTTCGTATCAGTAAGTTCGAGTTCGGTTCGATAAGTTCGAGTTCGGTTCAATAAGTTTAAGATCGGTTCGAGTAGTTCGATTTCTTAATTACATGTTTAAATTATTTCTAAAATTATAAATACAAATAATTGGTTATTTCATATTAAATTCTAAAATTTGTCTTATTAATAATTGTTAAATTTATAGTTATTTTTTTATTACCTAAACATCTTTTTTTTTATAATAATTTATTATAAGTAAACTTTTTTATTAAATAATTAATAAATAATAATGTGTACTTCTTCACCTCTAAATTCTAATTTAATTAAAATAATTTTTATATTTTTCTAAAATTTTGAACAATGATTGTTGGATTATTATAATTTATATCCCAAATAATTTAATAAATTAATCATCATGCAATGACAATTTGACATTAATTAAATAATGATACAATACAATTGCTTACATGTACATCAGTTATTGAAATGGTCAAATCGAGATAGAAAATAGAGAAATCAAGTCTTCAATGTATTTATCGAGACTTCGGTAATAGAGTAATATATATCAAATTATTTACTTAATAATTTTGAAATTTTAAAAAACTATACATATATAAATTTGAAGATCGAAAATTAAAACTAGATATTTAATTTAAAAATTATAAAAAATTTGAATATTAATTGAAAATGACAACAAAAGAAATACATTACTAATATTAAATTGTGAGTTTTTGATAATCATTTGTTTGTAGACTCTGCCTGAAGTGGTTGGACCTTGAAGAGTTGAAAGGCTTTTCGATATTAATATTTGATTGTTGATATTTGTAAATCAAAAAATTTTAAGTACTTGTTAACTTTTAAGTTAATTATAACTTCTAAGTTCCAAGTAATCATTTTTGGTTTTGGTCTTTTTGGATGAATGATGATTATAATATTTGGTCTAATTTTTTATTGAATACTTACTCTTAGAGAAGATATTTTTTGTATTTATTTAACTATTTTTTGCTTTAAAATTCTAAGTTTGTGTTCGTGAACAAGTTTGTGTTCGTGAACAAGTTTAGTGTTCGTGAACATAGTTTGTGTTCGCAAACAAGCTTATGTTCGACTTGTTCGCGAACTAGATCATGTTCCCGAACAGTTTGCGAACACCAAATGATCCAAACTGGTACATAGTTGTTGGTTTGATTGAGTTACTAGAACATGTTCGAGTTCGACTAAAAGTGTTCAAGTTCGGTTCGAGTTCGACAAAGTTCGGTTCGGTTCGGTTCGTTTGCAGCTCTACCCAAATCGTATTTAAAATCATTAAGTTATATATTTTTAAAACATAAATCTTGTTACTAAAAATTCTGCTTGAAAAATTCCAAACCAGCCACCTCAAGAAATTCATAACAAATCCTACGTTAATCTTTAACGGTTCAAAATTTGTGGACATATTCCAAACTTATATATGTATAACATATTCAAAAATTACAACGATCTGACGGTCATATTAAAAGATATAATCCACGCAATAGACCTTATAAAAGTTAATTTTTTGGTTTTTACAAAAGTGTTTTCTCTGAACTAGTCTCACTCGAGAAATCACTATAAATCATCTACTCGGAAATTTTAAGTGATTCATAATTATGTGTGTAGCTGACTTATATAACTATTTTTAGACATAAAGATCACATTTTAATTCCTTATATATCACAAGATATAGATTTTACAAAAATCATGAAGTAAGCTAACTTTATTTAAATTTTCAGATTATGCTATTCACTATATTTCTAATTTTCTTTTGTTTGATTCCTATTTCTAAAAGTTTAATCCATCACAATAAATATAACATGTCTTCTTTCCATAAATTTCATAAAACTTAAAATATATATAAGAAAATCATAGTATAAATTAAAATTTAAACGTATACCTTTCCTATTTTCTTCTTTCTCCCACTTTTTTCTTCTTCCTCCTATCTTTCAATTTTCTAAATGATTTTGGGGAAGTACGGAAGTGAAACGATGAGGAGAAGGCTGGATATTTTTCCTTTTTAGGCTAATAAGTTAGCCAACATTCAAGTTCCGCCCAAATGGAACCAACCAATGGGAAAAGGGGTTGGTGAAGGAATTAGGCAATCTTTATATGTACTTGGGAAATAGTTCTCAGCCATTGTCCTTCATTAATCAGCTCCCCAATCGCCACCTCATGCTCAAGGCTTCTAAAAGTTTATTATCTCCTCTTTTATTTACTCATTTATCTCAATAATTGTCCGTTTGACCATTTATCAATTTAACATTTTATAGTTAAAGAATAATATTCATAAATTAAATTAGATTTAATTTTATAAAAGTCGGGATCTTACAATCACCCCACCTTATAAAATTTCGTCCCCAAAATTTACGTGCGTACCTGAAATTCCGAAGAGATAATGATACTTAACTTTCATTTCAAATTCTAGCTCCATTGGCATTTCTTCCGTATCATGGTTCATGCATTGCTCATCTCCTGAAATTCAAATACAATTCTATAATACAGTTACAAAACAAATGTTAATTGAAATATCATAATTTGTCAACTAATTAAATAACAAAAAAATCATCTTAGGTAGGACACACACTAGTGAAGGTTTTTACTCGTGTCTCCCCTCCTAGTTCTAATCCTAGATCTCTGCCATAGACCATATCCCTAATCTCTGATACCAAATGTGATGCCCCCAATATAGGTCCACACAGTCCATTTTCAGTCGCCAGAAATACACACTACAAACACCAATTACAAATCTTTCTATTTACAACTATTACCATATCGTATATACTACGACAGTATTCACACCCAAATTATTATAATGTCGTATAAAATAAAGCAACAAATATTTCAAGTCCTCAAAGGAAGCCGAGAAGATTTCTGGTCTCGTCATTCTAATGGATTGCATTTTTCACGCTTCCAAATTCGGGTTCACATCACCCTATTTGGTTCACCAAAATTAACTATTTAATAACGTATAAAATACGACACACACATTTTAAGTTCTCAGTACAGTTATTATGTCACACTGTTCTATAACAAGATGAGGACCGCGACTAATTCAAAACACCACTTTATACCCAAGTTCTCTCTGATAGTCCCAGCAACACTTATGTCCGGCTTCCCACCACTAAGCCACCACCTCAAGCGATTATTAAATACAACAATATAAATATATAAATATTTATTAAATCAACCCCTTATAATAAATAATTTAAATTCTATTAAAAGTCGGGATCAACACCAAAACATATTTACCGCGAATAACATATAAACCAACTAATAATTCATTATTCATTCAATGTGTATTTATTTTTTTCATTAAATTATTATTTATATTCCAAAGCTTATAAATGAATAAAAAAAACTTAAGAAATCCGTATATGACAATTTATTTTAAAAACATCAGTCCACTGTCATGGTATTATCACCATTAATCAAAACTTAACTATCAATTTAATTAATTTTAATAGAAATTAGACTTCAAATACTCTTATTTAGCATTAAGAATCACCCAAATCAGATTTAAAATAATGAAGTTATACATTTTTAAAACTTAAAGCTTATTACTAAAAATTCTGCTTGAAAAATTCCAAACCAGCCACCTCACGAAATTCATAACAAATCCTACGTTTATCTTTAACGGTTAAACATTTGTGGACATATTCCCAACTTATATATGTATAAAATATCCAAAAATTACAACGATCCAACGGTCAGATTAAAAGATATAATCCACGCAATAGACCTTATAAAAGTTGATTTTCTAGATTTTTGCAAAAGGGTTTTCTTCGAACTAGTCACACACGAGAAATCACTATAAATCATCTACTCGTAATTTTTAAGTGATTCTTAATTCTGTGTGTAGCTGACTTACATAGATATTTTTAGACATAAAGATCACATTTTAATTCCTTATATATCACAAGATATAGATTTTACAAAAATCATGAAGTAAACTAACTTTATTAAAATTTTCAGATTTTGCTATTCACTAGATTTCTAAATTTCTTTTGTTTGATTCATATTTCTAAAAGTTTAATCCATCACAATAAATATAACATGTCTTCTTTCCATAAATTTCATAAAACTGAAAACTTATATAAGAAAATCATAGTATAAATTAAAATTTAAATGTATACCTTTCTTATTTTCTCCCACTTCTTCTTCTTCCTCCTATGTTTCAATCTTCTGAATATTTTTGGGGAAGTACGGAAGTGAAACGATGAGGAGAAGGCTGAATATTTTTCCTTTTTAGGCTAATAAGTTAGCCAACATTCAAGTTCCGCCCAAATGGAACCAACCAATGGGAAAAGGGGTTGGTGAAGGAATTAGGCAATCTTTAGAAGTACTTGGGAAATAGTTCTCAGCCATTGTCCTTCATTAATCAGCTCCCTAATTGCCACCCCATGCTCAAGGCTTCTAAAAGTTTAATATCTCCTTTTTTATTTACTCATTTATCTCAATAATTGTCCGTTTCACCTTTTATCAATTTAACATTTTATAGTTAAAGAATAATATTCATAAATTAAATTAGACTTAATTTTATAAAAGTCGGGATCTTACAATCACCCCACCTTATAAAATTTCGTCCCCAAAATTTACGTGCGTACCTGAAATTCCGAAGAGATAATGATACTTAACTTTCATTTCAGATTCTAGCTCCCTTGGCATTTCTTCCGTATCATAGTTCATGCATTGCTCATCTCCTGGATATTCAAATACAATTCTATAATACAGTTACAAAACAAATGTTAATTGAAATATCACAATTTGTCAACTAATTAAATAACAAAAAAATCAACTTAGGTAGGACACACACTAGTGAAGGTTTTTACTCGTGTCTCCCCTCCTATTTCTAATCCTAGATCTCTGCCATAGACCATATCCCTAAGCTCTGATACCAAATGTGATGCCCCCAATATAGGTCCACACAACCCATTTTGAGTCGCAAGAAATACACACTACAAACACCAATTACAAATCTTTCTATTTACAACTATTACCATATCGTATATACTACGACAGTATTCACACCCAAATTATTATAATGTCGTATAAAATAAAGCAACAAATATTTCAAGTCCTCAAAGGAAGCCGAGAAGATTTATGGTCTCGTCATTCTAATGGATTGCATTTTTGACGCTTCCAAATTCGGGTTCACATCACCCTATTTGGTTCACCAAAATTAACTATTTAATAACGTATAAAATACGACACACACATTTTATGTTCTCAGTACAGTTATTATGTCACACTGTTCTATAACATGATGAGGATCGCGACTAATTCAAAACACCACTTTATACCCATGTTCTCTCTGCTAGTTCCAGCAACACTTATGTCCGGCTTCCCACCACTAAGCCACCACCTCAAGCGATGATAAAATACAACAATATAAATATATAAATATTTATTAAATCAACCCCTTATAATAATAATTTAAATTCTATTAAAAGTCGGGATCAACACCAAAACATATTTACCGCGAATAACATATAAACCAACTAATAATTCATTATTCATTCAATGTGTACTTATTTATTTCATTAAATTATTATTTATATTCCAAAGCTTATAAATGAATAAAAAAACTTAAGAAACCCATATATGACAATTTATTTTAAAAACATCAGTCCACTGTCATGGTATTATCACCATTAACCAAAACTTAACTATCAATTTAATTAATTTTAATAGAAATTAGACTTCAAATACTCTTATTTAGCATTAAGAATCACCCAAATCGGATTTAAAATCATTAAGGTTATACATTTTAAAACTTAAAGCTTATTACTAAAAATTCTGCTTGAAAAATTTCCAAACCAGCCACCTCACGAAATTCATAACAAATCCTACGTTTATCTTTAACGGTTCAACATTTGTGGACATATTCACAACTTATATATGTATAAAATATCCAAAAATTACAACGATCCAACGGTCAGATTAAAAGATATAATCCACGCAATAGACCTTATAAAAGTTGATTTTCTAGATTTTTGCAAAAGGGTTTTCTCCGAACTAGTCACACACGAGAAATCACTATAAATCATCTATTCGTAATTTTTAAGTGATTCTTAATTCTGTGTGTAGCTGACTTACATAGATATTTTTAGACATAAAGATCACATTTTAATTCCTTATATATCACAAGATATAGATTTTACAAAAATCATGAAGTAAACTAACTTTATTAAAATTTTTAGATTTTGATATTCACTAGATTTCTAAATTTCTTTTGTTTGATTCATATTTCTAAAAGTTTAATCCATCACAATAAATATAACATGTCTTCTTTCCATAAATTTTATAAAACTGAAAACTTATATAAGAAAATCATAGTATAAATTAAAATTTAAATGTATACCTTTCTTATTTTCTTCTTTCTCCCACTTCTTCTTCTTCCTCCTATGTTTCAATCTTCTGAATATTTTTGGGGAAGTACAGAAGTGAAACGATGAGGAGAAGGCTGAATATTTTTCCTTTTTAGGCTAATAAGTTAGCCAACATTCAAGTTCCGCCCAAATGGAACCAACCAATGGGAAAAGGGGTTGGTGAAGGAATTAGGCAATCTTTAGAAGTACTTAGGAAATAGTTCTTAGCCATTGTCCTTCATTAATCAGCTCCCCAATCGCCACCCCATGCTTAAGGCTTCTAAAAGTTTAATATCTCCTTTTTTATTTACTCATTTATCTCAATAATTGTCCTTTTCACCTTTTATCAATTTAACATTTTATAGTTAAAGAATAATATTCATAAATTAAATTAGACTTAATTTTATAAAAGTCGGGATCTTACAATCACCCCACCTTATAAAATTTCGTCCCCAAAATTTACGTGCGTACCTGGAATTTCGAAGAGATAATGATACTTAACTTTCATTTCAGATTCTAGCTCCCTTGGCATTTGTTCCGTATCATAGTTCATGCATTGCTCATCTCCTGGATATTCAAATATAATTCTATAATATAGTTACAAAACAAATGTTAATTGAAATATTACAATTTGTCAACTAATTAAATAACAAAAAAATCAGCTTAGGTAGGACACACACTAGTGAAGGTTTTTACTCGTGTCTCCCCTCCTATTTCTAATCCTAGATCTCTGCCATAGACCATATCCCTAAGCTCTGATACCAAATGTGATGCCCCCAATATAGGTCCACACAACCCATTTTGAGTCGCCAGAAATACACACTACAAACACCAATTACAAATCTTTCTATTTACAACTATTACCATATCGTATATACTACGACAGTATTCACACCCAAATTATTATAATGTCGTATAAAATAAAGCAACAAATATTTCAAGTCCTCAAAGGAAGCCGAGAAGATTTCTGGTCTCGTCATTCTAATGGATTGCATTTTTGTCGCTTCCAAATTCGGGTTCACATCACCCTATTTAGTTCACCAAAATTAACTATTTAATAACGTATAAAATACGACACACACATTTTAAGTTCTCAGTATAGTTATTATGTCACACTGTTCTATAACATGATGAGGACCGCGACTAATTCAAAACACCACTTTATACCCATGTTCTCTCTGCTAGTCCCAGCTACACTTTTATTTCCTAAAAGGAATTGTAAAGCAAAAAGGGTGAGCACAAATTGCCCAGTAAAGAATATCACCACTAAGATAATTAAATTATCAATAGCAAAGGAATTGTGAAGCAAAATTTGTGAGCACAAATAGCCCAGTAAATAGTATCACGACTAAGATAATTAAATTATCAATAACATTCATCTGTAATAAATCAGATATTTGGAACATATGGTAGATGATAAAAATTTTCAACCATAATTGCAGCGGAATCAACAATCCATTAGAAGAGTCAAGAAGAATATAATGTCTACTATCTTCTCCAAATTAAAAGTCCATCATCAATATTTTATTCTTGTAACACCAATCAACAGTTCTTTGTTATACCCAAGACAAAAAGAACTTTCATCATCTGTCTTTACCTGAAACATCAAAGATCATGGTTATACCAATTCACAGTTCTGCTCATAATCAAGCTAATAAATATATTTTTGCACTCCGGGCCAAAGATATTAAACTGTAACACCAATGGTTATGTCAATCAACAATCCATCTTTACATTACGGGCCAAAGACATACAACTGTAAAATTAATGGTCATGCCAATCAACAGTCCATCTTTGCACTACGGGCCAAAGACATACAACTGTAAAATCAATGATCATGTCAATCAACAGTCCATCTTTGCACTACGGGCCAAAGACATACAACTGTAAAATCAATGGTCATGTCAATCAACAGTCCATCTTTGCACTACGGGCCAAAGAGAAATTTTATTACAATGATTATAACAATGATATATATGATGAATGGACAGAAATAATCAGAATAATAAGATAAAATAGAACATAGTGATTTTTAACTTAATTATCCAGAGTCCAAATTGCCAACATGATATCCAAAAAATTGATTAGAATTATTGATAGAATATAAAGATCAAGTAAATATAAAATAACCAGCACAAATATAATAACTTAACTGAATAGAAAGATTCAGGTCAAGATATTAGATGAAGCACAAATTATTAAGGTTATTCTAATCATTTCAGGACTTTTCACCATTTAATGATAAGTTGAAGAAACGAATAATAATATCTTACCATAACATGGAGTATGAAAAAAAATGATATTCCTTTACCATAAAAATGATACCCCTTACCTTAATTAGCACGTGACTGAATTCTGCTTTATATGAAATTGATCAACTTGAAAAATGTTTGCACTCCTTATCAGCACTCGGAGTAACCTTACACTCAAAAGAAATACTAACAATAATATACTTACAATATTGTAATAGAAGAATTTTATATTTGGGTGTAGTCATGGTATGTGTTTAGTTACTCAACCGAGCAACCTATTTATACTGAAAATTGAGGAAACAACTAGCACACACGCTTTGACAAAATAACCAAATGAGCTATATAAAATAATAATAGTGGAATTTGTGGTCTCACAGAGAAAATTAAACCAATTTGTACACGTTTTAACAATAATTGAGTTGTGGTCCAGACTACTTTAGGAAAAGTAGGGTGTCGGCAAGTCCTGCCAAACTTACTTTTGTAAAATGAAATTATTTAACAAACATCTGCATATCATACTTATCTTTAATCAACATCTTTTATTCATCAATTATTTACATCTTTTCAATCTTTCAACAATTATTCACAATTATTAACATAGACTCACAAAATTGTCAACTTGTTTAATTATATCATATCAAATAATATGAGTTACTGTGCCGTGACAATTATTGATTTAATAATGTGACATACTGTGCAGTTGCTACTGTGACAATTATTGAATCAATAATAGGAAATACTATGCAATTATCACTATAGCAATTATTAAATCAATAATATAAAAGACTATATTATTACTACTGTAGAAATTATTGAATGAAATACTGAGTGATTTTTTACGTAAGAATCAATAATCAGAGATACTGTGCAATACCGCGTACTACTGTGGAATAACGCGTATTATTGTACATTCATCACCGGTATTTCAACAGTAAACGGTAAAAGTTTTGCCGTCAATTTTTTAAAAATATTATTTTTGTCGCTTTCTATATCCGATAGTTATTCCGTTGTGGGGCCACCAATGATTAATTATTTCGGCACTGTCGTATGAATATTCACCGATAAAAAGAATATTTTCCGACCAAACAAATATTCGTAATAAATAATTACATGCATTATAGGGAGAAAATAAGTTCATGATAACAAAAAAATTTTGAAAGCATCAGTGGTGTCTTCATCGGCACAACTCAGCTTTCCCCAGAATAAATCTAGGGCTCAATTTACCCCCGAATAAATCCAGGACGTGAGATAACTTGAGCATAGAGAAGTTTCTAGGACTCGAACCCACGTTGATGGGGACTTATGTCCGGCTTCCCACCACTAAGCCACCACCTCAAGCGAAGATAAAATACAATAATATAAATATATAAATATTTATTAAATCAACATCTTACAATAAATAATTTAAATTATATTAAAATTCGGGATCAACACCAAAATATATTTACCTCGAATAACATATAAACCAACTAATAATTCATTATTCATTCAAGGTGTCTTTATTTATAGCATTAACTCATTATTCATATTCCAAAACTTATAAATGAATAAAAAAATATAAGAAAACCATATATGATAATTTATTTTAAAAACATCAGTCCACTGTCATGGTATTATTACCGCTAACCAAAACTTAACTATCAATTTAATTAATTTTAACAGAAATTAGACATCAAGTATTCCAATTTAGCATTAAGAATCACCCAAATCGGATTTAAAATCATTAAGGTATACATTTTTAAAACTTAAAGCTTGTTGCTAAAAATTCTGCTTGAAAAATTCTAAACCAGCCACCTCACGAAATTAACAACAAATCCTACGTTAACTTTTAATGGTTCAAATTTTGTGGACATATTCCCAACTTATATATGTCTAACATATCCAAAAATTACAATGATCCAACGGTCAAATTAAAAGATATAATCCACACAATAGACCTTATAAAAGCTGATTTTCTGGATTTTGGCAAAAGAGTTTTCTCCGAACTAGTCTCACTCGAGAAATCACTATAAATCATCTACTCGAAATTTTTAAGTGATTCTTAATTCTGTGTGTAGCTGACTTACATAGCTATTTTTAGACATAAAAATCACATTTTAATTTCTTATATATCACAAGATATAGATTTTACAAAAATCATGAAGTAAACTAACTTTATTAATTTTTTCAGATTTTGCTATTCACTAGATTTCTAAATTTCTTTTGTTTGATTCATATTTATACAAGTTTAATCTATCACAATAAATATAACATGTCTTCTTTCCATAAATTTCGTAAAACTTAAAAATTATATAAGAAAATCAAAGTATAAATTAAAATTTAAATGTATACCGTTCTTATTTTCTTCTTTCTCCCACTTTTTCTTCTTCCTCCTATCTTTCCATCTTCTGAATGTTTTTGGGGAACACTACAAAAAAATTGGTCATTGTCGACGGCACTAATAGCGACGGTGTAAAGCCCGTCGAGAAAGACCTCACTGCTAACGGCATATCTGTCGCCAATGGGACCAGTCGAGAATGACCTTTCCCGGGCCAGAATCTGGTGGGAATTTTTTCGCGCCCGAGGGAAAGACATTGGCGATGGGGTAAAAAACTAGTACTGACGGGATCGCCGTCGAGAATGACTCACTGGCGACGGGCTTAAGATCGACGGTCCCTGCCGTCGAGAATGACTTTTTATTTAATCCCCAAATTTCAGTTTCTGATCTACGCTCTCTTTGTTTTTCTCTCGCTCGCTCTGTTCCTTCCCTCTCTTTCTCTGGTTCGTTATCGTGCACTGCCGTCGCCAGCTCCTCATCGCCGTCGATCTCATCGCCGTCCGTCACTGTCTTCTCTCTCGCCCGGCCTTCCCTTTTCTTCCTCCCCTTTTCTGGCCACTGTCTTCTCTCCCACTCCCATGATTCTGTACTCCTCTTTTCATCCCATATCCTCCTTGGTTCTCGAGGTATGTTTACTTAATTCAATCAGTAAGTTAAATTTACATATTCTTAGGCTTTAATTTATAAGTTCCAATGTTATTAGGTTAGGGTTTAATTTGTATGTGTTTATATAATTTGTGTTTTCATTTGGGCTATTGACAATCATTCGGGCTACTGACAAAGAAGCTAAGTTCTAAGTTCTAATGTGATTTCATAAAATTTATAAGTTAAATTTGTTATGGATATGTTAAGTTTGTATGTGTTTATATAATTTATAAGTTCTAAGTTCTAATGTTTTATTTAATTTGTGTTATATCTAATTTATACTTTTTGAATGTTAGACACATTTTTTCATACACCTCAGTGTTAGTTCTATTGTATAAATTGGTAATGCAATCGGTGGTACTATAGTTGGGGCTTGTTATTATACACTACAAAAAAAAGGGTCACTGCCGACGGTAGTTTTATCGTCAATAATATGGTCAATGTCGACGGGATAGCCGTCGTGAATGTGTCCAGTCGGCAATGAGGTATTATTTGGTGGGAAAATTTCACGGTGGAGGGAAAAGTCACTAGCGACGAGGCCTAGAATTAATGGCGACGGGGATGCCGTCGCCAATGAGTCATTATCGACGAGGTTAATGGCGATGGCTTTGCCGTCGAGAATGACATTCTATTTTTAGCCCTACCCACGATGGCAACGACTCTAACTTTGTTCCCTCTCTATTTTTGATTTTTCCCTCTCAGTTTGCCCACTTCTCGCCATTGATTATTAGCCTAGCTTAACATAACTTTCAATTGATTTGCCGAATTGATTGTCACCCCATCCATCATCATTTCACCTTCATCTCGCCCGTTTTATTTCCCGGCCGCTGCAGTTTGCCCACTTCTCGCTCGCCATTTCATCATCTATTCCCACTGTATGTGTGTGTGGAGAGGCGTATTGCTGAGCTTCTAGAGGTACCATTCCTCCATCTCTCTATTGTTGCCATTTCCTAGTCGCCACTCTCACTATCGTTGCCTTTCGAGGTACAAAATTTGGTCTCTGTATGTATTTTAGTTGCTATATTTGCTTATGTTGAGTTGCTTAGTGTTTATCATTTGTTTCGAATTCAAGGCCGACAATCGAATGTTTTGTTATAAGAAGTATTATTGTTCTTAGTCTTTTATTTATCCACTGACATTTTTATTTTGTTTATATATATATATATATATATATATATATAGCATTGCATTTCTATGGTTCCTCTCTTTATTAGCATGTGGTCTTCTGATGATCACTAATGGATAAAATTCTTTAATCAGACACAATTTGGTTAATATATTTTCGTAGGTTATTTTTTAATCATACATCACTTATGTTCCTTCAAGTTTTCTCTCTAAATCATAAACAATCTCTCAACCGTAATTCATGGGTTCAAATCCATAATTCTTTATAACGGCTTGATCATGCTATTGTATCTTGGATGTTATGAAGCCATCATAGTTGACAGTAAATTAATATGCTTCTTGCAGAAGTAGAATGAGGTAACTCTTTTGTACAAAATTTGGTCTTTGATTATTTGGACTTGCTTCAATTTTAGGTTTCTATTCTTTTGATATATATCTTTCCTACATTGTGTGTTTGCTTGTCTTAACATAGGAACAAAAGTAGAAGTCAAAAACATTTTAATTTATATCCAATGTTGATTCACCTTTGCTATTTGTATTTTTTAATGAACAGAAAAGGAAAGAAAATAGATGGAGTTTTTGTAATCTTTCACACCCTCTACATTACTAACATAATGAAACTTATTTTGCTTCACATTGTTGGCATTAATGGTTTGAAAGGTGAATGTGTAGTTATATAGAATAATCCTTACTTTCACATGCACATATATTTTCAGATAGTTTAGGAAGCTTAGAAACCCGTTTGAGATTCACTTAATATGAGTGAATCTCAAATAGTCCCCGTTTTGGGACTGTTCTTGTATGTTTCGATCTCACTTAGGTTGGTGTTAACGACTTGAGCACGTCTTTATATTTTTTGAATTTTCGGTTAGTATATATCTCTTGATGTTCTTCGGGTGCATATTTAGACTACGATGTGTTAGTCTATTTCGTGTACTTGAAGACCATGGGAAGGTGTTGCCGAAATTTCTAAAAAATTTAAAGATGTGTTCAAGTTGCTGGCATCAGTGAGGCGACACATTCTGGAATGGGATAGAAGCCTGACCCGTTAGAGTGGGAGATGAAGTTAGGAAACTCATAAGCTTGCATATACATTAACTTGGAGACTTGATTGTGTTTGTCTAACTTTCCATATATATAGCAGATAGTTATCCAAGATGTCTGTTGATCGAAGTTGGATGGAACGTAGGGTAGCCACTGATAAGAGTGGGCTTAGCTCTGAGTACCGCAGTGGGGTTGAACAGTTTCTCAATTTCGCATTTGAGCAAGTCAGCGGCGATGAGATCAGATGTCCTTGTAAGAGGTGTGTGAATGAAATGTGGAAGGAAAGGAGTGATGTCATGTGCAACTTATTTGCGTATGGGTTCAAGCAGGGTTATACGACATGGATCTTTAATGGGGAAACCTGGTTGGATGAACATGAATTAGAACCAGAATCTAGAGGTGACGAAACCTTTAACGGTACTAATATGATAGTCGAAGCTGCTGGTTCATACTTCCAGTGGAATACAGACAGAGATGACAGTAGCGTCGAGCAAGAGCCGAATGACAGGGCTAACATGAAGCAGCGACGCCATTGTATGACGGGCACGAAAAGCACACCGTTTTATCTGTCGTGACTAAGTTTTTACACTTCAAGAACGAGCATGACTGTAGCGAGAGAGGTTTTAATGAACTGCTAAACATTGTGAAGGAGTGCTTACCTGCAGGCAATAAGTTACCGGAGTCGTACTATGATGTGAAGAAAATGGTCAAAAGGCTCAATCTAGGGTATGAGAAGATTGATGCTTGTGAGAATGATTGTATGTTGTATTACGGTGATGTCAATAAAGATAAGAGGTCATGTGATATTTGTGGTACAAGTAGATACTGTGAACAACGCAAGAAAAAGGGAAAAGACGTGCCGAGAAAGATCTTACGTTACTTTCCCATTGCACCGAGGCTTCAGCGGTTGTTTATGTCAACACATACTGCCGAGTATATGAGATGGCACTCTACACGGGACATAGTTGAAGGTCAACTGACGCACCCGGCAGATGGGCTTGAGTGGAAAAATTTTGATAAAAATTACCCCTCGTTTGCTGAAGAGGTTCGCAATGTTAGGCTTGGACTTGCTATTGATGGGTTTAATCCGTTTAATGGGCCTTACACCAAGCCCTACTCTACTTGGCCGGTGATTATTGTTATGTATAACCTCCCGCCTTCGATGTGCATGAAAGATCCCTACATGTTCATGCCTTTACTGATTCCGAGTGATAAGAGTCCGAGTAAAGACATCAATGTATACCTCAGTCCGTTAGTTGATGAGTTGAAGATGTTATGGGATAAAGGGGTTCAAACTTATGATGTATCTCTTAAACAGAATTTTGACATAAGGGCAGCTTTACTGTGGACCATAAATGACTTCCCGGTGTTAGGCATGATCAGTGGATGGTCGACTCACGGGGCTTGTCATGTCCCGTGTGCATGGGGTTAGTTAAAGCTATGCGGCTCAAACATGGGGGGAAAATGAGTTTTTTTGCAACATCCAGACAATTTTTGCAGATTGAACATCGTTATCGACGGATGAGTAGACAATTCAATCGAAAAATAGAAAAACGTCGAGTACCTGAACGTCTTTCTGGGACATCAGTGTTGAGTTGGATTACTCACTTGAAATTTCCACCTCCAGGGAAGAATCACAGATTAGAGCGAGCTTATGGTTACGGCAAGGTTCACAACTAGACACACATATCCATGTTCCTTGACCTTCCTTATTGGGCTACACTATGCATCCGTCATTGTTTAGATCCGATGCATACTGAGAAGAACGTATTTGATAATAATTTTTATACAGTCCTAAATGAAAGTGGTAGAACAAAGGACAACAACAAGTCGAGGCTTGATTTGGTAGAAATTAACATTAAGGAACATTTGTGGCTGTATCAGGAGGGTAGTAAGACGGTAACGCCTAAAGCTAATTATACTTTGACTAGGGAACAATTGCTATTGATATATAATTGGATCAGTGGACTGAAGTTCCTAGATGGATATTCTTCGAATATAGCAAGCTGTTGTAAAGTCGAAGAGCTGAAGTTTCGGGGTCTTAAAAGTCATGATTGTCATGTATTCATGCAAAAGTTGATCCCCGTGGCATTTATCGACTTGTTACCGAAACGTGTGGTTGAAGCACTAACGGAGCTTTCTAATTTCTTCAGAGATCTATGCTTAACGGAGCTCCAACTTAAAGACATTGATAAAATGGAAATGCAGATAGTGGAAATAATGTGCAAGTTAGAAATGATCTTCCCTCCATCGTTTTTTGATTCAATGGAGCATTTGCCTATTCACTTGCCATACGAAGCTAAGTTTGGCGGTCCCGTGCAATATAGATGGATGTATCCATTCGAGAGGTAATGACATTAATGTTTTTAATACGCTGAAATGTGCATTCTTGTTTACTAATTTATACATGCATATATAACACATAGGTATATGCGACGTCTAAAACAAAAGGTTAACAATAGAGCCCGTGTAAAGGGGTCAATTGCTGAGAGTTATGTTATGGAGGAACTTGTTAATTTCTGCTCGTTGTACTTTGAGCTGAATGTTCAGACGAGGCACAATCGCTTACGTCGGAATGAGGCTGTCATGAATGAGGAAAGTGGAGAATTAACGGCCTTTAGTCATCCTGTACAACCATTTGGCGGGAAAAAAGGCGATTCTTGACCGATAGTGAGTATGCAGCTGCCACATTGTATGCACTTGTCAACATAAATGAAGTAGCGCCATACATTAAGTAAGTAGCCATAACTATATATGTCTTGTGTTACTGTGCCTATAAGTTCCTTCCATACAAATTAAGTATATAACTGTATTGCAGTCAATATGATGCTGAGATACGTGAAGCGAATCCGATTATATCGGATGGGGATTTGCAAAATTTGAGGAATAGAGAATTTGTTCAATGGTTTAAAGATCATGTAAGTTTAACCGATTTGCAGTTCAATGAATCTACCATCATAGACATAATCTTATGGCGTAATTAACTTTATAATATGTTGTGTTCATATACATTAGGTCCTCACAGATGAGTTAGCTGACATTCGGCTAAAGCTTATAGCCGACGCCCTTGAAAGATCTGTAGATACTTATACATGCTGCATTGTCAACGGTTACAGATTTAAGTGCTGCGATATTGGGGAATTCGCTTCTTCTGATTCTGGTGTTGTGGTTAAAGGTAGCTGCTACGATAATCTTTGGGATGACTGGTATGGACGATTGGTAGAAGTTGTCGTTCTCAAATATTGGGGTCAGAAAGAGTTAGTTTGCTTCAATTGTCATTAGTTTGATGTTGAGAATGGAGTTAGAGTAGATAAAAATTCAGGACTGGTGACTTTTAATGTTAAGTCAAAACTAAACTCAAACGAGCCTTTTATTTTAGCAAGTCAAGCAACATAGGTGTACTACGCGCGGAGTGTTAAGACTCTTGCAAGCCCATGGTATACTGTTATAACCACCAAAGCCCGTGGTTTTCACGGCATAACTCCTCGTCCAGACGATGAACCTTTACAAGTCGAGTCTACTAGTGTCACACCTGCTGATGTGACAATTATTAGTGAGTCTAGTGAAAAAGAGGATGATGTCGTCGCTGTCAAAAGTGAAGACGATGTTCTTGAAGAGGTAGATATAATTGAAGAAATCGTTGAGGATGATGAAGATGGTGATGACAACGATATTGAAGATCTACTGCTCGAAGATGACGATTCTGATATTGATGGCTTTGACGATATAAATGATTAGGAGTATATACTCTTTATGTCCCTTTAGTTGTATTCAAATGTAATAGTTTGTAGTAGTGCAATCATTATTTTCAACTTATATTAATCTACTAAATCTGGTGTTAGTTGTTTTAGGTTACTATTTATGTTGTATCCTTTTAGGATGACTATTTATGTTGTATTCTTTTAGTTGTATCTGTATGTTATCCTCTTTGTTACTGTTCAAAAATATTGTGCTTACGAATGTCTAATAATATTTTTTTGATGATTTGACAGTATATATACATATGGCGCGTACACCACACGGCGATCGTGGTGGGTGTGCAGGTCGTGGGGGCCGTGGAGGTAGTGGGGGTGATGATCAGGCCGG
Organism: Panax stipuleanatus; assembly: GCA_020205555.1. Lineage (NCBI taxonomy): Eukaryota > Viridiplantae > Streptophyta > Magnoliopsida > Apiales > Araliaceae > Panax > Panax stipuleanatus. Next base: position 120,983,620 of record CM035125.1, read on the forward strand.
ATCGTCAGGTATAATTACATGTTTTATTGGGATACAGCTGATTATTTTTTATTTTATATAGTGTTGACATTATATTCGTTTATATAAATAATGATGTATTTCACTACATAGGTGATCGAGGTAGGCCTCCGCGGGGACTAGCACGTGGCTTGCTAGGGAATCCCCCCCAGGCGCCGATTATTTGTCGTGTTGGGACTAATAGGTAAATTTCATAGTCCGTTTTAGTATTAACATAAGTATTTAGTTCTTATATATTCTTTCTAATTTGCAAATGTATTAATTTCAATTGTAGTATCCTTGACGCGACGCCGAGGAACACGTTGCTTGGGATCGTCCGCAACCGATTCTCAAGCCCGTAGATGAGGTGGGCGGATGTGGATGACCGCACACGCCAGCTGATTATTGCTGAGTTCAGGGTAAGATGTCATTCATTCATATATATGTTAGTTTTATATTCATTCATATGTTAGTTTGATTTATGTTGTCTACTAAGTTTTATATTCATTCATATGTTAGTTTTATATTCATTCATTCATTCGTTTTATATTCATTCATATGTTAGTTTTATATTCATTCGATCATTCATATGTTAGTTTGATTTATGTTGTCTACTAAGATTCTTAATGTGTAATGTGCAGAGATATTTCTGCTTTGAGGACGGGAAGGAATCCCATGGCATGACTGTTCTACATAAATACTTGGAGATGAATTGGCACAAGTGGGTCCACGACTGGAAGAAGAAGGCCCAGACGAAGATGGCTGATGGACAGACACTTAAGGATGTCCGGCCACATTTCATTTCTGCTGCGGTGTGGGACTAGATGTGCAGCATTTGGGACAACGAGGCCTTTAAGAAGATGTCGGCACAGCGTACAACTGCCCGATAGCAGAGTCGTCTCTCGCACTGCACGGGGTCTCAGTCGTACGACCTCTACCGGGAGAGACTCGAGGTGAGTCTAAAGCATGCACCCTCCCGCTTGGAGTTTTGGTGGCACGCCCACCAGAAGAAAGGTGAATGTTGTTATATCTCACCTGAGGCAGAACGCATTGATGTAAGTTATTTAATTCTCTTATTTAGAATGTATTTAAAATTCGGACATTCTTTTGTATTTTTTTGTTTAGTAACATCTATTAATGTGTTTTTTTCAGGGACGATTCGAGGACCTTGCTGTGGCCCGAAGCAGCCAGAGAGGTGACACTCCAGTCGATGATTTTACGCGTGCGGATGAGGAGATGGAGGACTGGCTGCAGGCTACAGGGGGACCGAAGAAGGGTAGAGTTGTGGGCATTCCCCATGTCCCAGCCTACACCCTAGTCCCTGCTGCGAGATCGCGGCGGCGCCCACCCACTAGAGGTAGTGGTGCGAGTGGATCAGGTTTCGGCCCTTCATTATCCGACGATTTCTTCCAGAGGATTATAGAGGGGTGCATGGCCAGCAGTGTTGTGCAGTCAGGCGCACCATCACGCGAGTGGATCTACCAGCTAGCTCAGGAGGTTGTCCATGGCTCCATAGATCCTACAGCTGCCGCTGACGACCTCATGGGTGTAGTACGGGAGGAGGCCATCCGTGTATGTGCGGTTGTCTTGCCCAACATCTTCCCACCACATATTTGACAGGTAAAAACAATTATTGATGTATTTCCTTATTTAATTTATGAAATTTGTAATTATATTGTTTATATAAAGTTGCGTATCAAACAGTTATTCGACAGATATGAAAACCCATAAGATAAACTTAAGATAATACCCTGAAATCCAAAATGAAAACCCTGAAATCCACAGACATAGCACCGCATAGGTATTAGGCACGCGTTACAGCTTACGGGACTCATACGGAGGCCGAGTTATCAGTCCGTTTCCCAAACTTGCCATCACTTAGGCAAAAAGTCAAAAAAGAGACCGAAACCCGCCTCGGTGGTCGAAACAACACGCAAACACAAACATAGCACCACATAGGTATTAGGCACGCGTTACAACTTACGGGACTCGATTCCGATATACGGAGGCCGAGTTATCAGCCTGTTTCCCAAACTTGCCATCACTTAGGCAAAAAGCCGAAAAAGAGATCGAAACCCGCCTCGATGGTCGAAATAACAAGCAAACACAGTCATAGTACCGTATAGGTATTAGGCACGCGTTACAACTTAAGGGACTCGATTCCGATATACGGAAGCCGAGTTATCAGCCCGTTTCCCAAACTTGGCATCACTTAGGCAAACAGCCAAAAAAGTGACCGAAACCTGCCTCGGTCGTCAAAACAACACGTAAACACAGACATAGCACCGCATAGGTATTAGGCACGCGTTACAACTTACGGGACTCGATTCTGATATACGGATGCCGAGTTATCAGCCCGTTTCCCAAACTTGCCATCCCTTAGGCAAAAAGCCGAAAAAGAGATCGAAACCCGCCTCGGTCATCGAAACGACACGCAAACAAAGACATAGCACCGCATAGGTATTAGTCACGCGTTACAACTTACGGGACTCGATTCCGATATACGGAGGTCGAGTTATCAGCCTGTTTCCCAAACTTACCATCACCTAAGCAAAAAGCCAAAAAAGAGACCGAAACCTACCTCGATTGTCAAAATGATATGCAAACATAGACATAGCACCGCATAGGTATTAGGCACGCGTTACAACTTACGGGACTCAATTCCGATATACGGAGGCCGAGTTATCAGCCCGTTTCCCAAACTTGTCATCACTTAGGCAAAAAGCTAAAAAAGAGACCGAAACCCACCTTGGTCGTCGAAACAACATGCAAACACAGATATAGCACCGCATAGGTATTAGGCACGCGTTATAACTTACGGGACTCGATTCCGATATACGGAGGCCGAGTTATCAGCCCGTTTTCCAAACTTGCCATCACTTAGGCAAAAAGTCAAAAAAGAGATCGAAACCTGCCTCGGTGGTCGAAACAACACGCAAACACAGACATAGCACCGCATAGGTATTAGGCACGCGTTACAACTTACGGGACTCGATTCCGATATACGGAGGTCGAGTTATCACCCCGTTTTCCAAACTTGCCATCACTTAGGCAAAAAGGCGAAAAAGAGATCGAAACCCGCCTCGGTGGTCGAAACGATGCTCAAACACAGACATAGCACCGCATAAGTATTAGGCACGCGTTACAACTTACGAGACTCGATTCTGATATACGGAGGCTGAGTTATCAGCCTGTTTCCCAAACTTGTCATCACTTTGGCAAAAAGCCAAAAAAGAGACCAAAACCCGCCTCTATAGTCGAAACAACATGCAGACACAGACATAGCACCGCATAGGTATTAGGCACACGTTACAACTTACGGGACTCGATTCCGATATACGAAGGCCGAGTTATCAGCCCGTTTTCCAAACTTGCCAACACTTGTAGAACACAAACTAAAATAATTTAAATATGCTCTATTTTCGACTCGTTATTAATATTTTACTTTTGTAGGGTCTTGTTGATGAGACTCGTGGGGGTGGAGGTTGCGGCACAGGCGATGCCCGTAGAGGAGATGGTGATGACCGCCGGGCTGATGCTGATGAGACTATGAAGGGTGGGATCGGCGATGGGACCGGCTGTCGTACGATAGATGGCGGTGATGATGGCACTGACATTCCTGATCTTGGGTTATAGTTAGTTTATGTTATATTTTGACTTTCATGTATGTATTTATATAGCTTTTGAGTTGTACAGACATAGAGTTTTGTATCTAACTATATTGGTTGTTGATAGTAAAAGATATGATTGTTATTGATTTGCGTGCATTGTCATTATTTATTTTTCTTTAATTTATAATAGGTAAAATTATGTATATGAAAATGAACAGGGGAATTTTGTAATTTTTATATTTTTTTTAAACAGGTCATTGGTGACGGGGGCATTGGCGACGGGGTGCCGTCGGCTATGACCTATTGGTAATTGGCGACGGGGAATGCACTCATTGGCGACGGCAGTGCCGTCGGTAATGATTGTATAGCTAAAATTTAAAACGAATATCGCTGATGGCATGTCCTTCGCTAGTGTCGTAGGCAATAACTCATGGCCGACGGCACGCCGTCGGCAATGACCCCGTCGATAATGACTTAATTCCCCACGACGAGCGACGGGAGCCAGGGGCGACGACCTCTCCGGCGATGGGAGGGGCGACGGGGACTGCAGTCGCGAATGACCTCATTGCCGACGGCTAGAGGGTCATTGGCGATGGCATGGCCCGTCGGCAATGACCTTTTTTTTGTAGCGGAAGTACGGGAGTGAAACGATGAGGAGAAGGCTGAATATTTTTCCTTTTTAGGCTAATAAGTTAGCCAACATTCAAGTTCCACTTAAATGGAACCAACCAATGGGAGAAGGGGTTGGTGAAGGAATTAGGCATTTTTTGGAAGTACTTGGGAAATAATTCTCAGCCATTGTCCTTCATTAATCAGCTCCCCAGCCGCCACCCCATGCTCAAGGCTTCTAAAAGTTTAATATCTCCTCTTTTATTTACTCATTTATCTGAATAATTGTCTGTTTGACCATTTATTAATTTAACATTTTATAGTTAAAGAATAATAATCATAAATTAAATTAGACATAATTTTATAAAAGTCAGGATCTTACAATAATTGTCCCAATTCCCTTTGAAGTCCATCACGCAAGCTCTAAGCATATCCTTTAACGTTCATATCGTTCGCTCACTCTGTCTATCTGTTTTGAGGATGATAAGCAGTAGTCAACCTTAACTGTGTTCCCACCTCTCTTGCAAGCTCTTCCAAAAATTAGACGTGAAGCGCGGATCTCGATCTGAGACAATTGATACCGGCACCCTATGTCGCGAAATGATTTCCTTTACGTACAACTTTGTCAACTGATTCAAATTAAAATGGATTTTGATTGGTAGAAAATGAGCTGTCTTAGTTAGTCGATGCACGATAACCCATATGATATCATAACCTTTCTGTGTGACCGGAAGTCCCACTACGAAGTCCATCGTGATGTGCTCCCATTTCCACTTCGATATTTCCAACGATTGAAGTAGACCACTCGGCCTCTGGTGCTCTGCTTTGACTCGTTGGCAAGTAAGACACCTACTGTCGCACTCTACAACTTCACGTTTCAGATTGGGCCACCAAAAGTGCTGTCGAAGATCTCGATAAATTTTTGTGCCTCTTGGATGAATAGAATATGTTGTATTGTGTGCTTCGTGCAAGATTTCCTCTCTCAGTTCGGTTACGGCTGACACACATACTCGTCCTTCGAATCTCAATATACAATTCTTATCCATTTTGAACCTTTCTTCTTCATTTTCTACTATCCTCTTCCTTATCTTCTCGCACTCTCCATCATTCTCTTATGATTCCTTTATTCTATCCAATAACGTCGGACGAGCTTCCATTACAAATAGTTTTCCCTCGGACCTTCCGGGTTCCTTTACTTCTATTTCCAATTTCTCCATTTCTCTGATTAGCTCCTCCTGAGATGTCAGTACAAATAACTTCTCCCTTCATTTTCTACTCAATGCGTCGGCTACTACATTCGCCTTTCCCGGGTGATAAAGAATCTCGCAGTCATAATCCTTGATTAATTCCAACCATCTCCTTTGCCGCATATTTAACTCTCTTGGTGTGAAGATATATTTCAGGCTCTTGTGGTCTGTATATATCTCACATTTTTCTTCGTACAAATAATGCCTCCATATCTTTAACGTAAAAACTACTGCCGCTAACTCCAAGTCATAGGTAGGGTATCATTTTTCGTAATCCTTCAATTGTCGTAGCGCATACGCAATGACCTTGCCATGTTGCATTAGCACACAACCAAGTCCCTTGTGTGACACATCACTATACACCACGAAGCCGTATCATCCGGAAATGACAATACATGCGCCTTGCTCAACCTCGTCTGCAACTCCTTAAAACTTTAAATGCATTTTTATGTCCACACAAACTTCACCATCTTCCTCGTTAGATTGGTCAACGGAGTTGCTATCTTAGAAAAGTCTTGGATAAATCTTCGATAGTACACGGCTAACCCTAAGAAACTTCTCACCTCCGTTGGTGTCTTTGACTGTTCCCAATTACTCACTGCCTCTACCTTCGTAGGTTCCATTGAAATTCCATCCTTATCTATTACGTGTCCTAGAAATTGGACTTTCTCCATCCAAAACTCACACTTTGAAATCTTCGCGTACATCTTCTCCCTTCTTAGCGCTTCCAATACCATCATCAGATGTTCGGCATGTTCTTCTTTTGTCTTTGAGTAAATTAAGATGTCGTCAATGAAAACTACCACGAACTTATCCAAGTATGGTTTGAAAACTCGTTTCATCAAGTTCATGAATGCTGCTGGAGCATTAGTCAATCCAAATGACATTACCAAAAACTCGTAGTGCCCATATCGGGTTCGGAACGTTGTTTTTGGTATGTCTTCATCCCGTACCTTTAACTGATGATAATCCGTTCACAGATCTATCTTTGAAAGACATTTTGCTCCCTTCAATTGGTCAAAAAGGTCGTCTATCCTCGGTAACGGATATCTATTCTTGATAGTCACTCTGTTCAATTCTCGATAATCGATACAAAGCCTCATCGATCCATCCTTCTTCTTAACAAACAACACTGGTGCTCCCCAAGGAGACACACTCGGCCGAATATAACCCCTATCTAGCAATTCTTGTACTTGTATCATTAATTCCTTCATTTCTACCGGCGCCATACGATGTGGAGCTTTTGAAATAGGTGCAGTTCCTGGTGCTAAGTCTATTACGAATTCGATTTCTCTGTTTGGCGAAAGACCAGACAGATCGTTCGAAAATATGTCTTAAAATTCTCTCGCCACAGATATATCTTTCATTTCTACACCCTTTTTCTGTGTATCTATAATATAGGCTAAATAACCTACACATCATCTTCTTAACAATTTCTTGGCCTGCATCATCATAAGGCAACACGATTGCCTAAGCGATGAGCTACCATAAAACACCACCTTAGACCGATTTAGAGTCTGAAGGTTCACACTTTTGTTTTGACAATCAATTATCACAGCGTGGTTGAATAACCAATCAATTCCCAATATCTTGTCAAATTCTCCCAATCTAATCGAAATTAAGTCTATGTTTAGTTCGTGTCCTCTAAGGTTTGCACAACAATTTTGGTAAATGAACTTTACGAGGATTACTTCCTTATTCGCAACTTCTATGTTCAATGGGTTTTATAATCGTTCTTGGGGTAATTTTAATCGACTAGCAAATTTTTCAGACACAAATGAACAGGTAGCACCCGAATCAAATATTACATAGGCATTTATATTATTGATTGGGATAATACCTGACACCACGTCCTTCGCAGCTACTGCGTCCTGGACGGTCATGTTAAACATTCTGGTAGTGGGTCGGTTGGATTGTGTAGGTCCGCCGATCATGAGCTTGTTGCCTCCTCCTTGATGGCTGCTTCCTCCGCTACTCCCCTTCTTTGGACAGTCTTTGATCTGATGTTCGGTTGAGCCACAAGAAAAACATCCCTTGATCTTTTTTAGCTTTGGACAGTTTGGTGTCCTGGCCGTAGTTGTAGCAAACACTGCATCCCTTCCAGCACTCCCCTTGATGATTCTTCCCGCACTTCGGGCATCCCTCAGCTCTCTTCTTAAACCCTCCTTGAAAACTTCCAGCTTGATGGTTGTTTCTATTGTTGTTGTTGTTATCCTACTTTCTTTTTCCTAAGTTGCTTCCTCCACTACTGCTTCCTCCACGACTCTCTCCCCTAGTATTCTTGTTCTTCTTTTCCTTGTTATACTGAATCAAAGCCTCACTACCTCCTTCCGCAATGATGGCCTTCTCCAACAACGTGGTAAATGAGTCAATTTGGAGAACTGACACCTTGTTGAACAACCAAGGTTTCAGTCCTAGTTCGAAGCGTCTAGCTTTCCTCTCTTTCGTATCTACTTGGTGTGTTGCAAATCGTGTGAGCTCGTTGAACTTAGCCACGTATTGCGCTACTGTCATATCCCCTTGTTTCAATTCCAAGAACTTCACCTCCATCCTATTTTTCATGCTCTTCAGAAGTAATTTTCGAAGAACAACGTCTTGAACCTTAATCTCCCAGGTTATAACCCCTTCTCCCGCTCTCTGCTGATTGGCCTCCCACCAATAGTTTGTTTCACCCTTCATCATGTACGTAGCAAACAAGGTCTTCTGATCATCACCCACACGAGCAATGACGAATGCTTTCTCCATCTCCTTGATCCACGTTTACGCCTCAATAAGATCGGTAGTACCCGTAAATTCTGAAGGTCCCACACTCCTAAAATCTTTAAAGTTGGTTACCCTCTGAGTTATTTACAAATTTTATTTGAATCATTTTAAAATTTGAAATTGAAGAAGTACAATATTTATTGAGACTATTTTTGTCTATAATTTTTTAATAAACTATTAAGAGACAGTTCTTAATAGTAAAGATTTGAGTTTCTGTCTTACCGATTAAGAGGCAATTTTTTTTTTTATCAAACAAGACCAAATCAGATGCAGCTGAATTAAGAGGCATTCAAACACAAACAAACACCACCCAAATATTACTTGTGATCATATACCACTGCACAAGATCTGTTGCAGACCAATAACGAGCAAAGCTGCACGACTGTTTCCCATTTGGACATTTTTGTGATGGTCTGCTAAAGATCTCGTGTCGCAAATGACTTCAAAGTCGACGGGCTTATGTCAATTGTGATGGAATTTTTCATCATTAATAGCCAATTTCTTATATGGTGTCAATTATCCAATTGAAAACAATTATGACTAATTTCCATTCAAGCCATCTCCAGTTTCTTAAGATAATGTTTTCTGTTTTTTATTTTTTGATACGACTTTGTCCTTATTCATCACAATAAAATTTAGAGTAGAGTTTTGTATATTGATACGAGAGGTTAACTAATTTTGAGAACCCGTTTGAGTTGACATTTAGTTGAAGTAAT